>JASJET010000138.1:2410000-2989755 GCA_034092305.1 Diaprepes abbreviatus | reverse complement strand
ACCTAATATTTGGATAAGTTTACTATCAAAAGCTGCAAAATTAATATTTACTATTTGCTTTCGTAATCTTTATATTATCAATATTTTGTCATGGCTGAGTTTGTTTCTAATAATGCATTCTTAAAATTTATAAATTTTTCTCAGAGTATTAGGAAATACTGCAGAGGGATCACTTTATTACAAATTTTACCTAACGCACAGAAAATTACGGCATTTTCTCTTACTAATACTTGAAAACTCTCATAAGTATTGTAGACGCACATTTTTAATATAAAGCATTTTAATTTTTTTTTAATTTTATTTATTTACACTACCCTACAGGACCAGAGTTCCTATTATAAGGCCGAAAAAAGAACAGAGTTACATAAATCCTCTCCTTTCTATCTCTTACTTCATCGCACCGGTTCTTCAGCAGAATTATCTTCTCGTTTCCTACTTTAGGCTTCATTCTCTTTTGACTTCGGTTCTTTTCTATTATTTGTTCTATGCGTTCTTCTTGGTATTTTCTTAAGTCGGCTTTTATTTGTTTTCTTATGGTCTTGTTCAATTCTGCGAACTCCACTGTGTTTCTTTTATTTTCACTCAAAAGTTGACGTCTTTTCCTTAACAGGTCTTGGGACTTTCTGCTAATTTTAGACTGTTTTTATTGTTGATTCGCGGCGACCTTAGAGCTTGTTTCTAATAATTCATTGGTTATGACTAAATTCAATTCATCTAATTCAAGCGCTTCCAGATGTAATTCATTGGCTTCTTTCAGTTAGTTCAGTTTATTATGAATACCCAACTAGCATTAATAATATTATTTATCAACATTTTAAGATATTGTATCATTTCAAATATTCTAGAAATTTCTCGTAACATGAATATTTACCATTTGTAACAGCTTATTTCAATTAGCATACTCAATATTTCAATAATTATTTAGATTAAATTCCAAATTAACAAGGTTTGAGTTAGGTCTAAAATGTATTTGTTGTGTTATTTTAGAATATTTGATTATGCTTCAAATCTCACTTTTATACAATGGGGACGTAAAACCTACAGTAAATTCATTATTTAAAAAGCATTGTTTTTATTTTTTTTTAATCGTGAACTTTTTTTTTGCTTTGAATTTTTTAATATAATAAATTATACAGGGCAACTCGAAAGAAGCTGTGCTGTAATCAACTATAATTTGTTAAATTTTTACTTTAACTCAAGTGAAATAAAGATGATCAGAAACTAAGATAATAGTATCCCCTTGCAAAAAATGTGGCAATCAATGAAGAACACAAACAATAATATAGAACTCATTAAAGCTACCAAAACACTCTACGATCAACCTATAATAAAAATCAAAGCCGGAACAAGGATATCATCAGGATTTGTTACACCGAAAGGCCTGAAATAAGGACGTTGTCTGTCATTAAGATCTAACGGGAAAGCGTTGTAACTAAATGGAAGTTAAAATATAGAACAATGGGAATACCAATAGCAGACTCCATGTTATATACACTTTGCTTTGCGGCTGACCAAATGATCGTGGCCCACGATCACGATGACATAAATGATATCACAAGAAAACTTATTGAAGAAAACAAGACTTGGGGTTTAGAAATAAACACAAATAGAACGGAGTACATGTGTATGGAGGACAACAACAAGACTTGGTGTTGAACGACAAAATCACAATAAAGCACTGCTGTTAATACAAATATCTAGACACAACTATCTCTCATGATGGAACATTAGACAAAGTGATAAAAGACAGAAAGACGGCAAAAAAGAAAAACTATAACTTCACTAAACAATATCTTATGGGATCAAACAATTAATAAAAACAATAAAAAGGGAATATATGAGACCATAGTGAAGAGTATTACACTATATGGTGGTGAAGTGTGTCTTTTAAAGGACAGAAGGCCATCAACCTTGAGAGCTACGGAAATAGACTTCTAGAGAAGAACAACTAGAAGATCGTGAAGAAAAAGGATCACTAATGAGCGGTTGTAGATGACTTACGTACAAAGCAACTCATCTGGTTTGGACACTTAAAACGAATGGATAAGCAACGAATTCCAAGACAAATATTTAAGTGGCAACCAGAGGGAAAAAAATCGAGGAAGACCGAGAACAAGCTGGAGAGTAGGTATATGTGTATATATATATATATATATATATATATATATATATATATATATATATATATATATATATATATTATTGGGTGTCCAATATTTTATTATACTGAAAAATATCTACTCGTTGATTTCACTGATGTTACGCCTGTTGTTGTAATTATTTTTAAGACAAAATTTCCGATGTTTCTCTTCTGCTCAATAGCCCGTCTTTAAATGTTTTCTGTGCCAGTTTAAAAACGTATATTAATCAATATAATAAGTATTCGAAACCATATCAAAACGTCACAATGCAAATTAAAATGAAGCATTTATTTTTCAGGACGCCTCGCTTTCGAATTTGAAGTTTTTTTCATCCCTTATAATAAAGCCTATAGTACTAAATATAAAAAATGTTGTACAGGGTGTCCCATTTTCCACACTTTTAGAGGGTATTGGTGTTATTATTAAAGAGAAAGTGTTGCGGTTTTCACTTTAGTGTTCTACTTTTTAACGAATGATTCTGGTGTCAAATTTGTCATGGCTCTCTTAGTTACAGGGTGATTTTGAAAATCTTTTAGACACATCTTGTATTTCCGTTATGTATTAATTTATCAAAAAGATAAAAAATTACTTTTATAGAGTTTTTGTTACGTAGATTTCAGTGGCGCTGTCAGTTTATTCTAAAAATTTTAGTTTTTGAGATATTAACCAAACTTATGATTTTTTAAATAGGTCGTACTGGATATAATTTTAGATATTAATTAAGTATAATTTAAGTTTTTCAGAAATATATAAGGTGTTTCTTTTATTTTGAAAAACAAGGTCAGAATTCGATATTTTCAATAATTTACTTTATTTGCAAAAGTAGGCCGAAAATGGGACACCCCGTACATACAAATCACGATAAGAAAGCAATTATAAATATAGTATTTCTCAATACATTGTATGTAAATTACATTTTGTCAGGTATTCATTTGGCGCCGACCTCAAAAAATACAATTCCATATGATAATTTATGTTATTTTTCGCTTATTAGCGTATTTTTAGAAGTTAGTTCATTCTTTTTATAAAACTGTTATCTTTATCACGATTTGTGTTTATACTTCAATACACCTAATTTTGTTATAATGCTTAATTATTATGTTTTCTCTTAATATTACTACTAAATTTACCAAAACCAAAATATACGAGTATACGCATAACACTATATCTTACAGATTTAGCTTCATGAAAAGCGCTAATATGTTGATAATTATTAACCGACTTCTAAAAGAAGGAGGTTCTCAATTCGTTGAGTATGTATGTACACCGATTACTCCGGAACGGCGGCACCGATTTTAATGAAATTTTTTACGTTATGTTCAGGAAATTGCTGCGGTGGTCCCATATTTTTTTAGATGAAATTGGTGCAGTAATATCCAAGATAGCGCTGATAATATGGCGCCCAAAAAAATTAATTTTGTTTGATTTTCTCCAAAATTGATATGGGGGAATTTTTGTGATCGTACGCAACGAATCTGAAATTATTTTAAAAAAATTCAATATGACGGATCCAATTTGGCGGACAAAAAAATCAATTTTATCCCAATTTCTTCAAAATTAGTACGAAGAAATTTTCAGGGTTGTACATAACTAATCTAAAATTATTTTTAAAAAAATTCAATATGGCGGATCCAATATGGCGGACGAAAAAATCAATTTTGTCCGATTTTCTCCAAAATTGGTACGGGAGAGTATTCGGGGTCGCACATAACGATTCTGAAACTATTTGTAAAAAATTCAATATGGCGGATCCAAGATGGCGGATTAAAGATTCTACATCTCCCAATTTTGTCTAAAATCAGTATTGGGGTATTTTTGATAGGGTTAATTATGAATTTAAAATATTTTTTGAAAAACTCAATCTGGCAGATTCAATATGGTGTCCTAAAAATTTTATATTTTTCGTGTTTCTCCCAAACTGATATAGGGGGTCCTTGAGGGTGTAAATTATGAATTTAAAAGTATTTTTTCAGGATTCAATATGGTAAATCCAAGATAGCGGACTAAAAATTTTACATTTTTCGATTTACTCCCAAACTGATATAGGGGGTTCTTTGAGGGTGTAAATTATGAATTTAAAAGTATTTTTTCAGGATTAAATATGGCAAATCCAAGATAGCGAATAAAAATTCTACATTTTTCGATTTTCTCCCAAACTTATATAGGGTGTTCTTGAGGGTGTAAATTGTGAATTTAAAAGTATTTTTTCAGGATTCAATATGGAAAATCTAAGATAGCAGACTAAAAATTTTGCATTTTCCGATTTTGTTCAAAGGCGGTCTGAATCGTTTTTGAGGATGTAAATAGCGAATATAAGTCCAGAAATTTTAAATTTCTGGATTTTATCCAAAATTGGCACTAGAGGGCTTTGAGGGGTTTAGATTTAGACTAGATTAAGACCTTAAATTATTTTTTTGAAATTAAATATAGCGGATGCAATATGGTGGGTTAAAAATTTTACATTATTCGCATTTTTTTCAGATTTGGTATTAGAGGGTTTTCAGAGTTGTGTATTATGAATATGAAGTTAATTTTTTACAACTATTAGGTTGACAGGATACAATATGAGGGACCGAAAATTTTACATATTCCGATTTTGTCTAAAATTGATATTATGGAGTTGTTGAGACGTATAAAAACTCAATATGCAGTATGAAATGTATAGAGCTAATAAATTTACATCTTAGGTTCTTCAAATATTGAAAAATAATATTGTGGGGTTCTGGAGGCATATACAAACTCAATATGCAGTATAAAATATATCGAGCTAAGAAATTTACGTCTCAGGTTCTTTAAACATCGATATTGGAAGATTTTGGGGCCTATATTACCAATATAAAATTAATTTGAAATTTAATAGAGTGGATATGGAATAAATAGTATTTGATTGACACAATTTTACTGGTATTTGGAAAACTCTAAGAACCACTAAATTTTTAGTGGTTTCTTTTTAGGGTGATTTACCACTTTGGATAAAATGGGGACTTTTTTGCCCTCTTGGAGTCATTGCGAGGTATACTTATATCGATTAGTGCTTAGATCAAATAATTTTTGGATATCCTAATGAGTTCTCAAACTAAAAATAGAAAAATAAAATTTTTATAAAAAAATTGAACCGACATCTAAAAGTGTTTTAGTGAAAAATAAGTATAAATTTTTTGATGTCGGCGCCAAATTATTTGTAAATGAAATACATAATTACTCATATGTACAAATTATGGTAAGAAAGCAATTACAAATAAAGTATTTTTAATCTATTTATACAAATTACATTTTGTCAAGTATTAGTTTGACGCTGACTTTAAAAAGTTCAATTTCATATAAAAATTAATAGTTATTTTTCACTTTTTAGCGCACTTTTAGAAGTAGGTTCAATTTTTTTTTATAAAAATTTTATTTTGAAAATTATTTATCTAACCTTGGACAAAACAATTTTTTTTATATATTTTAATTATTTATTTACTTAATTCAAACAGAGAGGTGAGAATTTTCTCAAAGTTTCTATGTTTATATACGTTAAGCTTCTATAAAGCTATGAGATGCTGAGTAAAGAGAAGAAGATAAGGGCTAAGCGCGATAATTAGAATATACTATATAAACTCACTCGGAAATAAAGTAGTTTCTTAATTAAATGCAAATACTGTTAAGCAAGCAATTACCCTTTTCAACATTCAAAGAAGGATAACATACATTTATTAATTTTGAACATAATTTTGGTTTAACTAATACACACCTTAAAAATAGATATGTGCGGTCTTTGAAGGTGTCTAAAAAATCGTCTTTTATCCTTAAAAGGATAAACACTATTGTGAAAGGATGAACAAAGGTACTTTTTCTGGATTTTTTTGGTAACTGAATTATTTATTTAAGATTTGTGGAAAAGATATGAAATCAAACATCTAAGGGTTGTTCATCCCATACGGCATGGATATTGCGACCAAAATACGTAACTTTCAAAAAGTTTTAATTTTGGGATATTTGGGGGTTCAATATATTTACTTTTTACAATTATTTTCATAATGTAGAGGTTGTCCCAAAAGCTCTGAAACTATCAAAGTTGTGTTTTTTTTTTTAAATGGAATCCCCTATATATTATTGCATTTTTGGATTCTCCGATCAAAATAAGTGCCTATTTTAATAAGGTTTATATTACTTAAACCTCAAGGGTTTTTAAATAATTTGAATTCTGACAAAATCTAACCTAATTTTCATCTTTTAAATACTTAAGAAGTATTTTAGTTATGTACTCGACATTTGCAGTGAAGTATAACAATAAATCATATTTTATGTTCCAATTATAATAAACTTGCTATATTATACAGGGTGTCCAAAAATTAGAACTAATCAAATAAGATTTTTAAGTGGCTATAACTTGATTAATTTAAATAGAACGCTATACTTTTTACCTGACCAGGAAATGTATCTTGTAAATACCTATCGAATAGTATAAGAGTATTCTATAGCTAAGTCTTCGCGTTTTTACAGAATAAGCCAAATAATCATGTTTTGCACCATTTTGTGTTTTTTGAATAGATGTTCTAATGTATCCAGTTGCTTATGGCATTTAGAAACGTCAGAAAATTCATTTAATCTGTCAGTTTAGTCTGCAAAGCCTGTTGCTACAAAAGCGGTATTATTTGTTGTAACTGTGAAACTTCATTTATTGAATTGAATTATTCGAATATTGTTGTGTTATTGCTTTGTCAAAATGAAGATTTATCCGAGGGAAGAGCGTATTGATATGGTTTTTATCCTTGGAGAATGTCATCAAAATTATTTGTTGGTTTCTCAAGTCTATACTCAAAGGTTTCCTGGAAGAAATCATCCTAAACCCGCTGTTTTTGTGAGACTATAAAATCAGTTTCGGGAAAGTGGAAGTGTCAATTATAAAAATTCTGTAATAAAACCTGTCACTGAGGATGAAGAAAATGTTTTTACTGTACTTGATTCAATGATTCAAACTCCCAATATTAGTCAGAATCATATATCCGAAAATACTATTAGCCATGCAAGTGTTTTAAGGATTCTTAACAAATACAGATTTCATCCTTATAAAATCCAGCTTTGTCAAGAGCTTCATGGAAATGATTTTGACAACCGAAATGAATTCTACTTGTGGATGTTAGATAAAGTGGCAGAAAATGAATACCTATTTGATAATGTGTTGTTTGGTGATTTGGACCAACCTAACAGTTCATTTGGTGAAGTTGTTTAGCAAGCAAATAGCTTCCTTAAAGCTACTAAATAGCTTTCGCGATTAATAAACTTAAATTCAATGCAAATAAAATAAAGACAAAGTAACTACCCAATATAGATTTAAGAACATTAATCAGTTACATTATAAGTTAATAGTTTCATGAATAGACACAACTTCCATTACTACTTTGATTCAAATCCGCATGAATACAGATTTATAAGAAACCAGAATAGTGTGGAGAGAAATACTGGGTCCATACTTAATTGGATCCTACTTTTTTGAAGGACCTTTAAATGGTTGGATGTTAGACTTATGTAATACAAATTTTTATTTTGAAAGATTAAAAATTAACAAAGTTATTATTAATTACAGTTTGGTCGCTGTATAACAATAAGAGTCAAAGGGGTGGATTGCTTATTTCATAATAGTTGGTATGGAAAAAAAGATTAAACTTATGTAAACGTAGTTTTCATCTTACGTAACATTTTTCTGAAAATAATTTATTTTTAACAAAACCATGGGTATACACAATAAAAAATTATTTTTATCTATATTTTTCTTATATTTGGAGATTTAGAAATACTAATTTTCAAAATTAAAAAAAAAAAAAACGCGTACGTACAACCTTAGCTACTCAATCATGGAAATTTTTAATTTCTAAAACTTAAAATCAGATAATAGGCATGATGACAGTAATCAAGAATCGTCCAAATTTTGTATTTATGTAACAAAATAAGATACATGGATTATAAAAAACGTATTTATTTTTATATTATGAGCGCGATTGATAATTTTTTTAATAAAATAAAACTACAGCGATTTACGTCACGCCCATGTAACATTTGTTTGAACTTCGACAATCTACACTGTTTATACCTGCGTTTACCAAGTAATTTGTGGTTTCCAACGATCAGTTGCCTAGTTTTATGACACTAAAACGAAAATCAAGAAAGGTTAGCCATGGAACAAGGATTTACCAAGACTAATAGCTCTAATTAGCCTAGAATTGATTTATTAATGCAGGGAGGGTTGTTACGGTTAAAAATTGGGTTTAAATAATAAATAGTCTCGTTTACATTTTTCTGCATCAAATTACAGGTTCAGATTAATAAAGTAATAAATAGATTTTTGTTTTGTACGTAAATTTATAGTAAACGATGTTTTCTACTATAAAACTAATGATTACCTTTTGTTTTTCATTCATTATTATTGGTTTCATCTATATTCAGATCATTCCTTTTGTTTACATTTTGAAATTTTGATTGACATCGAAACTTAATATATTTCTGTAATTTATAAATTTCATTAGGTACCTCGAGACAATGTATCACAGATTGGGAAATGCGTTTTCTTAATGTTTGGATAAATATAAATAGGGTTATGTGCTTTCTTGTTGATTTTCCTTTTTGAGAAAATATTTATTTATTGTCACATATCAGCTGTTAAATGGTCAGCTCCACGAGATTGCGTGAAAGTTTTTAGGGTTGCCTATAAGATGACACACCAGTTGAATATTATCGAAATGCTAAATTTGAAATAAGATTGTATTGACTTTTTTCATTATGTTGTTTTTAGTTTATTAGTTGAATATTTCTCTTTACTTTACTCGTTAGAATTTTTGGTAATTATAATATTGTAAATTTGACCCTCGAACTATCTCGAACTAATTCGAACTAAATGGATTTCATTTTTGAATATTTCGAACCCATTAAGTAGTTTGTTATTGGGTATTCATTTTGTAGGACGAGGCAGGTTAGATTATTAAGATATTGGTTGTCTCTGTCTGATTTCAGTACTGGCCAGTTTAAAATTGAGATAGAAGAATTTTTGCATATATTTTCCGGAAGTAGTTGAAATTGTATGATAAAATTTCAAGGGTTCGAGATTATGGCTACGAGATTAAGGTTATTTTTTTTGGATAGATTTTTGATGGACGTTTTTATAAAGTTTTTTTTGGTAACTTCCGTTGGAAGAAATGTGCTAGTGATTTGAAAGAAATCGTTCTCTTTTGGCTATCTGACGCAAGAGCGTGAAGAAGTGGTTTTAGTTTTACTGCTTTCTCAAGTTAAGGGACTTGGTCATAAATGGCCGATTAATGTAACAAAACCGAGTCGGGGTGCAAACAATTTTTGGTGATTTTGGTCGTTTCACTCTACAGCCAGTTTGGCGATTATTTTCTTCAGCCAGCCAGAAACAACGGCTTATCAGTTAGCAGATGCCACCATCTTCTTGAGTTCGAGGTATGTACATATTTCTTTTGAAACAATCAGTTTTTGTGTTTAAGCAAAATTTAGCTAGGCTTTGCGTAGGCCTTTTGTACGACTGATTGAGTAGGAATTTTTATTTCTTAATTTTAGGGTCTTAGGAATAACTGCAGTATTGTCTTTGGGATAAGTACAATATGTCTGGAATAATTATGTCTTTGGAATAATTACGTCTTTGGGTAAACTATAGTATGTTTTTGGAATAGTTATAATGTACAGTTTGGGTTTTCGTGCTGCACTTCTGGGATTGTGAGCCTCTGAAGGGGACACTCTCCATATTGAGCCAGGTCAACGTCCTTTCTGGGGACGCCGTCTATGTCACAGCCCTTGTTCAACCACCTGTTTGAAAGTGATTCAGCTAAGTGCCTAATTTTAGCCAAAGTATGTACACAAGAGTTTCTGACTGTTAAGCCTAATGGGTATTAGACCTCTATTTTGAATCGTTTAGTTATCTAAACACAGTTTTCTGTTCGATTACCTAGAGGGCTAACAGGTAGGGGATTCTTGTGTATATGTTTTTAAACCTTTCTAATTAATAGACTGTAAATATCTGGACTTTAATATTTTTTTTAATGATATTTATCTTTTGGTAATTTACCATATCATATATTTGCGGCGAACCAGTAAACTATGTAAGGTGAAACGCAGTCGATTTCGTTGCGCTATAGCCTCAAATTTAAATGTTTTATTTTGCGATACTCTACTGTAATTGAGGTTTTTTTTATGGTTCTGTTTTAGAGTCCCAGAGTGGCCAAGTACCCATTTTATTATTGTTTAAAATAATGAATATTATAATGATACATTTATTGACAATTTTAATTGCTTAACAATTGGATATTTTGGAAACTAGTTATTTTGTTCAAATTGTAACATACTTTTCAGAAAAATTTTATTAAGATTTTAACCACTTGAGCGACAGTTATAGATTGATTTCTATGATCTAACTTTTGTAATTATCTATCATTTTTTTTTAATTTTCTATTGCTTATATTTTTGTTAACTGTCATTTAAACACTCATTATCTCTCTCCTTATCAATTTTCTAATTCTTTCTCTTTGCAGATATTTTTGTAGTTTTTTTGATATTGCTTATTTTTTTTATTACTGCAAAGTTGATAGTCTCCTGCATTGTTGGGCTTATGGAACTTCATAGTCCAGTTTAAAATAGAGTGTGTTCTTTTCTTCTATAACTGGGCTATGTCGACGTAAACCTTCCAAAGGTAGTAGTTGATTTGTTTACTTTTTGGATCGGTTTGCCGTTCACTGTGCAGGACACTGTCAAGTTTAATTTACTATTCTTTTGTTTTAATATTCACATTTTGCTAGGTTATAGAAAGACAATAACTTTTGATTAAGTCAACAAGTTTCCTCTATTGCAATTTAACATTTGTAATCGCACTTCTATTAGATAGCCCCATTAGAGGAGCTTGCAATAATTCACATGGTGATAACTTTTTCCAGGGGTTGTACTTATTATCTGGGAAGGGGTATACCCTGAGGAATAAATGTATTGGCCTCTATTTAATTGGTTTTATTTCCTATAATTTTAAACTAGGATACTTTTAAGTACTTAGACTCTGCGATTTATTTACCCGGATATATCATATTAAATATTAATTCTTTTCCAAGTTTTCTTTACTACAATTGTTCGTAGTATAATCATTAGGGCTCATTCTAAAGTAAAATTTGGTGGCGCCTTTTTCCCGATTTAGACATTTATAAAACTTACACAGGCAATATATTGAAAATAGTGGAAAAATATAAAAACAACGAATCTATCCTGAGATGAGCTAGCGTATAGGTAAACTCCAGTCAGTATTAGGACAATCATTAGGTAAGTCTGAACTGAGGTACCTTACAGAGTGTTGCCAGGATTTGGTAAGGCGTTTATAGTTGGTAATAATATATTATATTTCATGGAAAAATTCTGAGTTTCACTGGCGGAAATTAATTGCAATTTTAATTACCCATTTAAGATAGTTTTTTTGTTAGGCAGCAATCCAAATGATTTCAGGGTTTCCTGCTTCGAACAAAGATTTCTGTTCAGTAGAATTTAGAAACGGTAAAACTCTCACATAAGTGCATTAATATTAATTAATAGTCTGTAAAAACATAATAGTTAAAAAAGTACGATACCTGTAAAATCCGCTTTTTATAAGCACTTAGTGATAGGTTAGTATTAGAGGTTATGCTATTGAAATGATAAAAGCATAGACATAAGAGAAATTAATATTACTCAATCTAGATTGGGGCTTTTATAGAAGAAAGCTGAATCACACTTAAAAAGAAATAGACCCTTTTCGATGAGTAGTACTACGTTTGGAGTATTGTGTTTAGCTTCACCATAAAAAGGAAGGTACTACTCAATGAAAACGCTCTGTCTAGTATGTTTATATTACGTCTATGGATGAAAGATAAATAATGGTAGATATTCAAGAGATAAAACCTAACCTCAAAAAGGATTGAATTTATATTATATTTAGACACAAACAAGACAAATGCGCTGACACCGTTTTAGAATTTAAGAAATAAAGTAAAAACTTTTGTCAGTGTTTAATCTCGCCGCGCAAGCTTATCTAGTTATTTCGCATTACTTTCTTTTGTGGAACGTAAACAAATAACTTTCTAGGAGTTTTTTTTCTGTAATTCACACTAAGGGACCGTATAACACTTATACAGTTTAAAATTCATTATTTATGACACAAAAAAAATGTTTACAGCCTGGCGTGATGTTACGAGAGACGCCATGATACCGGTGACAGTTTTGGCGTAAATGTGAAACTTAAAATTAAAATAGCATCATGTTTATTGTATTGTAACAGTGGTTTTAACTTTGACGCCTGTTTTATTCAAATTTGGAATTGCGCAAGAGATTGTAAGCATCTCGCCCATCTATTGGCGTTGGTATTAACTGGAGTCGGGATCTTGTGGGCTTTCTTTCCATGTAGGTTAAATTATTATTATTTGTTTCTGTTGAAGGTTTTGAGTTATTAACATTGAATTTTGGAAATACGTCGTGTCTAATCTTTTTCCAATAATTAGGCCCGCTGTTTCAAAAATATCTTGAAAGATGCCTGTTGAAAAGTTTAATTCTGATATTTTGCAACTTCAGCCATTTTCTCTGGAACTGGCCGAACTTGCAATCATGTAGAATTATTAAAAAAACAAAATCATCAATAATTTGTATTAAATTTTATTTGATTTGATTGGTCTACACCAAAATCAGGTAACCATATTCTAAAATTTTCGTTATAATCGTCGAGTCTTATAAATTAAATTATTTCCATGTTATGTACTCAACTGTATGTCAATTATAGAATTACATAGAATTCTTAGGTTTAGTAGATACATGCACCAATTGTCGCCCGAGGTACAGATTACCGCGCTACGCGCAGTCGGCTATAACTTGGTTATGTTTTCGACAATTGACTCGAATATTTTTTTAAATATTTTTAAACTTACATACTTTCAGAAAATGTAATAAAAAAAATTGAGAAAAAACATGTCACAGTGGTGTTTCCTTTTAAATTGGGGGAACGGGCAGTTCTCTTTGAATTCTACTCTAGTTCTCACCGCGGGGTAGTTTTCGTGAACCATGCCATGATAACTAAAAAAAACAATGAGTATTATTTAAATTTTTGATGCGCTCTTTTTGATCTTTGCTCTTCTTTTAGCCTCCATTCCAATCCAAATTTGTTTACCAGGGTCTAATCGCTGGTAATAATCGCCACTGGCGTCTAGGGAGTTAAGGAAAAGTTAAAATCAGCTACTAAAGACATCTTGCTAGGACTCCACTGAAATACTAGCACTTGTCTCTTCAAATGCATCGACTAATTGTCGACTCTTCGGGTCATTCGACATATAAGAGGAAAGTGGAATGCAAGGTCACAATGCATCAAATTTCAACTATAGAGAGGAACACCTAGTAATTCTATTTTTGTCTTTAATTTCTTCTTGCTCAATTATTTTGCTGCAGAAACAAGGGACCCTCCAATAAGTACGTTCATTTCCAGGGCCTCAATAAGTCGAGGGAGGCATTACTTTGTGGACCAAGAAGTTGTAACAATCTTCTGCTTATCAAGGGTAACAGTAGCCAAAATACTTTTATGAAAAAACAAGCAGCAATAATTTTTTTCTTCATCCATCGTCAACATTTACTATTGCTTTACGGTATTTTATTTTGTTCTCCTTCATGGTGTGTCATAAAATATAGTACTAAAAATAAATGAAGTTTTGAGTACATATCTATTTCGTACAACGTTAACTTTTTTAGTAGCCATCACAGTATTCCTGTAAGACCTTCAATTATCACTGAGATCAGTCAAACATTTTTCCGTCCTTCTTAAGGATGGACAAGTTTTCCCAAACATTTGTCACATTTCTTTAAGGCATTGTTGTTTTGTTAAGCCACGCTTAAAATTGTACAGCTCTCTTACTAGTAATATGTTTTAACGAAAACAAAAATAGAAACAGGTGTCTTAAATATTGTTTCATGGAAGTGGAAACGGAACCAGAAGTGGAAACAGAAGCATAAACCGTGAAATGAAAAAACTATTTGATTGATTTATTTGAATAGAGCCTAGGTTCATTTATGTTAAATGTTTAATTTAGGTGCGTGCAAATAATTAACACCCCAAGGCTTAAAATTATTCAGCTTTCCCACTAGTAATATGTTTTAACGGAAGCAAAAATAGAAACGGATATCTTAAATTTTGTTTTACGGAAGCGGAAACGGAAACAGAAACGGAAACAGAAGCAGATGCCGTGAAGTGAAAAATTATTTGATTGATTTATTGATTATGTTAAATGCTTAATTCAAGCACATAATTTACTGAAAATGAAGTTTAGCAGAAATTCCTTATATAGTTTATTTACTTTTTCGTCATATATAAAAGCATTATCCACTAAGTAATTAATAAAATATAGCCAAATAATACAAAAAGCAAAATTTGAAGACAACACCATTCATAATAGTAGAAATAAATAAGTTATACAACAATAAATAATTATATACTGACGTACTAAATTAAATGACACCCATATCGCTCACCAATACTACCACTCCCGTTCCTTCAGCGTCATAATGTTGGTAAATTATAACTGGTCGAGCCGTGGTCGATATCTTGCGTCATGTGATGATTCCTTTAAATCTTCGTCATAAAAAATATTGAAGCCCCATAAAAAACAAAAGGCTCAAATCTTGCAGAGCTCCCGCAGTTACGGAAGAAAAAGAAAGAATCCATTATCATCCAGACATCGCAACTCGTGAGTTTTGCCATAGTAAAGTCTTTTTAATCGTGTAAGAACACCTCGAATTTGAAATGTATTTTGATGTCATTCTTATGAAGTTGTATTTTTTAATCCACCCGCTTATCAACATTATCGTGAGTCTAGTGATTGCACGACAAAATTTATGTAATGAAGTCACGGCCAAATTTCATCTTAAATTCACTATGCCTAATTTGGTTATTTTTTACCTTATTTTTGCAAATAGTCGTGTTTTGGGTAACACAATATCATTTTCCTTGAGAATTATTCTTATATCCTTCCAATAACAGCACACTGTTAGTTGCATTTTTGGTTTTACTATCTTATGAGCTCTCCTAGTTCTATTTCCTTACAAATTTTCTTCACAAGTCGATTGTTTTCTTTATAGTTCTGTAATTTGCCTATAGTCTTACGCTACAAAATACAGCCTACAGTCAATTTTTATTTTTAGCTTGATTCATAATGCCGCTAACTCTACTAAGTCGATTTTATTTGGATGAGGAATTTACATTTACTTTTTTTTGATAGATATCGTTTTCCCTGCCCGCTACTCGAGTAAAATTCTTACTTTTATTCTTTCTTATAGCAGTTTGTTGGGTTGCGATTTCGGTTATGTAATATTTGAAGGAAGTTTGGACGGGTAACTTATTCTGTGTCCATAATGGCTGCCGGAATATATATATATATATATATATATATATATATATATATATATATATATATATATATATATATATATATATATTTCTGAATTTATACATAAACATAATCGATGGTTTTCTTATTGAATGTTGAACTAAAAATGTTAGCGTTTCATGAATTGGGTTACGTAGCAAACCTATTTCAGTCCACTCTTGTTGCTCCAGGCCATGTTCCTTTAGATCAATTTTGTACTGCTATTTCTGTTAAATTGAAGTTGGTACCCCTTTAAAGTTCCTTTTGACTCTTGGAAGGAAGTAGCGTGTCGCGAAAGCTTGGGGCTTATATTTAAAATGGAGGTCAAATTGACTTAATTTTCACTTTTTCCTGTTAGAATCTGCCCAAAGAAGACTGAAGATTTTCATTCCGTTTGATTTGTAGAATCCTGCTGGATTTGGAGTTGGAATTTCGTTTGGATTGTCTCGGTAACTGTGTAGTTTTATTGGATTTTAGTATCTTTTTCCCGGCTTGGCGTTTTTGTGAAGCTTTACCGAGATAACCTGGAAACAGGGATTTTAACAGTCTTATCACGTTTTTAACCAGAAATTCATCTATTCTCTGGAATAACGGGTAAGAACCATTAATATGCAATTTATAAGAACAATCCTGCATGAATTTCTGTATTATAGAAGATTTTACCTCAAAATTGATTTTTACTGAGTGAAATTAATACCTAAATCAAAACCAACTATAGTTTGCTATTTTAAGTCATATTAAGATCTAAATTGACTGCATGTACGTTGGGTCTTAGAGCCGATTATTACTATTTAGATATGAATATCAATTAATTTTTCTTGTAGTTTTCTTAGTTTTCGATAGCTGTTTTCTTGTAATTGCCTTACTTATCAATCTCTTAATAGTGAGACTTAATTTTGAGGGTAACTTTTCCGTTTATTGTGAAATTTAATATATTTTGTTACATATTTGCTCTTCGGACGTATCACAATTGCCCCAATCTATAGGTTAATTAACTTATTAATGTATTTGAAGTATTTCTGAATTGTATTTAGTCTCTGTGTGCCATTCTGGATTTGAATTTGGGGAAATTAGAGTTATTTCGCATCGTGATATCTCTGTTGACTTTCTGTTTGACTCCAGTTTTTTTTTCGTTCGTTCAGTTGCAATATTTAGGTGTTTGAGATGGGTAAAATAAGTGAAAACTAAATATTCTTTCAGCTTATTTAATTTTATGTAATTAAAAACTTAATGTCAGAATGCTAATCCTGGCTTTTCACATAGTAAAATGGTATTTTTATAATTATATTTTAAGTATATTGGTTCTCTTGTTTTTGCCTTGTAGTTAATTAAAACTATGTTTAATTTATGCTAGATTTAAGACAATCTCCAATGTCACTAAACCAAGCATTTTGTGATTTCAAACTCTAAATATTGTCTATTTATTTTATCGTTATCTTCAAATATGTGTTGGTTAACTTATTTAAGTAAGTTATTACTTTGTTTGGTTAACGTTTTGTTATACTTTTATCTGATTATTTTTGGTGAATACCTGTAGTCATGCTATAGATTTACCGTGTGCATTATGTGTATTATCTATTCATCTACTCTTGCATAACTTGAGCTCGATGGTTAAATCATGTAACCACTCTAAAGTAATAATTTGTTTAATTTTGTAAATTAGTTTTAATATTTTTTTCTCTATTATGCTCTGTCATGTCATCTATGGATTATTTGTTATGGGGAACCCTTAAACAGATTGTATTTTCTAGATCTGTAATTAAAAAAAGAAGAACTACGAGCACGAATACGAAATTCGGTAAAACTTTTATGCCTAGATGCAGAGATGATGCAAATGGTGCGTTTCAAGTTTCTTGCTAGAATTAGTCCTTGTGTATATGAAGAGGTCATTTTGAACATTTAGTTAGAATTTAACTAAGAATTTAAATAAATAAAGTTCTTCTGCTTTGGTTCGTCATTGATTTTGTGTGTGTGTTATTATTAGTGTTGCTTGCCTGTTCATTCTTACATTATTATCATGGTTGTTGACCTGTTTACCTTTAAACACACTTCAAATTTCTTGGGTCAGTCCTAAACCTAGATAAAGCGTGAAGGGAGGTTACGACAAATCTCATTAGGCAATAAAACCTTTAAATCTGATTATCTTAAAAACGGCAGCTCGAAACGATCCGTTCTGGGTATAACTATTTTGGGTAACATTCTTCTTCTTCAAGTGCCGTATCAGGTCCCCCTGACGTTGGCAATTACATTGGCAAGTCTTTCACGGTCCTGCGCCAGCTTGAACAGTTCCCCCGCGCTACGTATACCTGTCCATTCACGAATATTCCTCAACTAGGAAGCCTGTCTCCTTCCTACCCTTCTACGTCCTTCTATTTTACCCGTCATGATTAGCTGAAGAATTCTATATCGCTCTCCTCTGAATATATGTCCAAGATATGAGATTTTTCTACACTTCACAGTGTTTAATAGTAGACGAGTTGTGTCGGCCCTATTGAGTACCATTTCGTTGGTCTGCCTAGCTGTCCAAGGTATTCTCAGCATTCGCTGGTGTAACCACATTTCGAGAGCCTCCAACCGATTAATCGTGGCAGCCTTAATTGTCCAGATCTCTGCCCCATATAGTAACACTGGCCAGACGTATGATCTTATCATTATCTGTCGTAGTTTTAGGTTGAGGTTATCATTGCAGAAAAGTGGTTTCATTTTTTGAAAAGTTGCTTTAGCAGTCTCTATTCTACACCTTATCTCTTTATCTGGGTTTAGATTTTCGGTGATATAACATCCAAGATATTTAAAATGAGTGACCCTGTCTATACTTTTTCCTTCTATTTGTATTGAAGTGTTAAGATGAGGTTGTCTACTAAAGACCATAAATTTTGTCTTTTTGATATTTATGTTGAGTCCCATTTCCTGACCCTCAGTGTTAACACAGTTTAATAGATGTTGCAGGTCTTGTAGTTTGTCGCTTAGGATAACAGTGTCGTCAGTATATCGTATTGTATTTATATATTCTCCATTGATTTGTACTCCCATTCGTTGTCCTTGAGTAGCCCGTTTAGAGATTTTATATGAATATATATTAAAAAGCAGTGGAGATAGTATGCAGCCCTGTCTGACGCCTCGCAGAATTTTACTTTCTTCTGTGAGTTTTCCATTTAGCCTTACTGTTGCTTTCTGCCGCCAATATAGATTTTTAACAATTCTTACGTCTCGGCTGTCTACCTCTACGTTATTTAAAATGTCTATGAGTTTTCTGTGCTGTACTCTGTCGAAGGCCTTCTCGAAATCGACAAAACATACGAATACATCCTTGCGTTGGTCCCGACATTTTTGCAGAAGTATATTTAGAGCGAATAAAGCCTCTCTAGTACCTAGGGGGGTAACATTATATAGATTTTTGTAGAGACATCCGGTATTATATTAGCAGTATAAAAATTTTAGTCTCAGTTAAGACATGTGAAATAGACAATCTTGTCTTTACATTTGCTGCTGAAATGATACAAACAAAATGACGCCGTAGCCGTTTACATTTACAATTTCTACGCATGACACATCGAAGTAAAAAGAATCATGTTGATGGGTCATTTATTTTGTGGATATTATCTAAATATAATCGGCTTTTCCAAAGATATTAAACGTCGATAAGTGTGGGTTAAACCACAAAAAAATAATAATACGACACTGAAAAGAAAAAGATCAAACCGACATAAAGTCAACGGGACCATGAAGGAAAGTTACTTTACGATGTTTTTAAGTTTTTTTATGAACCGTATTGTGGATTTTCAGCACGAGGGGATAAGGTGAATAAAGTTTAAAGGCTCTTGCGAATTGTTTTATGTCTCTTTGTCAATATAAATTAGATATGTTTATGTGGTTTTGTGTATTTTATTGCCATTTAAGAGCTTATTTGGTAATAACATATAATACTTGAAACAATATGCTTTGTTATCCACATTTATTTTTGGATTATCTGCATAAAAAAGATGTGAATACTCTAGAAAGTAAAGACATTTTGTTAAATAATGTTTTTATTTGCATTTGTAATTTTTAATATCCTTTTCTTTAATAATACCTCTTTTTTAAGATCAGTTCTGTAGTTGTAACGAAGTACAAACAAAATCAAAAAACGAAGAAAGTTTTACTTGATGATTTGGTTTTTGGGAATTTTAATTAAGACGGAGACCAAAAATCCAAAGTTTGATTTTCGATAAAAAAAAGGTTCGATTTTAGTATTAAAAAACCTATTAAGAATATTTTAAAACCTGTCGATCCATGACTACATTCATGTATTTAAAAGAAGTTGACAAAATTGAAAATAAACTGGTTTTTATTATTTTTAGAGGAATTCCGGTCACCGTTTTAAAAAATACTGTTTTCAAATAAGCCAGTAACTTTTCTAAATAAGGACTATGTGCTCAAGTGGAATGTCTGGATGACGTCAAAGTCCGGCGGCCTTAGCCATCCGGTTAGATTTGTAATACCTCCAATATTACGATTCCTAGTTCAAGCGATATTGTAAGAGTATACCAAATTTCTAATAATCGTGTAAGACGAATGTCTTTAAAAAAGGCTATAGTTATTTTAGTAATAATATTACGCCACATTTTATACTTTATTATTTAATTTTGAAGTGACAATTAGTAAACCCAAAAATGTATTCGTTTTATCAAGTTATCTGGAAGAATTACGAGGTTGACTTGACACTAGTGATTGTTCGACGTGTTTCAACAACTGGCTAAACTTACAGTCTAATCAAACATTCCTATATCCCGTTTTATATTGTCAAAACAAAGTTTGCATGTTAAGTGACTCTTAAGAAAATGCTTGATTTATAACAGAAAATTAAAGCTAAATTTAAAGCTACTCATTAAATTTAAAAGTTTTGTTTCCATCTAGCTTGGCAAGACAAAATGTAAAATTGGCACGGAAAAACAAAGGGATTGAAAAAGCCCTTTGTTATAGAGGGTTTTCAGAATTTTGGAAAATATATCCCGTATTACCTAAATATGACAAAGAGGACAGTGTTGATAACTGTTCTAAAGAAATTGAGGAAATTCAAAAATACTTGAATTAAAGAACATCATATGGAAAACCTAAAATTAAAAATGCCAGTGGTCACTTATTGAGAAGCCACATTACTTCAAAGAAAGTAAAATGCAATTTTTGCAAAAATTCATTAATATGCGATAAAGAAAATACTGCTGAAAATAATTTTAATCTCATAACTAACTTATACACACTGCATAAGCATATTTGAAAGTTAACAAACTCATAAATCCAATAAAAAGTAGATAATAATGTGTTTGTTTAACAGCCGTCGGGTGATGACGTCACAAATCAGCGCTGTCTCTTTGTATTTTAGGAGTCATTGGACAAAAGTGATTAAAGTCAAATAAGAAGTGTTTGCACTACAAGTGTCCAATATAATTTATGATTGAGTAAATTATGTATATTCTAAAAAAAATTTTTTTCGCTATTGTTCTGCGTACAGTGGCAGTTGACCCGTTTTATAATTTCTTCGGTTTTGAATCTCCGAATAATTTTTAAAGTATATTTTCGAGACACTGTACTATAAGAAAATGTAACCAAAAATGAATTTATTTTAGGCTTACAGCTAAACTGCTGAAGTTTTAAGAAACAGGAAATTATTCGCATGTTTTTTTGAAGATATTTTCTAGAATAATAAGAGTATATTGTTCATGAGGTGTAAATTGCGAATCGAAGATGTGATAAAATTGCAGAAAAATAGATATTTTTAAGATAAACTGTCAAATTTTTTGTATATTATTGTGAAGATTTTTAACAAAAAAAAGTTCAGTCATAAAATGAATATTTTCCTAACAGAAAACTTCTTACTGTGTGAAAATATCTGAATTGGGCTTTTGTCAGTCAAGCTTATAATAAAAGGAAAGAGTTTTATGGACATTGAGGTACTGCCTTTCAAAAATCCGCACATATTTTAGGAGAAAAAGGCATTTTTCTTGGTTTCAATTTTTCGACGTTTACTGTTTTTTTTTTTTTATTTCGGGTGACAGTGCAGGAGGCGATTTCTTTTTAAGCGTTCGTATTTACTTTATTCAAGATAACGCAATGATGAAAGGCTATAGCACGATAGAGCGGAGAGAGATTATGTGGTGGGTTGGCGCTAGACAATAGCAGCAAGTTGTCCTTTATGGATCCTTGGAGATATCAAGAAGAAAACAAAGCGCAGGTTACTTCCAGAATGATACACAAGTAGATGGAGAAATGTTTTTCTTGCGTTTATCTCAGTATTTTGAAATAATGAATCAGTTAATGGGCAAAGCTGAGAAAGGTGTGCTATTTAAAAAAATATATCTATTTTTTTAATTTGAAATTTTTAAGATTCGGATGAAATTGTTCATTGTTTATTCTTAAAAAAAACTGAATGAAAGTGTTAACGAATTGTTTACTAAAATTACAGAAAATTTGTCTGTAAACTTTTCACTGAAATAGACCGTTTCTTTCAAATATGACAAAATAAAAATTTAAATGTATGTATGGTACACCTTGGATATACAGTGTTTTCACAAAATATAGCTAAATCTTTAATTTTCGATTTGTCAAAAAAATTAATTCTTGATAAAAATTGGTGTTAAACGTTAAATTTTAAATAACAATACGATATGTAATATCGACTTCATAATATGAGGGCCAGTGGCACTGTTTAGACAATCCTTTTACTTTTAGAAATAAAAAAAGAATTATAAGAAACAGTTGTCTCAAAATAAAACAATATCCAAATATAAAGTTTAATGAAAATTACTTGTACTTAATTATTTTTTATTGTTTATCACTATTCATAAAAAGATACGCCAGTGGTTACTGGCCGGAGTCATATTGAATTCAATATTGGGAAAATACTAAGATGTGTTGAATAATTTTGACAAGTTTAGGCTTTTTCATTTTAGGGGTAGATTTACGCGTTCGTACATAAAGATTTCATTTTAATATCATTATTTTAACCAGTAGCCCAAACATATACAACACTTATCTAAAAGACTCCATATAAAATATTTTATATTTTAGTAGATAAATTAGGAAAACCGTTAAAATAAATGAAAATGAAAAGCATGTCATGTTTATACAAGATGTCTCTAAAAGGTCTGTACAAAACGCTGGCTGAGGCCTGAGGTTATAATATGAAGATCTAGCTTAATTTACCTTAACCAAAATACAGGGTGTTAAAAAAGTTATAACTTTTTTAAAACTTTTTTGTAATTATTTATCTTAATACTAGGCTGAGTTGAACAAAATTGGTACTTTGGAGTTCTTTAGGATGAAAAATAAAGATCTGAATACATGTACATAACAGAGGGAGCTATCAGCAGCACTTACAAAACTTCATTACTTTTATGTGCCTCGGAATATTAAATTCCTATTAAAAAATTCTTATTCCTGGATTATGTTTATTCAAAAAAGTTATACATACCTAGTAGGTGTCGCTTCAAACAGCTGTTTCTGATGCTGTTTATTGCCTGGTGGCCCTCAAGCATGCTCTGATCAATCCTAAGCAAGGATAAAGTGTGAAGGGGGCTATGACAAGTACGCGAAAATATAGTTTAAATTCGATTATCTGAGAGATGACTCCTCGAAGCGACACCTTGCTACCTGGTATTTTATGCCAAAACCTCACAATTAAGTGAAAAGAAATTCAATAAATAATTAATAAAAACTAAAGCAAAATTACCAGAATAAGTAGACTCGCTGGCGAGCACAAATGCCAACCCCTAAACTGGAAAGTAGGGCTGGGTCATTAAGGGCGCCGATACATATGTAGGCTAGGTTGAATACAGAAAACTTCTGCGATGTGGTTAGGAACTAGCTTTCAACTCCACTTACATATATATACGCAAATACAAAAAAATACATACGCAAGTGAACATGTGGATGAAATAAAACTTGTAAATGAATAATGGACTACAGCCAGATGCAGTTTAGGCTATTTACCACCGAGGAAATTTCCAGAATTATCAAGGAATCCTATAACTGGAAATCTCCAGGTCTCGACGGGATGCAGAACTACTGGCTCATGAAGTTCTGGTGTATGCACCATCAACTGGCTAATCTTATTTTTGATGTTTTTCTTAACCCAGCAAAAATGCCATTGTTCTTGACCGAAGGTATTACGTACCTCCTGCCAAAGGACCATCACAACACACATGACCCAGTTAAGTATAGGCCAATCACCTGTCTACCCACATTGTATAAGGTGATCATCTCCTGCTTGACCCAACGCATCTATGCACATTGTGAGCAAAATAACATCATTGCAACTCAACAGAAAGGATGCACGAGATGAGCAACGGGATGCAAGAAACAATTGATTGTTGACTCTGTTATATGTAACCAAGCATGTACCAACCGAAGAAATATCTCTGTTTAAGCCTATTCACAAAGCAGTTCTCCTTGCAACCGAAAGTTCGTAGGAAATACAGCAGACCACGTCACCTAGGACCCGATAACATGGAAAGGATTCCCACAAAGCTTCATACTTTGGGAATCTTTGTATACCTGTTATGAGTCAATATTTCCTGGAGAGAATGCGAAGCCGTTTAGCTTGAAATGTTATAATAATAAAGATATTTAATTTAATAACAAACGGTGTTATTGTGTGCTGGGCATAAAACTACAATGTTATAAATAAAACCTTCAATTTAAATATTTACAGTGATCTCGAACACATCAGGCTACAACTCGGCTCAACTGCGTAGTAATGTGTAGATACTAGGGAAACATCAAAAAGGTAAACGCAAACATAAAAAAAAATAGATAGAACCGGTAGAAAAAACCGATAAGAC
This sequence comes from Diaprepes abbreviatus, assembly GCA_034092305.1. Lineage (NCBI taxonomy): Eukaryota > Metazoa > Arthropoda > Insecta > Coleoptera > Curculionidae > Diaprepes > Diaprepes abbreviatus. The sequence continues at coordinate 2,965,392 of JASJET010000138.1, read as the reverse complement.
AAACCAGTAGGAAAAATCCCCAAGGAGTTTAAAAGAATTCCTTCGTTGAAACAAGCAAACTGATAAAATTCCTGTTTTGAGGTGTATGCCGATAAAAAAATACCTCAAAAACACCTAACAGATAAAAGATAAGGTAATTACTCAACTTAACACAATTACCGGGAAAATTTAAACGATTTTCTAACTCGAAATCCGAAAAGATGGTTCATATAAATTGAAATAGGAAAATCAATAGATTCTTTCATCAAATCAAACAGGAAAAATCAAAGTCCAGGCAAAATGACTTCCATTTTATATTAAAGGTCTATGCTTGTGCACAACGCTACTTCTTTCTAGCCTGTTCAAGATTTTAAAAAGCTGTGACAGCTAAATATGACCCTGAACAACAACAGTAGGCTGTTAGTTATTTTTAATTTAAAGGAATACATTTAAAGTAAAGGGATATATTTCTAGAAGATTTGGGAACCCCGTAGATTAGATAGACGTTTATACAATTCAAAAAATATTAAAATGACTTAAAAGAATACTGAATTAGTAGTGTAAAGTAATCCATCAAGGCAATTTTGGCAGTGAAATAAAAAGCCGGAAAATAATATAAATAAAGTAAAGTTTACGGAATTAATCTAAGAAATTTCAAGGAAACTGTCATACGCAAGGACGAAAGAAAGAATTTTATCTGGAGTAGTAGGCAGGAAAACTGAGATTTATCTGGAAAAATGGTAATAGTAAATTCAGCATCAATAAAAATAACTATCAGTAGTCTAGTAAATGTCAAGCAAAACAACAAAAATAGGAGTCGAATTGATAATCTAATGTAACCGCACTTTGTAGTGTAAGAATGTAGGAAAAATTCAGGAAGATACAAATAACCGAGCTGGGAAAGAATTACGTAGTTTGTAACATCCCCAATGAAAAAAAAAATTTAACTTAACCGACAAATGGTATGTTTTTATTCAATGAATTTTTGAGAGATTCTTGCAGAAAAGGATATTGTGTTAATCTATAACGTGATTAGTTGCAACAAAAAGTTAATATTAATCGCAAAAGTAAATTTAAACTGAAGTTTGAACCCTAACAACGTACTATCAAACTATTATTAAGATAAATATTTACAAAAAAGTTTAGGCAAAATATATCTTTGACACCCTATATTTCGAAAACTTTTGACCTAAAGTAAATTGGGGTAGAATATTTTGCGCTACAGTTTTGTACAGACCTTTTAGAGAGACCATATACGTGCTTTGTTGTTGGGTTCAAAAGACGCCTTGGGTCCTTTGGGGATCCAAACATTAGAATTATCCTAAATCTTGCGTTATTAATATATTAAAATTTATCAAACCTTTCCAGGAATGAAATGGGAATATGTGTTAACGCCGGCAAGCGCATGACCTGATAGACATCATACACCAAAACTAATGCCATTTTCAGTACCTTATTCAAATCTATTTTAAGGTCAAATCCAACATAATTGTACTAGGTTTGCTTAATTTCTCGCGTTTTTTAGGTCAGGTGTCACACATAAAAGCATAAATTTAAAATTTCCATATTGAAAAAGAATACAATTATGGGTTAATGTCAAGGTCACTTGACACCCTGAAACTTTCGTCTTAAGCATTTTTTTGACAATACTTCCCCGAAGGATTATTTGATCGTTGTCATATTTTGACAGACTCTGTATATAAATAATTGAGTTACCTGTCCAATTGCGGATGACTACATTCATAAAAAGCTTTTAAACTCTCGTGACTCTGACGCATTAGAGTTCCTAAGGTAATTAAGGTGTCTTCACCACCAGTAGAATTTTTGCATACGTCGTGGAAATCTTCAACTCGTTTGGCCTCTGAAAATTAAAAAACAGACTTTTTAAATCTAGATTTCCAACAAAGCACCTAAACTATTACGGGCAATTATTTAAATTTAATATGAATTGTTTTCTCAATAATATCACACTCTGACAAAATTCATTATCAAAAACCAGACTATACTTTTCAGCAGGCTTTTTGTCCGCAATAATATTAGTGCCTTATTGGCGGCTTTAAATATAAACTACAAACCAGAGGAATAGAGATTGTTTATAGAGAGTTCAACACTGAATTTAAAAGCAGTACTATTGCATATGGGAAACATTTTAACGTCTATTCCTGTTGGATATGCAATTCATATGAAAGAATCATATGACAATATGAAGTACCTATTGACAAGTATAAAATACGATGAGCACCAATCGCAGATCTGTGGCGACTTAAAGGCCTATGCACTTTTAATTGCGTTGCAGCTAGGCTAGAGCAAGTTTTGCTGTTTTTTGTATGAATGGGGCAGTCGGGCAAAGGCACTTCATTAGCGCTGAATACAGATGGGCCAGCTTTTCAGTACCTGCGTCAGAAATTCCCAAGGCTAAGTGTAGCAAGATTTAAAGAAGGTATTTTTGTTGGGCCACAGATTCGATATATTCTGAAAGACTAACATTTTGACAGCACTCTATCAATTATTGAAAAAATGCTTGAAAAGACTATCGCCTCATGGTCACTAATTTCTTCGGAAATGAAAAAGTTGACAATTACGTTGTTCTTGTTGACAGCATATTTGTCATAGTATCAAAAAATGGGCTACAATATGTCTTTAAAGATCCATTTTCTACACTTACATTTTGACTTTTTTCCTGACAACTGCGGAGCTGTAAGTGATGAGCACGGCGAACGCTGCTATCAGAATATATCAACAATGGAAAAAGGGTATCAAGGAGAGTGGAATGCTTCCATGCTTGCTGACCACTATTGCATTCTTGTTAGAGATGCTCCAGAAACAATTCACAAAAGAAAAGCAAAAAGACAGGATATTGAGTGTCTCTACAAGTGTAAAAGTGTGTATTTTTTGATCATTTTATTAAGATAAAATAAAAAAAAACTTGTTCTTGAAGATTGCAACTGTTTCATTTTCATTTTTGTGTTGAGCGACCCAAAATTAACAAAAAATGCACCTTTCATACAATATGCAACAAATAAATTAAAATTTGTTGCATAGTGTAATCGTTTTCTTGCAGAGCTAGATAATATCCAAGGATTAAATGCCATTGGTGGCTGTTTTCCAAATTTGGTAGTTTTTTTTACATTACACATAAGTTTAAAATTATATTAGGGCAGTGAAAGCGTGATTAAAAAGGTCGGTTGCTTGTTGGATATATATATATTATATATATATATATATATATATATATATATATATATATATATATATATATATATATATATATATATATATATATATATATATATGTGAGATACAATATCAGCGGATATATCCACATTATGCCGTTGTAGCGCTGAAATCACATTCAGCAAACGTACAACTATATGCAACTCCGTATATAAATGAAGTAAATTACGATCAGTAAATACAAACTTCGTTCCAATCATATCCTTTCCGTGTTAGAGGTTGCACAGTTGGAATAAATTGAGATTAAATACAATCCATCCCATTCCACCCCCATCGAGATGATGGCCCACCTGTACCACCATACCGAGAAGAAAGTCAAAACTTACCCTCCCCGCCACAGTGATATGGCAGAGGTACATGTTTCTCTCTCTAACACGGAAAGGATATGATTGGAACGAAGTGTGTATTTACTGATCGCAATTTACTTCATTTATATGCGGAGTTACATATAGTTGTACGTTTGGTAAATGTGATTTCAGCATTACAACGGCATAATGTGGATATATCCACTGCTATTGCATGTCACACGGAGGAATCCGTGCAAGCCGCATAAACATATATACGCTATCCGGCGGGAGGTCGGCGAAGCCGCGTTCAGTGTTGCATGCTTCCTTCCGATCTGTTCTTTGCACAGATAAGTGCATGTTGGTACCCCGATGAGTCTAGTAGAGACAAAACATGTACCTCTGCCGTATCACTGTGGCGGGGAGGGTAGGTTTTGATCTTCTTCTCAGTATGGTGGTACAGGTGGGCCATCATCTCGTTGGTGGTGGAATGGGATGGATTGTGTTTTATCGCATTTTATTCAAACTGTGCAACCTCTAACACGGAAAGGATATGATTGGAACGAAGTTTGCATTTACTAATCGCAATTTACTTCATATAGTCTTTTAGCATCTCACCCGGGCTGTTTTGAATATTATTTCTACTTCTTTATAATTTGCTCAGCAGTTGGATTTAGGAAAGAGACAACATTATTGATATTTTGCGGAGAAAGAATATTAGTAGGGCTACCCAAACTTTTCAACCTATTACGTTGATTTTGATAATTGTGGTAGACAAAAAGAATGTGTTTTATGGTCAAAGGAAGAACACATGTGAGACATAGAGGTTGATCTTGATTTTTTATCAGGTATTCGTGTGTAAAACGCGTATGATCGCTGCCCAGTTTAGTAAGTTTCACAGATTCTTTTCTAGTAAGTGAGTGGTGTGTTGTATTATTGAAGTAGAATTGTTTGATGTTGTGTAGGGTTAAGTCTCATTCGAGTTGGATGAGATTGTTAACAAGATTGTTGGTATAGGTGTTAAGATCTTTGACATAGAAGATCGGATTGAGGGGGTGTTTGGCAAGGGAATCGGTCCTTTCGTTACCCTGTGAACCTACTATAGGAGGATTATGTATTTATTATGTATGCGTCCCCGTTCATGGAGATATTTGATTTCTTTGGTTAGAGGATGTGTAGGGTTGAAATTTTGAATAGAACTAAGTGAATCAGTAGTTATTATCCATTTTGTGTGGAGAGATGATACGATGTGCTTTAGGGCACTATATGTTGCGTAAAGTTCTGTAGTTAAAATACTGGTTGTTTTATGCATTATAAATATTTTTTTTGAAGAGTGGATTGCTGCACTGGTTTGAGTGGCAGTTTCAGATCCATCTGTGTAGATAATATTATAATCCTTATATGTGGTCTGAATTAATTGATCGAATGTTTTCCTGATCAATTGAGGGGAGATGTTGTGTTTATCATATATGCTGAGAGAGAGAGAGAAGTCTTGTACGAAGGGAATCATGCACCATGGTGGAAATGTGTAGCAAAAATGTGGAACGCCTCACGATTTTGCGTATCATCCTTGCGCATTCTGATCAGAAATTAATTTCCTGACGAGGTCAGATAGACTATCAAAACTTATTTAGGTAAATACCTATTAACCATGGGAACCGAAATTTTTAATTAGGGGGGAGGATAAAAGGATAAGACAAGGATAAAATATATTAAGAATTCATTAAACTAAATTGTCAATATTTTTGAAACAGAATATGCTATACAAAATATATTCTGATACCATAGAGAATATTTCATTGAAAATAATTATGAGTATCATCATTATTTGACAGTTGTTGACTTCACTGCATACTGAATACACAATGAAATAGAATTCTGAATGATAATTAAGCCATTTTGGACCATTTGCTCAACCCTGTATATGTTCAAGATGGATTAATTTTTTTTTCTCTTTCCACTTTGGCTAAAGTTAAATTTAATTTATTTAAACTGTTTACTTTGCTTCGCCGTTCCATTTCGACCATAATAAATCACATAACTAGCCCTTTTTAGCTCCGTCAAGCAAAGAAAAATAATAACCTGGTCCCAGTCAAGGTTTCTTTGGCGGGCCATTTTGTTTATTTAGGGACAACCGTTTACATTTTTTACTTAACCTTTGTTTTAATAGGTTATCGTACCAGATTGCCTGAATTATTATTAAACTGTGGGTTAAACTGGTCACCGCCATATCAATAAAACTAAATTAGTCGACCGATAACACAAATGTAACTATTAGTAATGTAAATGAACATTTTGGACATATGGCACAATATATAATATTAACACAAGATATCTACGAATTTTCAAAGAAGAAATCCAGCCTCAATCACATACATACTATTAATATACCGGACCTCTCCAGCGACAATTTTAGTTGATGATAAAAATTAAGGATAGAGTACAGCTGACAACAACATAGTGATATATAGCAGAATAAAAAAAAAATAAAAATGTGCAATAACCATTATAATAGAGAGGATGTATAGAAGGCGGCCCCCTGATGCACAAGAAACCACAACTCAACATCACCAAATACATCAGCGTGAGTGACAAACAACATCAAGGTCTCCACCAGCTGAAGGTGCTGCGCGCGAGTGAGGTAACTAGGATGGGAGACGATCTGTTACAGACCATAAATATATGTTGAGTTCTGGAAAATCCAAACCGGAACCTGGACGTTTCTTAAGTAAGATAAAGAAAATACTATATTATTCATCAAATCAGAGAGACAGTCGTAAGCATCGGCATACATTTAAATTACCAGTTTGTCCCTAGGGTGAGGGGTAATACAATGCTGGCGCGGTGAGAGCGGGCGGCAGCATACGCCACGCCCTAACACAATAAGAGAATTCCAAGTTATTTGCTTTCATTCAGGCCATCGAAGCATAAGTACCGTGTTTCGCGCCTAATTTTTTTGTTACAATGGTAGTTTATTCCACGGAACAAATAGAGCAGATTATTAAGTCGTACTATTCTGGTAAATAATCGGCAGATTTGCATTTATGTGCGAAGATCATCCTGTTCCTTGAAAATTTAGAATTTCGGAAATTATTAAAAAATTTAAGACAACCGGTTGTCTAAAAATTTGTAAAAAATGCACTGATAATAATGAGGAGCAACCGGTTCCTCAAATTACTGAAGAACGAGCAAATCGGGAGACTGACCTTTGTTTGAAATTTTTCCGAAAGACCAGGAAACACCTATGGTGTTTTGTGAGGACATGATCGAAAGGGCTAATAGGGATATAACCCCTGAAGTTTTGGCAAATACGCGAACCGTATTTTACAATAGACTGGGTTATTCTCGCGCTCAAAGTGGAGGCCTGTTTGAACACCTCAAAAAGTAAACACACCCTCTCATCTGTTTTAAGGTACTGCTCGTCTTCGTGTCGCACGGAAGTTAGCGGGGGTAATATTGCGCGTAGGCGTTCCCTACGATCTTAAGTCCCGAACTAACCTGAAAGAAGTTAAACGGGCTTAGTGGGTCAGAATTTAGAAAACGGCCAAAATAATTTCTAGTTAAGAAATTTAAAATAGAAGGTTGGCTATAGTAACGTTTCTATTAAACCTCAGTAATATGAACGACCAGTCTTTTCTTTCTAAGGTTTCGTCTCAGGTCAAAGGCAACAGTTTGTGGTTGCGTTGCGCCTAGTTACATTTGTGCGCCGCTCTTCTATTTGACATTGGATTGTCGAGAAACAAATATCAACGATTACAAAATTGAGCAAAACAGAAAGGCAGTAATATATTTTCGCCGTACTCTGGTGTGTAAAATACAAAAAAAGCATGTTATCCAAATGACGAGTATCTCACTTTTACGAAATCAAAAGCCCAGGTTAAATTCCAAGGCTTACTGGATCATACAGTGGATCGAATTACATTGCTTAAAATTAGACGCCCTTGAACAAATCGATAAATTAGATTTGTAGATATGATTTTAATTTGCAAATGGGGCTTCGATGGAACGTCAGGTCAAAACCAGTATAAAATGAAATTCACTGATCCGAATATTTCTGATACAAACTTATTCCTAACCTCTCTTATTCCACTTCAATTAACAGGTATTAACACGCAAACTCAACAAGAACAGATTGTGTTGTACAATTCCAAACCCTCCTCTACTATGAATTGCGGGCCTCTGAAATTTAAATTTATTAAAGAAGCCGAACAAAAGTCTTTAAAGAAAACAGAAAATTATGAACTCGAACTAAACAACTTGCACCATACAAAAGAGTGCTCTTTGCCACCCCAGCTTCAGTAGAGTACAACTTATCTATGACGATGATAGACGACTAGGTGAATGCTTTGGCTGGAACAAAATCGGTCAAACGTTGTTATCTCTGCCAAATAACATCTCAGTTTAACCACATGGATACTGTCTCTCAGTAAATACAGCGTATTTTAAGCTACGACTGATAACTCTACACGAATATATTCGATTCTCCGAATGCTGCTTGTGTTTGACGTAACATACAGAAGTGGTAAGCCCGTAAGCAGAAAGACAAAGAGGTGAAAGCACAGACAAAAGCTACTATCCAACAGGCCTTTAAGGAGAGATATTAGGATTTCTTGTTGACATGCCAAAGAAAAGGTTAGGAAGCACTAACGATGGCAACATGGTTCGACGTTTCTTCGAGAACAGTGATGAGTCAGCCATTATAACAAGAGTAAAGCGAAAACTGATCCTCCGGTTTCCCGTCATTTTGCAAACCATTGGAAGCCGACATTAAACTGCAATAGAGAAGATTTGGAAATACAAACTTCAAATAGCAAGATTATTCTTCAAAGGATATTCTTGGTACAACATTCCAACAGGAATCCACAAATGACTTACTGCATTGACCAGACATCATAGCATTTGCAATATTACCGATAGATAAACTATCGAAAGATGCACAAAATGAACGGACAAGTTGATAAGAAACTCTCGCTTAGACTTTGCCCGAAAATGTTCTCGAAAAAAAATATGGAGAATGTGTTAGAAAACTTTTCGCAACGATGGATCCTTACACTGTTTTTGACATAGTAAGGATTCGGATTACAATTCGTACGTTTTGGAGAATGAGAAAAGAGCTGTTAACAAAGAAGGCAATGATTAAAATGTTCTTTTTATTATTTTTATTACAGTCGTATTATTTATTCATTTATGTGAATCAATAAATATTATATTACTTACAAATTATTTGCATTGGTATTTATAAAAAAGTCTTAAGCATAGAGGAAAAAGTACTTTCGCCTTTTTAACGATTATCGATATCCATGTATTTATTATTATAGTATTATATTTAAAATGTACCTTGAAGTCAAGCGCAATATTTTATTCATGGAAATACAATTATTCTTTTTATTTTATTTTTAAAGCGTTGAACCACATTAGACGTTTTTCGAATTTGTTTTCATAATTTTAAAGTTTGTCTGCTATGCTGGATCCGATTTTTATTTTTAATATTAAATCCGTGCTTTCGACCCACTGTATTTTAACGACCCGAAACCAGCGAAAACTTCTTGCCCGACACCATTTTTGCTGGAAACCAGGAAGCAAGCTACGATACAACAGTATGCTTTATTTCGCTTCTTCAACAGAGCTAAACGGGTTGTCCGTCTCTTTCTGTTACATTTCTATTATTTAGAGGTCCTGTTTTGGATTTTCCACACCTGTATAGATGTGTCTCAACAAAGAATAACGGACTGAAACCGAGTCACTTTTCGAAATAATCTAATAATAGAAACACAAATTAATACCATAAAAGTTTTGGATCCACATCCAGAATTCGAGAACCGAGAATACCCAAATGACAACAACCAAGATAACAACACTGAACTCTACCAGAACTTATTCACTGAAATACGTAAGGCAATGCTGGAGTAGGATACAACCAACCCATGATACAGACCACCATTGCCAAGGATAAACTCATTAAAAAAAAAAAGAATTGTTGGAATTTTAAGATTACTGTTACTCCGATAATCGGAACAACAGGAATAAATAATAGTCATCAGGTGATCTAACAAGAATATTACTGAAACGTTGTTGCTCGAAATGTAAGTTTACGTTCCCAACTAAAAAATTGGTTTATAACAAGTTTAAAGAAGATAACAGGGTGCAAAAATTAGGGATAATTTTATCAGTATTTTAAAAAGGGATATAAATCCCGTTATTGAGTAAATTCCTTCCTGAAACGGAGAGTTTTCATTTAATCCTGAAATTGAAAAGTTTTTATTGCATTCTCGTTGAAACCCTTTAAAATATTTATTGTGAAAATAATTACTAACCGACGCCTATTCTCAAAAGGAACTTTCCCGTTGAAAAATTTACAATCAATGTAATTTCTGGTGAAGTTAAGGTTTTTGGAGCTCGGGGGAAATGAAATAAATTTCTAGCCACAGAAGTAAAAAAGGAAACTTTTGGGTACTAAAGTACATGGTAGTATATCTGATTGATATAAAAGATTACGGATTTAGGTTTGGTTTACAAAGAACTAGGAAAAATACTAGTATTGATTAAAAAATGGTAATTGTATATTTGAAATACCAAATTTCAGGGTGATTCTCCAAGAAATTTATCGATCGATTGTAGGAAAACTATAATTAGGAAGAATCTGAAGATTTGACAGTGTACAGGGTGAGTCAACGATTGGATGAAGTAAGTTTGTGCCTTTTCGGTGAAATTTACAAAGAAACTATATTTATTGTTTGATATAGTTTATTTTTACGCAGATTTTAAAAATATTTAGGACTCTACAGGGTGAGCCAAAAAACTAGGACAGCATAAAGTTTTATTTTTTTAAATAGAACACCCTATATACGAATCGTATTTTCGATTTAGCTTATAATTTTAAATCTTTTTTATTAAGGGTTTACTATAACAAGACTTTATAGTTTCTGAGATAATTAAGTTTAAAGAAAAAAAGTCACATTTTCAAACATCAATTCAATCCTAAATAACGTTTTCAATTTTGTGACAAATATATTCAAATTTGGAATTTAGCAAGGCCAAGGACAAGTTAACATAATTTTTACCTAATATTTGCAATAAAAGCTATAGGGTGTTGAACACATCGGCTCAAATTTGAACAAGTTTAAATACATAAATATCTTTTTTTTTAAATGGTACACCCTGTATATTTTCATGTTATTTAATAGAGTAATAAAAACCCTAAAAGTTTTGTTCAATATATCCTATACCTATTTATAATAGTTTTTGAGATATTTCAGTTTTTCTTATTTTCCATACTTTTTTACAGAAATAGTCTTCATTATCATAGTAGCCATGTAAAATAATAAAAATTTACTTTTATACAAAATTGAAACAAAAAAATTACCTATTAAATACTGAGATTAATTATTTCTTTTTAATAAGTGTTCTAATAAACGACCCTCTTGTGCAATGCACAAATTTAGTCTTTTTTGCAGATTTTCTCGGACCCTGGACAAAATTAGTGGCATTATTGTTCTACAGGTATCCCTAATCCTGTTTCGCATATCTTCCACTGTTGTTGGTGGATTAACATACACCTTATTTTTAATATAACCCCATAGAAAGAAATCTAATGGGGTGATGTCGCAAGACCTTGGTGGCCACTCAATGAAACCCCCACGTCCAATCCATTTTTGCGGATATCGTTGGTCCAAAAACGCACGAACTTCACGATGGTAATGCGGAGGCGCACCATCGTGCTGGAATCACATACTGTCGAGCTCATCCCTATCGAGACCTTGAAGCAGTTGGGATAGTTCTTCTTGTAGAAAGTTCAGGTAACTATGGCCATTTAGTGGTTCATTAAAAAAGTGGGGTCCAATAATTCGATTATGATGAATACCACACCAAACATTTAATGACCAGTGGTTTTGATGTTGCACCTCTCTAATCTAAAATGGGTTTTCTGTGGCATAATAATGCATGTTGCGTCTATTTACGGCACCGTTACTTCTAAAAGTAGCTTCATCACTAAACATTACCTTGCATAATAAATTTGGATTTAATTGAATCTCCGCATTTATTGTATGACAAAAGTTTACACGACTTTCAAAATCCTGTCCATGCAATTCTTGGTGTAATTCCATGTGATATGGATGATACCTATATTTCTTGGTAGTACGATTAGCGGTGGATTGTGATGTTTCACATAATGCTGCTAACTGACGGCTACCAATATAAGGATTTTCCTGAACATTTAACAATACTTGTAGTTCTTTTTCTTCATTAGTTACTTGTTTGTTGACCACTTTACGTTTTGGATAATCAACAGTACCAGAAGAATCAAATCTTTGCATTAAGTTTTGAAAAGTATGGGTATTAGGCTGGCGTCGATCAGGATACTTCATTTTGTAAATTCTTTGAGCAAGAAGGCAATTTTTTTGAGCCTCTCCTATTGTATAAATCATATCTATTAACTCATTCTTTGGAAAATTTATTTTACAATATAAGATAAATGCGAAAAAAACCAAACTACACTACATAAAAACCAAAAGAAGCGATTGCAGTTATAAATTTGACACACAGAAAAATGTTCTTTTACATTGTTTTTGCCATGGCTACTATGATAATGAAGACTATTTCTGTAAAAAAGTATGGAAAATTATAAAAACTGAAATATCTCAAAAACTATTATAAATAGGTATAGGATATATTGAACAAAACTTTTAGGGTTTTTATTACTCTATTAAATAACATGAAAATAAACAGGGTGTACCATTTAAAAAAAAAAAGATATTTATTCATTTAAACTTGTTCAAATTTGAGCCGATGTGTTCAACACCCTGTAGCTTTTATTGCAAATATTAGGTAAAAATTATGTTAACTTGTCCTTGGCCTTGCTAAATTCCAAATTTGAATATATTTGTCACAAAATTGAAAACGTTATTTAGGATTGAATTGATGCTTGAAAATGTGACTTTTTCTTTAAACTTAATTATCTCAGAAACTATAAAGTCTTGTTATAGTAAACCCTTAATAAAAAAGATTTAAAATTATAAGCTAAATCGAAAATACGATTCGTATATAGGGTGTTCTATTTAAAAAAATACAACTTTATGCTGTCCTAGTTTTTTGGCTCACCCTGTAGAGTCCTAAATATTTTTAAAATCTGCGTAAAAATAAACTGTATCAAACAATAAATATAGTTTCTTTGTTAATTTCACCAAAAAGGCACAAACCTACTTCATCCAATCGTTGACTCACCTTGTACATACTAATGTGCATGGGGGACAGCCAGCTAAAATATTTTCAAGATGGCGGCACTTCCAGTTATACCGGAAGTAGATGTCAACTTGCTTATTTTAAATAGAACACCCTATATATTATGGCATTTTAGATTTTTACGTAAAATTATAGACATATTTCATTTGTAATGTTCTATACTTAAGTCTCACCGTTTTGGACATATTTAAATTTTTATGTCAAAAATGACGTTTACGGACCAAAACTTAACTATAAATTTTTCCTATAAGAAAGTCTTTATTATTTAATTTGAGTTAGTTTTCTTGTACACGAAGATCGACTTTAGTAGTCCTTTTATGATATTTTCATACAGGGTGGTCCAAAAAAGAATAAAAATTATATTTAAAAAAATCATCAAAAGTCAATTTTTTTAAATAGAAAGCAACTAATTTTATAATTTTAGCATATTAAGCATTAAAAATAAGGGTCACTTTGTATAAAGTGGTCTATTCCAAAAATTTGTGGTTTTCCAAATATTGAATGAAATTTTTTACGTTATGTTCAGGAAGTTGCTGCGGTGGTCCCGTATTTTTTTGGACGAAATTGGTGCAGTAATATTCAAGATGGCGCTGACAATATGGCCACCAAAAAAAAAAATTTTTGTTCGATTTTCTCCAAAATTGGTATGGGGGAATTTTTGGGGTCGTACACAACGAATCTTAAATTATTTTTAAGAAATTCAATATGGCGGATCCAATATGACGGACAAAAAAATTTAATTTTGTCTGATTTTCTCCAAAATGAGTGTGGAGGAGTTTTCGGGGTTCCACATAATGAATCCAAATATTTTTAAAAAATTCAATATGGCGGATCCAATATGGCAGACAAAATATCGAATCTGAAATTATTTAAAAAAAAATAAATATGGCGGATTAAAGATTCTACATATTCCGATTTTGTCTAAAATCAGTATTGGGGTATTTTTGTTAGTGTTAATTATGAACTTAAAATATGTTTTGAAAAACTCAATCTGGCAGATTCAATATGGCGTCCTAAAAATTTTGCATTTTTCGATTTTCTCCTTAACTGATATAGGGGGTTCTTGAGGTTATAAATTATGAATTTAAAAGTATTTTTTCAGGATTCAATATGTCGTAGCACACTAAAAATTTTGCATTTTTCCATTTTGTTCAAAGGTGGGTCTGAATCGTTTTTGAGGTTGTAAATAGCGAATATAAGTCTAGAATTTTTAAATTTCCGGATTTCATCCAAAATTGGTACTAGGTTTAGATTTAGATTGGATTAAGACTTAAAATAATTATTTTGAAATTCAATATAGTGGATGCAATATGGTGGGTTGAAAATTTTATTTTATTCGCATTTTTTCAGATTTGGTATTAGAGGGTTTTCGGGATCATGAATTACGAATATGAAGTAAATTTTTTACAACTATTAGGTTGATAAGATATAATATGAGAGACAGAAAATTTTACATATTCCGATTTGGTCTAAAATTGATATTGTGGGGTTCTTGAGGCGTATACAAACTCAATATGCAGTATAAAATATATCGAGCTAAGAAATTTACGTCACAGGTTCTGTAAATATTGAAAATTTATATTGTGGGGTTCTTGAGGCACATATAAACTCAATATGCAGTATAAAATATATCGAGCTAAGAAATTTACATCTAAGGTTCTTTAAATATCGATATTGGAAGATTTTTACCAATCTAAAATTAATTTGAAATTTAAAATAGTGGATTTACGTCAGGGCTGTATTTTATCGCCGACGTTATTCAATACGTATTCGGAAATGCTGTTCAGGGAAGCTATCAGTGGAATAAGAGAAAGCATTAACAACTTAAGATATGCAGACAATACAGTTCTGTTGGCCGATAATGCAGAGGATCTGCAAACACTAATAGACCGCGTAGTGGAAGCCTGTGAAAGATACGGCATGAAATTAAACTGTAAAAAGACAAAAATCCTTATAGTAAGCAAAAATGATGAAATACACCACCAATTTAGAGCAAATGATGAAACTTTGGAAACTGTTGACAAAGTTACGTATCTAGGATGCAGTCTGAACAGAGAATGGGACCACTCACAGGAGATTAGATGCCGCATAGAGAAGGCGAGAGCTGTCTTCAACCGCCTCAGAAAGATCTTGTGCAATATGCACCTGAACATTGATATAAGAACACGAGTCTTGAGATGTTATGTATTTTCAACTCTTCTATATGGAATGGAAGCCTGGACTCTGACAGAAACAACATCTAAACGACTGGAAGCCTTCGAAATGTCGTGTTACCGCCGCATGCTCAGAATTTCATACATCCATCATGTCACAAATAACACCGTGATGCAACGTATGAAAAAAGACCCAGAAATTATGCGCAATGTGAAAATCAGAAAGATATTATACTTAGGGCATGTAATGCGCAATGAGAAAAACCAACTAATTCAGTTGATTTTGCAAGGTAAGATAGAGGGTAAAAGTACTCAGGGTCGCCGACGAACATCATGGCTGAGGAATATCAGACAATGGACAGGAATGACGACGGTACATTTATTTAGAACAGCTGTCAATAAGGTCATATGGGCCAAAGTGATTGCCAACATCCACAGAGGATAGGCACCAACAGAAGAAGAAGAAGAAGGATTTACTATGACAGACTAAATATTTGTTTGACACAATTTTACTGGTAGTTGGAGAATTCTAAGAACCAAAGAATTTTTAGGGATTCATTTTAGGGTGATTTATAACTTTGGATAAAATGGGTACTTTTTTGCCACCTTGGAGTTATTGCGAGGTACACTAATCTCGATTAGTGTTTAGTTTAAATAATTTATGGATATCATAATGAATTCTAAAATCAAAAATAGAAAAATAAAATTTTTATAAAAAAATTGAACCGACTTCTAAAAGTGCGCTAAAAAGTGAAAAATAACTATAAATTTTTATGTGAAATTGAATTTTTTGAAGTCGGCGCTAAAGTATGTCTAGATGAAATAACTAACTACTAATATATACAAATTATAGTAATTAGGCAATTAAAAATAAAGTATTTTTATTCTGTTTATGCGAATCACATTTTGTCAGGTATTAGTTTGGCGCCAACTTCAAAAAGTTCAATTTCACATAAAAATGTATAGTTATTTTTCACTTTTTAGCGACCTTTTAGAAGTCGGTTTAATTTTTTTATAAAAATTTTATCAATAAAATTTTGGAATACTTCTGAGAATGATTGTGTAGATTGATCCATCTCCATTGGTATAAGTTTTTAATGCTTTCTCCGTCTAAGCTGTCCAGGTTGTATTTGGGGTAATTCGCCGCTTGTCTATCTGAATCGATGTTAATTTCCTCTAGTCTGTTGCTACTGTAACTTGTTGAATATATTCTTGATATTAATAGGTGGTGATCGGATCCACAAGTAACACCTCTATATACTAGATGTGATCTATAACGGGGTTAAACAATCCAACTCGTTTCTCAACAAATTTGATTTAAAACCTACCATTTTTTATCTTCTAAAATAAATTTTAATAAAATTGCCGGCTAGTTTTATAAATACGCCGTTTAAAAAATATACAGTCAAATACCACAGATGAAATATTAATTATATACAGTTTAAGAACATCTTCAAAATATTTTCGCGTTTGTTTTCATTGGAAAATGGCGCTGATATAATGTATTATAAACTTTAGTGTAAAAGTTACGAGTTTTAAAATTAAAAAAGGTTTTTTATTTCTGTAAATAATACGATGTTTTAGTATTCTCGAATCTACTAAAATTTAGTAAAAATAATCAGTTTTACTGTAAGGATAGACAAAATAAGCATCATGCGGCGGATATAAATATTTCTAACGTATTTATCAGAAAAATGCATTTAATACTCGGCAGGGTTAAACAGTTTATTCAATTACATATAGATTTGATTTATTTTGATAGTTCGAGATAATTTTTGAAGCTCTATTAACAACTGTTACTATTAAATTAAGATCATTTAACGTTTTTAATTTATGACATAAAAAGAGCCTTATTAATGATATCTTGATATAGAAACGTTTAATTTAAATTGTGCTTAATTTGAGGTTTAGTTTCTCAATTATTTTGGATGAATCAAAATTTTGAATTATCATTTTTATGCCATTATTGTTTCCGTATTTAACAGGCGTATTTCGTATGACTTAGGTACTTTATTCAGTGTTGCGTTGTAACAAGGGCAGTAATGAACATAATTAGGATGATTGGACATTGTCAATTTCCCATCTTCAGTTAGAACACTAACAGAAATAATTTAGAATACTTAGTCAATGTGGGGTGAGCAACCATAGGTGACAGATAGAGTAGGGAAGACATAGAACCGTATATCAATGAACGTTACCGATAGAAAAACCTAGGGAGAACGAGAGACACTCTTCAATACCGCCCACGTAGTACAGAGCTTTTTTATTAACATACAGTACAAAGAAAAAACTGTCTTAACGAGATAATATAGATTAAACAATCGAAAATGCAATAATTATGAATATTATGAATTAATGTACAGCTACGAAAGAACCACCAAACCAAGCTAGCTATGATTAAACTCGCTTTATTAGGCCCTGGATTGTAGATTATATACGGCGTTCGGTAAGTACCTCCTAATTTCTGTGGAGCATACAGGCAAGGTCAAAATGACCTTCCTTTGTCATAGAAAAAAATTCCTAAAGTGCTCTTTAACAGAGACCCAGGGGTACCCATCGATTTACTTTATGGGCTTTAAATTTTGAACCGACTTGTATAATTTTGAAATTGTAATAGACTACAGAAGATCATCAGAGAAGTCAGGAAAAGACTCGTTGGCCCTAATTTAAGATAGATAGTATTTTACAGCTTAAAGTGATTTTTTAAATCCCTTGGTCATTCGTCTTTAAAAAAAGTACTGTTTAATTCGATAAAACTGGCGATTTTCCAGACAAAGCGATTTTTATGCGAAACACTCAAAAGTTACTAATGGTAGACACAAACTGGTAAAAATAAAATAAGCAAGGTGCGGATGATGTGCTTTAATTTATGGGGATGCGCTGTCGCACTTTTCGAAGGCGAGAAGATGTTGAAAGATTTCCAGCTCACATATTATCAAATCTAGAGACCCTTCCGAGGGTTTTTTTCCCGGGTCCATCCTAAAACCGGACGCACTGCGGCCAGAGTAAGCCTATTGTGCTCACCCTGGACATCACAGTCACTCTGTCAGCCTAGCTCCCTGGCTCAATCTGTACAGTCCTGCTAAGGAGTGAGCGAGTATTTCTCCCGGTTCCAGACTTACTGACCCGAATGTTTGTTATCTAAATCTCTCCAATGACTCATAGTCATATATGATATGCTTCACCGTTCCCTCGGCTTGTCCACATAGTCTGCAGCCGAGATTTCCGTTATATAGATTCATTCTATTCAGATGTACTTTGACGGCCATGTGTCCCGTCATTATACCCGTAATAGTCCTTAATTGATTCCTACTCATTTGGAGTAATTTCCTTGCCAGTTTCGGGTCAAGATTCCCAATAAATACTTTGCTGTGGTTTAAAACCTGTCTGGTCATCCAGTGGTTTTTATGTTCTCTTTTGATCCATTCTTTGACTGCTTCTTGGGCCGTGCACCGCGGCACCCTAAAATCCGGTTCTGGATCAATGTATTGAGATGCTGACCCTGCTCTAGCTAGCTCGTCAGCTTTTTCATTTCCATGTATGCTTTCGTGTCCTGGTACCCATTTTAACATAACTCTGTTGTCTTTTGCCAGAATTTCCAGCTCACTCTAACATTCCCAAACCAGCCTCGATGATACCTTTTGGCCCTTGAGGGCTTTTAGAGCTGCCTGGCTGTCAGAGTAAATGAGGATTTGCTTCCCTTTGTAAGCTCTCCTGTTTATCTCGTCTGCGCACCGTAAGATTGCGTATATTTCTGCCTGGAATACTGTTGGGTATTTTTCAAGGGGAAGGGTTAGTTTCTTCCTCGGTTGTAACCCATATATCCCAGCTCCAGTACCTTCATTAGTTTTTGAACCGTCAGTGTACCAGATACTTGCACCTGAGAATGTTTCCGGTTTTTCTCTTATACTTGCCATTCGATCCTCTATTGTGACTTCAAACGGCATATTATAACGGTAGCTCGAGTTCATATGGTCTGTGTCCATTTCCAACTCAGGGCTCCTGATTTTTTTACATATGTTTTTGTGTCCTGACAACGTCCTTTGCGATTTTACTGTTGAGTGATTTAGTTGGTGGAGTCCCATTCTCGCCTCTGCCTGAATCACTATGTGTAGCAGAGGCAGATCCAGAATGCACTCCATTGCCGAAGTGGGGGTTGATTTCATGGCCCCAGTAATACATAAACAGGCGACTCTTTGTATGCCACTCAGCTTTGTCATGCTTGTTCTCTGCATTACCTTGGGTCACCAGACCAAGACTGCGTAAATAATAGCTGGTTTCACAATACTGGTGAATAACCAATGTACCATTTTCGGTGAAAGACCCCTTGTTTTCCCACATAATCTTCTAATAGTCATAAGAGTTGTTTCCGATTTTCTGGTTATATTTTCCACTTGCTTGTTCCAGGTCAGCCTGGAGTCTAAAATCTCCCCCAGATATTTTACTTCCCTGGAATGTGGTATTGTGTTTCCTTGGATGATGATGGGACCAAGATCTTCTATCCTCCTCCGTTTTGTGAAGGGGATTAGGACAGTCTTTCTACAACCTTAAGAGCCCACTGCATTCTCACTCTTACTGTTGTATTAAATTTGCCTTGGGTTAGGATTACCAAGTCATCTGCATATCCCAATACAGAGTGACCTTCCCTACACAGGGTTAGCAACAACCCATCCATTACTAGGTTCCAATGCAGTGGGGAGAGGACAATCTCTGCGGACACACATTTGCATTTTTCTCTCAAGAGGTACGTCTTTCGATAAATTATTTAAATTTTGCTACAAAAATTGTAAATAAATCTCATCACTGAGTCTTCCTTCCAAAACAAATGAACCTATAAGGTTAGTTCCGATGATACCAGCCCACACATTTACAGTAAACCTTTGTTGGTGTATGTTTTGAATTACAGCTTGCGGGTTTTCATCAGCTAAAAATGTAGATTGTGTGAGTTTATTATGTAAAACCGGCCTCTTCGGTAAACAAAATAAGGTTAGAAAAATTTAGATTTAGGTTATATTGCGGTATAAATCATTTGGAGTATTGAAGGATTGCGGAATAATCATCCAGAGACACAGCATGTACATTTACAACGTGGTCCGGGTGAAGTAACTGTTCTGTTAGAGTTTCATGTACAATCTATTTTGTAACATTGTTTTGTGTCGCGAGCTTTCTTATGCTGTTTGAAGGGTTATCAGTAATATCTTGCAAAATTTGTTCCTCTATGTGAGGGTCTCGTGCTTTCCTAGGAAGGCCCTAATCGCCAAGTTGCGGCAAAAATGAACCTGAATATGTAAAAAATTAATTAGTTAACTCTAATAATTATTTTCGAATCATATTTTACCTGTCTCTCTTAGACTTTCATCAGCCCTTTGAAAGGTTTTTGTACTTGGCAATGTTCGAGCTGAAAATCCTCCAACATAACATTTTCTTGCCCTCGAAGAGTGAGACAGCGCTTCCCCTTAAATTAAACTACATCAGCATATCCTGCGGATTTTAGTTTTACCCCTTTTTGTTTAGCATCATTAGCTTTTAAGTGTTTCGTATAAAAACCGATTTTCGAAAAGAATAACTAAAGTATTTAAAAAAGCAGTTTTCAGCTCTGTGAAATTAGACCCAATGGGTGTAGCTGCAAGTCTATTTCTGACTTCTTTGATGATCTAAAACATCTACTGTAGTATGGTTTAATGAGTCTTTATGTCCTCTATAAAATTTCATTAAATTATTCAAGTCAATTCCAAACTTAGAGCCGATAAGGTAAATCGCTGGGTACCCCTTTAGGGCTTGGTACTTCTATTAAGGGGCATTTTAGGATTTTTTTATGACACAGTAGGTTTATTTTGATCTATCCTGTAAGCTCCCGAGAAATTAGAAGATATTTACCAGACACCCTGTATACAGATTTTAAACACATTTTAAATGAAAATTAAACCTCATAGTTTCACAGGAAGAAATTAATTGAAACCAAGTGCTTGTAGTACAGGGTGAGTCAACGATTGGATGAAGTAAATTTGTGCCTTTTCGGTGAAATTTACAAAGAAACTATATTTATTGTTTGATACAGTTTATTTTTACGCAGATTTTAAAAATATTTAGGACTCTACAGGGTGAGCCAAAAAACTAGAACAGCATAAAGTTATATTTTTTTAAATAGAACACCCTATATACGAATCGTATTTTCGACTTAGCTTATTTTAAATCTTTTTTATTAAGGGTTTCCTATAACAAAACTTTATAGTTTCTGAGATAATTAAGTTTAAAGAAAAAAAGTCACATTTTCAAGCATCAATTCAATCCTAAATAACGTTTTCAATTTTGTGACAAATATATTCAAATTTGGAATTTAGCAAGGCCAAGGACAAGTTAATATAATTTTTACCTAATATTTGCAATAAAAGCTACAGGGTGTTGAACACATCGGCTCAAATTTAAACAAGTTTAAATGAATAAATATCTTTTTTTTTAATGGTACACCCTGTATATTTTCATGTTATTTAATAGAGTAATAAAAACCCTAAAAGTTTTGTTCAATATATCCTATACCTATTTATAATAGTTTTTGAGATATTTCAGTTTTTCTTATTTTCCATACTTTTTTACAGAAATAGTCTTCATTATCATAGTAGCCATGGCAAAAACAATGTAAAAGAACATTTTCCTGTGTGTCAAATTTATAACCGCAATCGCTTCTTTTGGTTTTTATGTGGTGTAGTTTGGTTTTTTTTGCATTCATCTTATATTGTAAAATGAATTTTCCAAAGAATGAGTTAATAGATATGATTTATACAATAGGAGAGGCTCAAAAAAATTGCCTTCTTGCTCAAAGAATTTACAAAATGAAGTATCCTGATCGACGCCAGCCTAATACCCATACTTTTCAAAACTTAATGCAAAGATTTGATTTTTCTGGAACTATTGATTATCCAAGACGTAAAGTGGTCAACAAACCAGTAACTAATGAAGAAAAAGAACTACAAGTATTGTTAAATGTTCAGGAAAATCCTTATATTGGTAGCCGTCAGTTAGCAGCATTATGTGAAACATCACAATCCACCGTTAATCGTACTACCAAGAAATATAGGTATCATCCATATCACATGGAATTACACCAAGAATTGCATGGACAGGATTTTGAAAGTCGTGTAAACTTTTGTCGTAGAATAAATGCGGAGATTCAATTAAATCCAAATTTATTATGCAAGGTAATGTTTAGTGATGAAGCTACTACTAACGGTGCCGTAAATAGACGCAACATGCATTATTATGCCACAGAAAACCCATTTTGGATTAGAGAGGTGCAACATCAAAACCACTGGTCATTAAATGTTTGGTGTGGTATTCATCATAATCGAATTATTGGACCCCACTTTTTTAATGAACCACTAAATGGCCATAGTTACCTGAACTTTCTACAAGAAGAACTACCCCAACTGCTTCAAGATCTCGATAGGGATGAGCTCGACAGTATGTGGTTTCAGCACGATGGTGCGCCTCCGCATTACCATCGTGAAGTTCTTGCGTTTTTGGACCAACGATATCCGCAAAAATGGATTGGACGTGGGGGTTTCATTGAGTGGCCACCAAGGTCTTGCGACATCACCCCACTAGATTTCTTCCTATGATGTTATATTAAAAATAAGGTGTATGTTAATCCATCAACAGTGGAAAATATGCGAAACAGGATTAGGGATACCTGTAGAACAATAACGCCACTAATTTTGTCCAGGGTCCGAGAAAATCTGCAAAAAAGACTAAATTTGTGCATTGCACAAGAGGGTCGTTTATTCGAACACTTATTAAAAAGAAATAATTAATCTTAGTATTTAATAGGTAATTTTTTTGTGTCAATTTAGTATAAAAGTAAATATGTATTTGCCTTGTGGTTATTGTTGTGTTAATTTTTTCACATTATGTTTAATTAAACTATTGCCGTTGTAATATAACGAATAATGTATTTCTTCATATTTAACCACATTCTGTTTGTTTCTGTAGTTTATTTTTATTATTTTACATGGCTACTATGATAATGAAGACTATTTCTGTAAAAAAGTATGGAAAATAAGAAAAACTGAAATATCTCAAAAACTATTATAAATAGGTATAGGATAAATTGAACAAAACTTTTAGGGTTTTTATTACTCTATTAAATAACATGAAAATATACAGGATGTACCATTTAAAAAAAAAGATATTTATTCATTTAAACTTGTTCAAATTTGAGCCGATGTGTTCAACACCCTGTAGCTTTTATTGCAAATATTAGGTAAAAATTATGTTAACTTGTCCTTGGCCTTGCTAAATTCCAAATTTGAATATGTTTGTCACGAAATTGAAAACGTTATTTAGGATTGAATTGATGCTTGAAAATGTAACTTTTTTTCTTTAAACTTAATTATCTCAGAAACTATAAAGTTTTGTTATAGTAAACCCTTAATAAAAAAGATTTAAAATTATAAGCTAAATTGAAAATACGATTCGTATATAGGATATTCTATTTAAAAAAATACAACTTTATGCTGTCCTAGTTTTTTGGCTCACCCTGTAGAGTCCTAAATACTTTTAAAATCTGCGTAAAAATAAACTGTATCAAACAATAAATATAGTTTCTTTGTAAATTTCACCGAAAAGGCACAAACTTACTTCATCCAATCGTTGACTCACCCGGTATATTAAGGAGATCCATTCGATCTGCAACTCTTTTAATGAAATACAGTAACTTGCCAAACACATTCACCCAAATTCACACTCAGGACTGTGAAGAACGATGGACGACACCCTTGTTATTGCTGATAACTTAGAAGGATTACTACAACTAGTGGATAGCATAGCAACAATTAGCACACGATACGGGTTGGACCTCAACACAAACAAGACTAAGTATACGACAATCTTCAAAATGAGAATACTCTAAAAAAATCTCGCAATAAAAATCAGACTTCTTCATTCTTTCGTGGTCTGGGCTTTGTTGTATGGAATAGAATCTTGGGCCCTACCTGAATCAACTTGTAAGAAGATAAGGGATTTTGAGATGTAGCTGCATCGTCGGACTTTGAGAATCTCGTGGACGGAATATATAAAGTATAAGCCTGTACTGGAAAGGATTAAAAAAGATTTGGAATTTATGAATATAGTGAAGACACGAAAATTAAAATACCTCGGTCCCATAATATGAAACCAAAATAGATGTGGTCTCCTATAACGCATATTTCAAAAATAGAGAAGACATAGTTCTCGAAGACAACTACCAGTCTTATTCGTATGGCAGTCAAAAAAGTTTTAATAGCAAGTTTTGAACAGTTTGAAAAAAATATTGAATCTTTTACACAATAACACACCAAAAGGAAAGCAAGTAAGGGATGTGATACTGAATATAGGAGACCAGAATAGAAGGGGACAGCACAAGCGAGAAGAGACTACTGAGAATCAAGGAGAAAGTTTTTGATATTGTATCTGAAGAGATATGGATTTAATGTTTTGAAATCTTAAGGTGGTTTATATCTGTTAATCATAAATAACGAACCAGATTTAGTAAGGTTAGGTATTATGTGAATTCTTCTCTGCACTTCTAAATAAGTCTCAAACATGAACTTTCTGTATTCTGTATCAATCAAAAGCATTAATATAAGGAGAAAAAATAATATTGCAGTGATTTAATTGACTAAGGATACCTTACTCGATGGAATGAACCAAAAAAAAAATTTATACTTGTCTACTGCTATTTGGATCTATTTTTCGGTTACTCAAATGTATTCAAAATGTCATTGAAAAATATTAAACATGGGCATGGACACAACAAAAATACGACGGGTTGATCATTTACTTTTTTATAGTCGGATTAAAAAAGAACAAATCACGCCTCATCTTTGTCAGTAAGTATGTTTATACTATTTAATTAAAAGTTAACTAAAGTTATTCTTTATATTGTATTTTAAATATTATACATAATTTGCGCTTTACCTGTTTAAAAAGAGCTTTTAAACAAAATAACTAGCACAAAGCGTACTGTTACGAAAGTTAAATGACTCACTTAACATTCGACTGCCTCACGATTTTCTCGTAAAAGTTGTAGTAACGAAAAAAGAAAACGTTAGTGCTAAAAAGCTTGGTTATAGTGTAGAGGAATATGCAGTTTGTTTCTCCTCTCTTTCTCTTATTCATGGAGCCGGTAAAATGATTTTCCTCTCGAAAGAAGAACCAGTATACTTCTATGAAAGAAACTATTTATTTTATACAAATGGCCATTTGGTTTAAATGTATGGACTATCTCTAAAATGTCTCTACAAAACTCTGGAACAAATTCCCGGAACTGAAATAGGAGAATGTAGCACAATTTATCTTAGTTCAAAAGGTGATTTTCTCAAAATACAGGGTGTCAAAGTTATAATTTTTTAAAACTTGATTGGCACTGAGGTTTTTTTAGGATGTTTCGATATAAATTTCAGAGGGCGCCACCAGTAGCCTACATCTAAAGTTTCACAACTTAAACTGCATTTTTAAAATACATTTTTAAGACCTATCTCTAGAATGATGTGTGCATCGAGGCAGCAAACTCAAAGGGATGAAATGCGTTGTTCATAGTATGCCAAAATTTAATTCCATTAAGGATCAGTCTGGGTTTATTGTGCAAATTTTCAATAATTTTTATAGTTATTAGTATAATGTTAAGAAAGCGTTGAGCCAGGATGCTCTCCCAAACGCTGCACCGAAAAGTGCGCCGAGATCCTCTCTGTTATAGTTAATAAAGCTAATGCAGTTAGGTAATCAAGACATTTTCCCTCGGATTGGAAACTGGCTTAGTTGATTCTTATTAAATAGAAAGGCGAAAGGGACACAAGTATCAATAGTTACAGGCCTATTACCGTGTTTTTCAGTTTTGAAAAGATAATTGAATGCATCATTTTAAACAAAACAACTGATTTCATAACAGAGAGGAACATCTTGCCTCCAGAGTAATCATAGTAGCGTTGAGCAGACCACGATGCTGGCCTCGATGATCATACATGGATTCAACAGAAGATTTCATATGGATATTCTTTGATATCAGCAAGGCTTTTGACAAAGTATGGAATAAAGGTCTTGTGATCAAACTGTTCAGGCTGGGAATTCCAAACTACTTAATAAGACTAAATTCCACTTTTCTAGAAGGCAGATCGTTTGTGCTGTCAGTTGACGGCGCAATGTCTGAGGTTAAGCAGATAAGAGCTGGGGTACCGCAAGGTTCTCCCTTGTCTTCAACTCTATTTAACCTTTATACTGCAGGTCGATAACCGCAGTGAACTCTATTTATTTGCCGATAACACCGCATTTGCGACGTCTTCTGAATCGTTTCGCTTGACTATTTTAAGGCTTCAACGCCATATCAACAAATTAGAACGATGGATGGTTGATTGGAAGATAATATTGAATTGAACCCTGATAAGACTCAGACAATTATGTTTTCAAAATCACGTAATCCAACACTGGACAATCGACTACCTATATCTAATGCTCACATTCCCTGGCGGAATAATGCAAAATATCTAGGACTGGTCTTTGATAGAAGACTTAATGCCGACTATATCTTAGCTAAAGCGAAGATCTCTCTAATCACTCTTAACTCCTTGCTCAATAAGAATAGCAAGTTAAACTTAAATAATAAACTTATTATCTATAAATTATTCTTACGTTTAGTCCTGTCATTTGGTGCTCCTACCTGGATCAACACTGGCAGGACAACGTTTTCAAGATTAGAGACGTTTCAAAACAAGGTTCTTCGCATAATTTGTGGAGCCCCATACCTCGTACGTAATACTATCATCCATAGGGACCTAAACTGTGACACTTTCATTACCTTTATCAGACATTCCATCGAACACTATCTCGACTCCACTAAAGCATTAATTCAACAATCCCATAACTTAACATCTACACCATGGCAACACTACCGATTCGTCCGTGACTGGATACTTGACCATTAGCGTGGGTCATTCAAAATTTTTAACTGGCTTAAAAGCCCAATCTATAAATCTTATCATTGTGGTACCTTGAAGTCCATCTTATAACATACGAGGCAATGGGCTGAGCCCGACTCAAGTTGACAAAGAAGATCCCAAGATGATCGCTCGCCGCACCACGACTAAGGATCCTTAAAGCCATTAGACCATATTGAATCGTGGCCTAATTGACATCCTAACTGAGTAAGGGTAACCTAATCCTAATTAGGTTCCTAATTGCTCTAATTCCTATTATATCACATTGAATTGTGTTAGTGTTTCTTAAATCAATAATAATTTGCTTTATTCTGAAATATCCATTCTTTCCAATAATCTAGATTTTGATTTATTTACAGTTTTGGAGAATTTCAGTTTGAAACAAATTTAACACTTCAGACGAACCAATACAAAATATTTTTGACTAAATCTATATTTTTATGTTTAAGTAACTGGTAAAAAAATTCATTTTAAGCAGGCAGTAATATTTTATATAATTTATCGACAAATAAATTTTTCTCAGTTTATTCTATCTTCTTGAAAATAGTATGTGACGGCAAATACATTTATACTTACACGCGAGTGCTTATTAACTTTCTGTTTAGTTTGCTTTTTCTGCTGCGCTAATATGAAGACACGGTAAACATTTAGAAAAATGCTTTTCATCGGTCATATACTTCTTTTAACGAAGCAGTTTGCATTCTTATAGAAGACTAAATTCTAACTGCGAATTTGTTTAGTTTTATTACGTTGCGCACGCGAGCAGAATTAAGTCAGTGGTGTAGGAAGAACATAAAAATGTAAAGTTGAGACGTAGTTTGGTTCCAAAGAGATTTTACAACTTGCACACACTCTTTAAGAATGGAATACCTGACACTGACTGGTTTATTGGATTCAAAAGAGACACAAAGTAAGTATAAAGAAACCACAAGCTGTTAAATTTGTAAAGAGAAAAGCGACCGATCCATTCATTGTGTACGGGTATTTTTCACTCCTGAAGAAAATGCTCCCTGATTTCAAGCTTAAAGACCAACCTTCCCAGATATGGAATTTGGAGAGCTGCTTTTCAATAGATCCAACCAGAACAAAAGTTGTTGGTAAGCGAGGTATAGCGTGCTCACGTATCACTAGCATCCCTGGCCGAGAAAACACGAGAGTGTGTCTAATGACAAATGCTTCCAGACAAAAAGCACCCCCTTAATTATTTTTAAGGGGCTCAACTTCTGGAAGCAATGACAGGCACCAGATGATTATTTTCCTGGAATATGTTATGCCGCAAGCAAGAGGGGATAGATAGACTCAGACATTCTGTTTAACTACTACCATAAGACCATCGTTCCTACCTTGGGAGACAAAAGACCGTTCTTATTCTGCACGATGAGGACGCGGCACACAATAATGCGTTACGCTCAAAGTATTGGTCCGCTTCGTCCTATCCATCTGTCATGGAATATTTCGTTGAGGTATCTCCTCTCGTCCAGATTACATAATTATTCTTGTTTCAATGGGAACATATTCCAGTAATTGGGAAAGATAATTTCGCAGAAATTTTAAATAAGTATCCCCATTGAACAGCTCATTTAAAAAAGTGAGGTCCTACAAGTTGATCTATTATTCCTTTCAATACATTCAGTGAGAATCGCTGATGTTTCCATTCTATAATGCCATAAGGGTTTTCATAATAACACTGATGGGTGTTGTCAATATTGGTAATATGATCACGTGTAAATATATAGACCAGATACATGGAGAAGTTCTCAAATTAACTGACCCAGAACAAATAAAACTACTGACCACCCTCTTTAACAAAATTTACATGAACGGTCAAATACCAAACTGGCTACTGTCGACATTCATCCCGATTCCCAAAAAAACGAACGCAACTAAGTGCTCCGATCATAGAATAATTAGCTTGATGAGTCACGCTTTAAAAGCTTTTCTTAACATCATTCAAGCATGAATATATAGAAAACTCGATAAAAACGTAAGTGACACGCAGTTTGGCTTCAGACAGGGACTTGGCACTAGAGAGGCCTTGTTTTCCATGCAGGTTCTGATTCAAAGAGCACGTGACATCAATGCCGACGTCTTGGCATGCTTCATAGATTTTAAAAAGGCATTTGACAAAGTGCAGCACAGTAAACTGATTTCAATCCTACAAGAGACAGGAATCGACGACAGAGACAGAGAGATAATATCAAAGCTATATTCACAACAAAAGGCTATTGTACGAGTTGAGAATGAAACAACAGAAGAATTTAATATAAAGAGAGGAGTACGCTAGAGCTGTATACTGTCGCCACTTCTATTCAACGTATACTCAGAACATCTCTTTAAAGAAGCACTGGGCAACATAGAAGATGGAATTATTGTAAATGGAGAAGTATACCGTTCTTATAGCTGAAACTGCAGAGGGACTTCAAAGAATTATCGACCGAATAGTGACAGCTTGCAACAGATATGGTATGAAGATAAACTGCAAGAAGACGCAAACGATTATTGTCAGTAAAAACGACGTCGGCAATATACAGTTTACTGCCAACAACGTAACTCTCACAATGGCCGAGACGATCACATATCTAGGCTGCACGTTGAATAATGACTGGGACCACTCTCGAAAAATAAGAAGCCGAATCGAGAAAGCAAGAGGTACTTTTAATAAGCTGCGCAACATACTCTGCAACCTATCCCTCAATATACATACGCGGATCAGGATTTTGAAATGCTATGTACTCTCAACTCTCTTATATGGAGCAGAAGCCTGGACCCTTACCGATGCTTCATGTAAACGTATAGATGCATTTGAGATGTGGTGCTACCGCTGCATGCTTAGGGTTCCTTGGATACACCACGTATCAAACGAAAAGATTTTACAATGTATCGGTGGAGAACTGGAATACCTTACAAATGTGAAACGCAGAAAATTGGAGTACTTTGGACATATCATGCGGAATGAGAAATATTACCTGCTCCAACTTATCCTACAGGGGAAAATAGAAGGCCAGAGATCAGCTGGACGAAGACGAATATCATGGCTACGCAACCTACGAACATGGACTGGAATGACATCAACAGGTCTGTTCAGAGCAGCAGTGAATAAAGTAATATGGACCAATGTTCGTCCGTGAATAATATGACGTTAATGAATTGATGATCGTGTTGATATTATTCTAAAATCTGATTGCATATGTTTAGATGCAATTGTTCATCATCCTCATCAAAGATTTCCTAAGCCGTAGAACTGACAATTCCCTCTTCTAAACCACGTTTCAAGTACTAGTGGTTCCGTAAGTTCTCGGCCTGATAAAGAAAACAAAAGATTTTTGAAAATGTTTTTATTTATTTTTCAACATAGTCCCCTTGTACTTCAATATATTTAGACCAATGATGTTCTAACATTGAATACCAGTAGTATAATGCCAACTCTGCAATATAAGCTGTTGTTGCTGATCTGACGTCGTTATTTGAAGGAAATTTTCGTTCAGCAAGCCATTTTTTTAAGGGAGCCAGATCCGGCGAATATGGCGCATGTGGAAGTACTTCGGAACGTAGGTCATGGAGTTTTGCAGCAACAACCATAGATTTGTGTGCAGGCGCATTATCCTGATGAAAGCGCACTTTTTCTTTGGCAAGAGGTGGACGTTTAGTTTTAATCACATGCTACAAACGGTCCAGTAGTGAAGCGTAATACTCCCTGGTAATGGTCTTGCCTTGTTCTAAATAGTCCATAAGCACCACGTCATGTGAATCCCTAAAAACTGTTGCCATGACTTTTCCTGCAGACGGCACAGTTTTAGCTTTTTTTGTTTTTTTTTACCTGCCTCCACCCATTGTTTAGACTGCTGCTTTATATAAAACGTCGAAGAAACTCAACAATTGCGTCTGAATAAGTCTAAACACTCTTACGAAGTGTTCATTCGAAGGCGTTTTTGGTCGACTGTTAACAAACGCGGCACTCATCGCGCAGAAAGCTGTTTCATGCATAGAACATCATGTAAAATGTAGTGGACACGATCTATCGAGTTGTTTGTTATACCAGCAAGCTTTCGTACTTTCAGTCGGCGATCATGAAGTACGACATTGTGAATTTTTGTGACAATTTCGTCAGTTGTAGCGGTTTTTGAGCGTCCCGAGCGCTCATCATCTTGAATTGATGTACGACCACGATTAAATTCAGCAGCCCATTTTCTTACTGTCGAAAATGAAGGAGAAGAATCCTTTAAAGTAGAATCTAACTCATTTTTAATGTCCGTAGGAGTTAAGCCCTTTAAAACAAAGCACTTTATAACCGCTGAAACTTCAATTTTATCTATCTTTCACAAAATATCGAACCTTATGTGTTCACTCGATTGCCACAAGCAAACAACTGAACGCAAACATCTAAACTTTGCAGAGCGTCATCTCAAGGTTAAAGCTTACAAAATATTATAGTTATTTGATCCTACTAGCGCCTTCTCTGTTTCAGGCCGAGAACTTATGGAACCATCCTCGTACTTGGATCGACTTTTATCCTTTCAAGAATTATTTCTTCCACTACAACACTTCTAACTAGTCTTGGTCTTCCTTTAACACAAAAATGCTCTAATTTCGCCCAGAATTCGATGAACCCTGGGGAAAGTTTGGCCACATGGAATATTTCTTTCATGATTTGCTTTCAGATATAACCGCCTTGCTTCTTCTGTATTTTTGTCTGATCTCTCATGGTAAAAATGGCGATTCATTGATTACAACGCCTAACAAACACATAATAGGTGGGATGCATGGATCTTGAATGGGCGCTTCTAAGTTGCAAAAAGCAAGAGGTAGAGACCAGACAAGAAGGGTAGACGATATAAAGCATCACGCCGGACTTGTATGTAAGAAGAAAGCTTAAAGAAAGATATGGACAGAAGATGAAAAGGCCTATATCAAAAAATGGATAGAAGAAAGCCTAGATCAATAGAATTTAATAACCAATAGACAGCTATATTTCTCAATACATTTAATGGAATGTCCGAGTACTTGACAATAATAACACCCTGTTTTGAACCACATTTTAAATTCCAAAAAGACTTTCTATAAAATAAAACTACTTCATAAATATTCTTTATAACTACACTTAGATTCCGCACCTTTTTCTTATTTTACTAGTTTAGAAACAACTTTATAAGCAAGTAACTTCTGCAGCCATGGCATATTGCGGCGTAAGTAAACGGCTTATTTGGCCTTTAGCTCGCTCACGATTTTGAAGCTTAATATTTAGCGAAGAAAAAATAAAAACTGTGGTTTAAAAGGCTTTTTTGTCCCCTGAAAGCGGATTTAACGTTTCATTTCCTTTTGTACACTTTAAAATATGCATCAGTTGCTGGAATATAATTTTTATCGTCGTTTGTTTTTTTAACCCATATCAAACAATGAGAAAGTCGTAACAAATTTTGAACCAAAAATAAATAATGAAAAACCTGATGAGGAATTATATGAAAAGAAAACGTTACTGTAACCGCATCACAAACAAATTAACATACGACGTACATACAAAAGAAAATCTGTAATAAAATACTAAGAGTAAATACAAATAACGAGGAAGGACAAATAAGTTCCACAAAAACTTGTTGACAAAGTATAACTACTTTAAAAGTCATAGTTAAAAAATCTTACATTTTTGAAGACACTAATTTTCGGTCTATGGTGTGATTACCTTAATAAAGGGTTCAGTCGCACCTGTCATTTATAACTGACACATTTTCGAAGCTGTGAAGAAGTGATAAATTTTTGTGTATACGACCGTATTTCTATTCTGCTTAGGTTCACTATGGCTACAAATACTCTACGTATTGGGCAAACACAATACTCATTTCTGTAAGTATCTTTCATAAATTCTTCGCATAAAAAATACCAATTTCGATTAGTTTTAAATTGCATTTAATAATCACTCTCTAACTCCTATTAAAATTGTTTTGCTTAGCATTAACGAGACTATGGGTGGTAGTATTTATTTCTAGTATTATTGAATTTGCTGTGTCTTTTTTCCAAACAACTCTCGGTTTTCTTGCCTACTATTCAGATGTAATTATATCCCTTATCCTTTGGCATAGCAGTTTCCTTGAAATTTATTTTATCCGTTCCTTAAATTTTGCTTTGTTTTTTGTAAGTTAGGGCCAATATCTATTTTGTCACTGTCTAATTTTTATGAGATAAATTTGAGGTACCCTATTCTTGACTTTGTCTGAGTGAGTACAATTACCGGCGAGAAGTGTATTTCTCTAATTTAAAAATAGCTTATAGGTTACTTATTTATTTTAAAAATTAATTTCAATAACTGTTGTTATTCGAGAATCGGCATAGAGGTATTTTTGAGTTTTCATCTTTTTAAAAAAATTCTGAACGTGCTTGAAAGAAGAAATGTAGTGCACATGCTTGGATATTTGATATAAATCAGGCCGAAGCCGTGTACTTTGACTTTCATTTTCCTTTCTGAAAAAAAAAAAACTAAGACACCTTTAAGTTTTTGATCTTAATTTATATGGTCCATCCTTTGGGATTTTGGAATGAAAAATATTTAAAATTTTTCCGGTAATTGAATTAAGGTAATTGGTCATCTTATCTCTCTATTGATGTTTGTTGAGTCATTTTTACAGGAATAAACTTGGAGACGGAAATTTTAACAGTTTTACATGTTTCAATGAACGAATTATTTTAATCCTATATAAGAATTCAGGGTAAGATCTATTAAATGTAATGTATTAAAATAATAATATAAGACCGTCGGCGGTCCTTCCTGAACCATGAATAGAAAGAATTCTAGGGACTTTCTCCATGTTGGTCAATACCCGCCTCTTAATGTTGCCTTATTGTAGTTTTCCTGGTTCTCATCTGTGAGATTTCTGGATGGTAAACTAGACCTTAATTGCACACGAAAGTCCCTTCTCATTTGTCTAATTCATCCACTCCTGTAGCACTCTATCTGGTTTCTTCTATAACGTGAAGTAGGTATCACTTATTTTCTCTTAAATATCTAAATTTAATTGCATTTGTCGATTATTAAGTTATATTTTGGATTTTAAGTCAGTTTATTTCCTGCAAATACAACTCTGCTTTTCTCTTTTAATATCCTGCTGACATGTCTCGAAATTTATATTTCATATAGACAGTTGTTTCCTGCGAATGTTGCTCTGGGTTCGATACATCCCCGCTCAAGAAACTATTAAGTAGTCGAAACGCGTATAGAGAGAGAACTAGAGTTGTAGTTGCAGGTAATATACAGTTTGTGTATATTATTTCCTTTAACTCGCCCAAAAAGGAGCATAAATATAAACAAGTTAACCACGGCAGTAAATAGATTTATTAATTCCTTACTGAAATCTTAATTTTTAATTCTTGGAATGCCATATAATATAATTTTACTATTGTCCAGATTTAAATTTATATTTTAATATTCACGCCTGCGGTAAAATCTTTAAAACAGTAGATCTTTTAATTCTTTCTACCCAATTGTTAAAAATTTAAAACTTGGTCCCGCTGAAATCTTTAATTTAATGAATTTGCATACTTTACGTATATTTTCTTTTCAAAAATGACGTTAAAGTAAAATATCTGCCTCCCGGTGTATTGTTGCGAAAGTTAAATGGCTTACATTAAATTCCCAAGTTTGTAAAGAGCAATTTTTCTTTTGCTAACGTTTTACAAGTTCTAGAATCTTTAGTCCTTTTTACCTACAATAATTTTTAAAAGAATGTTGGGAACATGAAACTATATAAAACATTCCACTCGCGTTTCACCGTTGTTTTCAAAAGTTTAGATTAAAAAGTCAAACTGTCAAGTATACTGAGGAAAATATGTAGTGGATGCGGTTGAAGGACAATTTAAAGCAGATGCAAAATAATTAAGCTGGGCAAGTTATTAAATGGTATATACTATTTGTCAAAAATTAAAAATGATTTTAGAAGGGCTTTCTCGAAGCTGCGATCACACTAATACACTTGATCTCCCAGTAATCAGCTATAATTGCTTACATTTCTTTAGATTTGAATATCATAAACATGATTAATTTAATAAATGCCAAAAAACACAAATATCATTGCATCTAGGGTGAGTGCTATCTCCTCTGTTGTGGTTATGCAGATGACCTACTTGTCACTATTAGCAACAAGAGCAACGAAACTATCACAGTCCATGTGTAAGCTCTCTTACATGTGTAAGCTCTCTTAAATCAAATTGGTAACTAGTGCACAGAGCAAAGGTTCAATCCTAAGAAAATGGTGTTCATTTACGAGGAGTTAAAAACTATACATGAACGCTCTAACTTTAAAAGGAATGATTCTAAGGTTTTGCAAAGAGGTTAAATATCTGGGAGTACTAATATACCGAAGACTGACCTGGAGTAGCGATATTGAATAGATTATCCAAAAAATTAATTATAATTAATCTTCCTAAATATTAGTTGATGTAAAGTATATTCCACTAATTGGAGGAATTAAATAATTACTCTGTATATGGATTTTAACCGTGGTACCTGAGAAAGAGTATGTAGTATATTATCACCCAAAAACCGTTATCAATAAAGGAAACAATAAATCAATTATCAAGCCTAGCCAGTTTTATTACCTTTAGGTCGCTTATTTGTTTTTCTGGAACATAAACTTGAACATTTTATGGGGTCGTGTAGCTTATAAAAATATTAAAAATATGTCGAAGAAATTGTACCCTTTATAAGTATGAAAACCGTTAAATATTAAGTCAAG
This sequence comes from Diaprepes abbreviatus, assembly GCA_034092305.1. Classification (NCBI taxonomy): domain Eukaryota; kingdom Metazoa; phylum Arthropoda; class Insecta; order Coleoptera; family Curculionidae; genus Diaprepes; species Diaprepes abbreviatus. The sequence continues at coordinate 2,929,819 of JASJET010000138.1, read as the reverse complement.
GTTGAGTTTAGCACTATATGGCCTAAAGCATCTAGAATGCTTTTAAATTGAACAATTCTCCAATTATTAGGAAACACAAGAATAATCACATAAAATCACTATAATGCAATATATTCGTTTGATTACATGTACAGAAAATCCGTATAATGACTATTTTTCTTGTTCGCAAGAAAGAATGATTTAGATACTTTTAAAACGGTTAAAAGAGTGAATGGTTTTTTTTTTTTTCAGTTAAGAAAATTTTCTTTTAGTTATAGAACGACCTTGAATAATTTTACAAAAGCTTTGTTTAAAACAGTGTTAAGTTAAGATGCTCAGGTCAAACCGGGAATTAAACATTCAATATTTCATGAACGAAGAATCGAAACATTCGGGAATAGAATCGGAACAAGATAGGTATTAACGAGAACTGCGGGGAAATCCAGGGGAGGAGAGTTTGGTGGTGCTTCTTAAAAGGTCACAATGTCAGTGACGGTTTGTAACTCTTTAGAAACGGTACGTTTTAAAACTTGTTACAGAAGGTTTTATTTTTCATTTTTCATTTATCATCGGGAAATATAAGGGACAATTTTTTTTTATCTATTTGAGAAAAGGGCGACTTTGATATTATTTTGTTTAAACAACTTAAATAGCTGTCTTTTCCGTGTTTTTATTCATTTTGTTGACTGATTCTTAGAAAGCCACTTAAAAGCAAGATTTCTCAAAATTGAGTTTTATTTTATGATCCGGGTTGAAATAACAGTCGATAAGACCAGTTATTTCCGTTATTTTTATTTATATTCACTGGCTAGACAGTACCTTTTCCTAAGCCTTGAAGTTGTGTTTGTGGAATTTGAAGGCCCTATTAAATTACAGTTTTTCAGAACTAAAACTACATGAGCCTAAGTAGATCGACTAGACTTCCATAGTTCCTTTGCCACAGTAGTTTAAGTTTATAGGTTTATAATATGGCTATTAAATAATATGGGACATCAGCGAATAGTGGAAAAAACGATCATACTCGAGCAAAATAGTCCATTCACAAGAATCCACAAGCAAATTCTGTCACAACAGCTACAAGTTAGATATATGAACCTTTGAAAAACTTGGGGTTTGAGATCGAAAATAATGTTATGGTTTTATGAGTATTTATACGAGGTTTGTCCCAAAAGTATCGAGCCTACCGTCATATCTTCGCATTGGTGTTATTATTTATCATCCGGTGAGTGACATCCTTTAAAGTAGTCCCCATTTAATTGAATAACATGTTCCCAGCGGTGTTTCCACTTCCTGAAGCAGTCCTGGAAGTTAGTTTTCGGAATTGCCTTCAGTGCATTCGTCGCATTAGTTTCAACCGTCTCTTTGTCATCGAACCGGTGTCCTTTGAGCGGCATTTTTAATCTAGGAAAGAGCCAAAAGTCGTAGGGAGATATCTCGAGACTGTACGGAGGCTGACGAAACTGTACGACTTGGTGCTTTGTTAAATATGGCTGCACAAGGTTCGATGAATGCGCATTGTCATGGTGAAGCAGCCAATCACCGCTTGTCCAAAGCTGTGGCCGTTTTCTTCTGACTGCGTAACGCAATCTGTTCAATACTTTAACGTAGTATTCTTTAGTGATCGTGTGACCTCTCGGAGCATATTCGTGGTGCACAACACCTTCATAATCAAAGAAAACAGTCAACATTGTCTTCACTTTACTCCGACTTTGACGTGCTTTGTTTCTCTAAATGTTTATTCATCATATTAATTGTTTCCGAGTAAGTTTTTCCAAGATTAAAGCAAAACTTGATGCAAATTCGTTTATCTAATTTTTCCGTCATTTTTTACAATAACAAAATGAGACGAACGAAAAAAAGACACTGTAAACAAGCGCACACCGTTGATGAACTAACCAGTCGGTAACTGCGCAAACCAACGAGTTTGTGAAGACTTACTGGTGACGCCCATGCCCCACAGAGCTCGCTCGGAATTTTTGACGCGGAGATATGAATGCAGGCTCGATACTTTTGGGACAAACCTCGTATATTGACAAAGATTATTTTATTGCTAAGCTTTTTCTATTAACTTATTATGGCAAGGAAAAGCGACACACATTTTTGGCCAAAACCACTGCGTTTTACTTCCAAGACCTTAAATTTTGATAAATTATCACCGGAAAGTGGATTTTTTTTATTAAAACATAAAATCTTTAAATGTCCAAAAAAGAACAAATATTTGCTACAGTCACATGTACTGCTGATGCAACCATCTGATTTTGATATTCAGAAACCTGGAGATTTTCTCCGAACTTAAAAAAAAATTGGACTTTCTCTGACCGATGGGCAGAATCAAGAACTTATAGCAACATCTCAGGTTAACTAAACTTGTTATATTTTTAAAACTAATTTTTTCTTCGGGAATTGTTTAAAAGAAACTATTATGTTTTATACTACTAAATTTATTTAGAAAACAGTGACTGCAGTTTCAACTCACAGAGTCATTTTCAAACTGAATTACAAAGGTAGACTAAGTATTCAATACAGAAACATGAGAAAATTTAACAATAAATAAAAACTACCTGAGATATTACATTATTACAAAGGGGAGGTACTACATTTTGGGAACTAATTATTATTTGGCAACAAAAAATAACGGGGAAAACTCAAGTTCTGTCTGGTCATTAAGCAAATTTACATTTTTATTTTCACTATGTTTATATATTTCTAAAGATTCAAGAATATTTAACTTTTGGCCCTTTGTTGAATAATGTAATATGTCAGTGCTGCTTAAATTAGGAAAACTATGGTTGTGTTCTAAGCAATGGTTGGCAAAGCTCGAGTCTGTTTTTTATAGTCTATATGATCGGTAGTGTTCTGAAAAGCGAGTTTTAAAGCTTCTACCACTTTGTCCAATATACAAGCCATCACACTCTGAACATTTTAACTTATAAACTCCTGATTTATCAAATTTATTAATTTTATCTTTAGCATTGTTGAGGATAGTGGACAGATTGTGTTGAGATTTAAAGGCTACTTTTATGTTATGTTTGGAAAGAGTATTAGCTATGTTTTCTGATAGGGTACCACAGTATGACAAAGATATATATAAGATGAACTATCTTTATCATTTTTTATTTTGGGATATATTGAATTAAAAGCTAGTTGTTTTTGTTTTTTAGTTATTAATTTCTTTATGGTTTATTGCGAGAAATTGTTTGATATTGCAATTCTTTCAATGATATTTAGTTCCTCTTGAAGATCTTCTTCAGAGCATTCTCTTTGCCTCTCTCTGTAATAATGTAATTTCTCAGGTAGTTTTTATTTATTGTTAAATTTTCTCATGTTTCTGTATTGAATACTTAGTCTACCTTTAATCAGTTTGAAAATGACTTTGTGAGTTGAAACTGCAGTCACTGTTTTCTAAATAAATTTAGTGGTATAAAATATAATAGTTCCTTTTAAACATTTCCCGAAGATAATTAACTACTACATAGTAACGGCTACCAGCATCAACTTTTTAATTTTTTCTTGATTACAAACATTTTCGATAATACAATTGAAAAACTTATATATCTTTTTCTTTCTGAGTATCTAAAATTCTCTACATAACCTCTACAAATTCTCTAGTTTAAAACGTGTTGTTAAAGTTCAAAAATAACATACTACTTTTCGCGTTTCTATTACAATTTAAAACATAAATTCAGTACACTCACCATTAAACACATGTAAGGCCCTGTGATACAACTTAAAAGTCTGTATATCACGGGTATTTGGAGTCAGCGACACTGCATCCACCAGACTGGAAGTTGAATTTAACTCCCGGATACCGTCCTCTTTGCTGTATGGAGTTTCTTTAAGTATTTCTTTCGTTAGGGCGATCATTTCATCCAAAGTTAAACCGAGGGTTTTCTGAAGATTACCGAGTGTTTTGATTTTAGTCCAGTCTAGGCCTTTTTTGTGGGCTATTATCTGGAAAATGGATAGTGTGTAAAGTGTATATTTTAAACTAAAGAGAAATACATATGAAACGCAACTTTATATTTTAATTCAAAATAGGAGTTTTTCTTATAAAATACATGAGAGTAGCCGTCTGACATATTCATTGTAATGTTTAACTTTATAGACGGTATACATGCTCAGAACGTTTCGACATACTGATGCTATTTGTGTTATTGACATTAACTTGAGAAATTCATCTCGGTCCAAATATATATATATATATATATATATATATATATATATATATATATATATATATATATATATATATATATATGTGTGTCATCGGTCCACTTGCCAGTGTTTTGGGTCGTGTTGCCGAGCTGGTTGATGCTTCGTTAGCAGGTTTTTCCAATTATTAGACAACCGCTAACTGTTATCTTTGCTACTTAAGTTGCTGGGCCTCTTTGCAATTTCGAACGCTTCTTATAACATGTACTTATAACTGTTATGGTTAGATTTTCACATCTCGATGGCATTTTTCTTCCTGAAAAGTTCATCTTACGTCCTGTGTTTGTATTTAACATTTTTTGAGTCAGTGCAGAAGAAATTGTTTCTCGCTTGACAGCATTTATATGTTTGTCTTTTCTGGGGATAATTTTACGGTTGGTTTGATCTACGTACGATGAACTGCATTCTTCGCATGGAATTTCGTACACTCCCTAGTTTCTAGAGGGATTTTTTCATTAGGTATCGGTAAGAGAACATTTACTTCACGATTAGTGGTAAAAATGATTTCAATGTTGTTATGTCTCTTGAGAACTTTTGTGATTTTATCTGTGGTGCCTCTGACGTAAGGAACAAGCTCTTATCATGGCTTCCGCGTTGAGGTATCTGTTGGAGTGAGTAGATTTACTACAGACAGTGTGTGAAAGCAAGCCATCTTCTTTTTTTTTAGTAGGATATTTAAAAAAGGTAGTTTTCCTTCCTGTTTTTGGGAAATTTTTGAGATTTACTTTTCCGTTTGTCAGATAACGAATGTGTCATCTACGTAAGGTAACCACAGTTGTGGTTTGCGTGAGGAGGTCTCTAAAGTTTCTGATTCGAAGTCTTCCATAAATAAATTAGCCAGAACAGGAGATAGCGGCGATCTTATAGGGGCTATACCTCGAGTTATTTATATTGCTGGTCTTCATAATGAGGCATTTCGTACTCTATATCTGACATTTTGTCACCAAGACTTCCATCGGACAAATACGACTCCAGTATTTCCACAATAATACGTCTAACACCATACTGATACAACTTCCAAGTCAGAAACTTATTAGAAACACAGTCAAAAGCCTTGCCAAGGTCGCATACAATTAAGTTCACATGTTCCCCCCCTTGAGACCCACGACTATGCCCTACATAATTTGCACAACTATCTGGACAGTTTTGAGACCCCGTCTGAAGCCATATTGTACATCGTTAAGTAAATTATTTTTTTTTTCGAAGAAATATCTTTTTCATTAATTATCTCAAATACTTTCTTGAAAATAGGAATTTATTAACGGTAGTTGGCTGGATAGAGTAACAAATGTTGAGGTAGTAAGAATAATGAACAAAGAATAGGAAATAACAGAATTAAAGTAAGACAATTACATTATTTGGATCGAATGGTGAAGGGAAATAGGTATTCGTTACTATAGATTAAAATACAGGGCATTTTCTGGTTGAATAATTTTAAAAAATCATATAAATTTAACTTCACTGATTTTTTCAGAGTTGCAGTATCAAAAATAATTATTGCCATATGATTACTAACCCAAAAAATGAGAGAACGGGCCTCAAAATATGGTGACTATTATATAAATCCAGTCCTGATTATGAGAGATAAATTAAATTATTTACCTTTAAGTGAAATTTTTCATGGCAACTCTAGTGTGAACTAATGGGAGATTCTCGTCTCATCGCAACTTCGCGAGATAAATAATTAATACCCCCCCCCCCCCCCCCCGTCTCATTTGAGGAACTCAGGGTTGTCATTTCGTTTCGAAATTTCTGATTTTTAACACCTTCACTAGATATCCAAATGGATTTTTGTAAACATAAATTTTAGGATGTTCATTATTAATTTATTTAGGAACGTCTAATTGGTGACTGTAAATCCTTGAAAATCTCTCGAATCAGAAGCTTCGTTTAAAAGTTCTAATGAAATTAATTTTAAAAATTTAAAGGATACGCCTTTCTATAAGACGAATAAAACTGCTATTAGGGATCCTAATTATTTTTTGCAAGACGATTACAAAGTCTTTATGTTCTAAATAAATTAATGAGGAAACCGGTAAATATTTACGTTTAAATAATACTTCAACATTTACGTAAATTGAATAAATTACAGAAATTCAATTAATTAAATGAGATGGCAGCAGCTCCGATACGAGACTAATATCTGGATCCAAGTGATTAGAACTTATATAAAATATAGTTGGATATATTTTATATAAAGTCTTAGGTGTACAGAGGACCTAGAAACACAGAAGATAAATATTGGTCTAGGAGTTCGACAAGGATATAGGATTTCCCTTAAACTCTTTACTTTAACACTAGAAGATGTCTTTAAACGACTAAACTCGGGACATGAGAGCATTAGCATTGATGGTAGACATCTCAACCATTTATGTTTCGCGGATGAGGTGGTATTAATAAGTAAAGATTTAGACAAGTTACAGGATACCGGAAATGCTCTCTGAGTTGAAAAATGCTTCAGAGAAAGTTGGATTAAGCATGACCCTAGCAAAAATCAAAATAATGTCTCCAGAAGATACGCCACTTAATGTAGGAAACAACGAAATACAAATAGTCGAGGAATATGTGTATTTAGGCTATCTAATTCGACTTAGGAAGGAAAACCAAAAAGCGGAAATAAATATAAGAATTAGAATGTCATGGGCAGCCGTTGGAAGATTGGGATACGCTCTTAAAAACCCCGATGTTCCATTAATTTGAAAAGGAGAATATTTGACTCGTGCGTTCTCCCAGTAATGACTTATGGAATGGAGGCAACCACATTAACAGTGAAAGCAGCTAATAAGCTGCCTAATACACAGCGAGCAATTGAAAGAATCATGCTGGGATAAATCGTTATGTGACCTAATAACGAACGAAAAAGTAAGAAGATGCACGAAAATGGAGGATATTGTAAAACGCATTGCTACTTAGAAATGGACTTGGGTGGGACACGTCGTTAGGCAAGATTATAGAAAATGGACAAAACGTATATTGCATTGCAGACCTAGGTCGTCAAAAGGAAGTATCGGAAGACCCCCAAAAATATGGATAGACGACATACAAAAAGAAACAGGTAGAAACTGATATCGGATTGCGAAAATAGTTTGAAATGGAAAAGACTAGAGGAGGCCTTTGTCCAGGAGTGGGCCAAATTGAGATGCTATAGAGAGAGAGTGTGGGAGAGAGCGAGAGAGAGACGCAAAATTAATTAAAAATTATCTTAAGGGGTAACATCACTGAAGCCAGGGGCGGATCCAGCCTCTCTCTTTGGGGGGGGGGGGCGACATCACAAAAGTACATTATGGCAAGCGAAAGCAAGATGTCGACGGGGGGGGGGGGGATACCGGAGACATTCCCATTTCTAGTGTAAATGTATTTTTCTGAATTTGAAGCTCTTGGAGCGGAGGGGATGCCAGCAACATACACATTCCTAGTATAAAAGGCAAAATCGGGTCATTTTCCTGAACTCAAAGCTATTGGGGGGCGGCTATCGCAAGAAAAACAAGTTGTCAACGGGGGGGAGGGAGTGTCAGCAGCATACACATTCCTAATATAAAAGGCAGAATCGGTTCTATTTTCCTGAACTCAGAGCTCTTGGGAGAAGGGGGGGGGGGGGCGATTGCAAGCATACACATTCCTATACTCTATTCAAGAACAAGAGTAATAAACCTGTTACCGAAATCCCCAACGTACTTGCTCCAGTACCGCAGATAACGGAGGACTGCCGTAAATCTAATTATATTTAAATATTATAAGCTTTTATAAATTTATTGCAATAAGAAAATTTCTGATAGTTCATTTTTATTTCTGTCAGTGAGAAAAGTACACCTTACAGTGTGTCCTTAGTGATTTATCTTGTTTGTGCTTGTTTTTATTTATTATTTGAGATTAGTAAGATACCGAAAAAATATGGCCTCCACTTCTATATTTATTCCAAAATCGTTAAACCAAGACATTTTTCCTCAATGAAAAACTTATTACGATGAATGCTTATGATGCCCTAAGATATCAATATCTAGATAATAATGTTAAAAGCTCTGTTGAGATGTGTTCCAACATGACAGGAAAATCTACTATGTACCGAATACTGAAGGAGAAAAAACGACTGAAATGTTTCGTACTCCCCCATTCGATCACAGGCAGATGAAAAACCTCGTTGGAAGAAGAGATGAAAACTGCAATAAAAGGAGTTGTACATACATTTTATTATGAGAAGCAGATCCCAACCGTCAACAAAATTCTTACTATAATCAATGAAGATCGGGATTGACCTGGAATTAAAAGAACTGAGCTCTAGAAATTGCTCAGAGAACTTAATTTTTGATGGAAAAAACCAGATAGGAAATCTGTTCCCATAGATCGTCCGGAAACTGTCCGTTGGAGAAGGAAATATCTCTCTCAAGTAAAAAGCAGAGTTGCTAGAAATAATACAATGTACAAAATTAGTAATTTAACTGAATTTTTGAAAGTTTTTTTTGAACAAAGTTACTGCGGAAAATTGGGAAAAATCCATATAATAGAAGAATAAAACAACTTTTGAAAGATTTTTTTGAATAAAGTTACTGCGGAAAATTGGGAAAAATCCATATAATAGAAGAATAAAACAAAATGTGGAAACTCAATTAGTTGAGCGACGATAGCTTCACTGAATTTGGTTACGAATTAGATACGTAATGTTTACCAGTGTAAACACAATTTGTTTTTGTTGTATTTTATTGTTTAATGTTGTTTATATATTCTTTTTATTTTTTTTTATATATTTTTATTTTAGTATTTCCCATTTTTTAATTTTATATATGGTTAATTCCAATTAGCCGTAATTTCTTTATTATTTTATTATTATATTTGTGTCTTTTTCTTAAGCGTGTAGAATTAACACGTTTATTTTATTTTTTTAAGCCTATCGGATATTTCATATAATAAAGGAAATTAAATTAAGATGCCAGTGCAATAGAAATAAAAATAAGTAGATCTAATTTTAACTGTAACATGTAAAAATTAATTACATTTGAATCCCTTTTTAGTGTTTAATTTAAGAAATAAATAAACTGACACGTCAAGTTTCCTAAAAATGTTTATAATTAATAATAAAATGACCGATAGCCCCCCAAAAAAAATTTAATATTATATGGACGAATTTATTTTTTTATATATGTTTAACTTCTTTTCTTTTTGACAATGAGTATTTTGTAAGTATTTAAATTGTAACTTCGAATTTTTGGAACGAATAAGGCTAGGTTTAAGTCTGAATGTGCCTAAAACGGGTTTTATGCCAAAATTAAAAATAATAAAAATACAGTTGTGATTTGTGTTAAATATGTCAAAATTATCTGTATTTTGTAGTGTATATGAATTATTAAGAAATCATAAGAAATAAAATAATAATATAAAAACTTTTTATTTTAAATTTATTACCGAAATAATATTCTATGCCATAAATACTTAGTGATAAAATAAACCTCTTTCCGACGCCTATGACAAGGATTAAAATCCTTTTTAACACTTCCAAATGTCTATTGTTATCCAACCCAAATAGTCCATTATTATAGACCGGTATTTTTGATTATAAAATTTCTAACCCATTCCTAGGAAAAATATATATATCTAATAGATTTTGCCAAAGACACCGAACTAAAGAACACAGGTAGTTTGCGAAGGAAAAAGGGTAAAAAATGATTTATTACTCTTTCTAGTCCTTGAATTAACTATAGTATAAGAGTTAAAATCGGGTATGTTTTCCTGAACTCAAAGCTCTTGGGGGGGGGATCGCCTCCACCGCCCCCCCCCCCTTGGATCTGCGCCTGACTGAAGCAGGTTGAAAAAAATCGATTTTGCTTTAAACGAGCTATTGGATATTCAAAAACAATATCTAATAAGTCCCTTGGCGAAAAAAAATTTTAAATGTCGATATCTTGATTTTGCGGCAACGCCTCTAGCGCGTGCTAACTACGAAGCGCACCGCCCGCACCCCCTGCACGCTTCGTGTCATTGCTTTTGTATTACCGTTACTTGTCGAAATGACAAGTGAAAGTGTCTTACAGTTTCACAGAACACGACCAGGTATACCAGAGTTCCGCAGCTGAGACAATTCTATATAATAAATGTGTACCCATGTAAAACTGTAAACCCGTTTTTCTCGAAACCACTTTATTCAACCTCGGCGAAAACATTATTGAAACACTATTGTACATTGAACAATCTGAAATTTTAACAGCAGCTTCACAATCACATTATCTTTCATGCTACGTAGCCGTTTTTCGAATGAATATAAACTTTTTTCTTTATGAACAATTTATTGTTTTATTTTTGATCCAAAATTAATTTTTTTTCAAAGTGCGACATTTTTACAAAATTATATTTAATAAAAACCCATGTCATCATATTCCAGGTCTTATAGTTCAAGCAAAATTTTTTCGCCAGTTTTTCAATTTTTAAGAAAGGTGATTTCGAAGATCGCCTCTGTCGTCGCCATTTTGTATCAAAATAATAAATTTCCATATTTCAATATGTGCTGAATGAATCTCCTGAAAAAATTTTCCTACTTCTCTTCCGCACTCTCAAAAAAAATTGTCAAAATTTGACCTATTTTTCGGTCGTTCGTGGTGTTACCCCTTAAAATAACCATGTTATCCAGTCAAATAGGGATTCAACCTTGGAATAAAAGATAAAAAGCTATAAACTTGTATAAATCTGTATACGAGTCATGATATTCAAGGTCAAAGTTTACAAAAATAGTTTTTTTTTAAATATATTGTTTTTCATGCTCTAAGTGACATTTGGAATTATTAGAAAAGTTGTAAAGCATAAAATTCTTGAGATAAAGTGCGAAGAGTCGGCAGTTCATAGCCATAAGTACGATAATGTTCAGTTAGCTGAGAAATCCAATACACAGTACTATTTATAATGTTAATTATTTACTAAAAATATTATAATTATTAAGACACCTTAGTTATTGTTTTATTAACTCATACCACAAATTATCGGCGTTTTTAATTAATGCATATTTTTCGTTATTTTCAACCTGGGTTTTCACGATTATCTTTCCGGCGATTTTATTTTATGTTTTTCCGACTTTGGCGAAACGTCAACGCTGTTTAATAATTTTACCATTACTGTTACTTTTGGCCGCCACCGTTCACGCCTATCGTATTTAAGAAATATGGGTCTGTGTATTCATTATTATTACCTAATGCGTCCCGTATTCTATTATTTTTAGAGTTCGTTTTGTTTTACGTTTTTGTCAAGTATTTATATAAATTCGGGATTTAACAAAAATCTCGGGATTGTTATTGAGGTTCCGCCAAATCTCAGGTGCGACTTTTTTTACTGAGTTATGGTCTTTTTTTTGAAAAAAAAAACATTTTGTTAATAGCTCATATGTGTGAGCTCATATGTACTTATGTTTATATTTACCTCGTTCTCTACCTTATCTGGAAGAGCTTTAAAATGCTTTTTTGATAATTGTCGTACGATTATTCCTTACTGAGATATAAAACTTTGAAACTCTATTGGTTTTCGTGTGAGATGGGTAAAAGTACGTGGCGCGCACTGTACACGAGATTCCATGAGATTTTTTTAGCTAACTTACAAAATTTCCAAATAAGTTTATAGCTTATTATACTTTTTAATCGGCTTCTAAAAGAAGGAGGTTCTCAATTCGTCCACTATGTATTTTTTTATGTATATACACCGATTACTCCGAAACGGCGGCACCGATTTGAATCAAATTTTTCACGTTATGTTCAGGAAGTTGCTGCAGTTGTCCCATATTTTTTTAGATGAGATTGGTGCAGTAAAATTCAAGATGGCGCTTAGAATATGGCGGCCAAAAAAATTAATTTTGTCCGATTTTCTCCAAAATTGGTATGGACGAATTTGCGGGGTTGTGCCCAACGAACCTGAAATTATTTTTAAAAAGTTCAAAATGGCGGATCCAATATGGCAGCTAAAAAAATGAATTTTGTCCGATTTTCTCCAAAATTGGTATAGGGAAGTGTTCGAAGTTTCACATAACGAATTCAAAACATTTTTTAAAAAACTCAATATGGTGGACAAAAAATCGATTTTATCCAAGATTGGTACGAGGCAGTTTTCGGGGTCGCACATAACGATAGCATCATAAGAGTGGATTTGTGGAATGCCATTGCAGAACTGGACATACCGAAGAAGCTAATTAACCTCACCAAAACATGTGTAGAGGGACCTACAAGTGCAGTAAGACTTGAAGGAAGATTTTCAACCTTCTTTACAATCAACAGTGGTCTTAAACAAGGCGATGCGCCATCTCCACTCCTCTTTAACGTCGCCTTGGAGAGCATCGTGCGAAAAACCAACACAAAAACGCTCCTCTTTAGAAATCAAGGTAAGCGCATCATATTGGCGTTCGCTGATGATATGGATATTGTAGGTAATAGAACTACCAGTGTCATGGAAGAGTTTTTCAAACTGGAAAATGCCGCAAAGAAAGTTGGCCTATGAATCAACGAAGAAAAAACAAAATATATGGCTACAACAAAAAAGGAACGGCGAGACAGAATAGGACAGAACGTGAATATGGACCACTACAATTTTGAAAGGGTCCATCAGTTTAAATATTTCGGAGCTACGATCACCTCTGACAACAACATTACACAAGAGATTAACAACAGAATACAAGGAGGCAACCGCTGCTGGTATGGGCTGCAAAAGATAATGAAATCGAAAAATATATCCCGCCGCACGAAAATAAGAATATATCAAGTAGTTATAAGACCGGTAATGACATATGCATGTGAAACATGGACGTTGGCAAAACAAAATGAGAATAGACTGAAAATCGCAGAAGGAAGAATGTTTAGAGGGATATACGGACCGGTCAGGGACAACACCACACAGCAATATAGAACGAGAACAAACAAGGAATTGGAGGAACTATGCAACCAGCCAGATATAGTGAAAATAATAAAAGCAGAAAGATTAAGATGACCCGGCCATGTTATGAGACAAGATCAACGTATCGTCAAGTTGATATAGGAAGAGAACCCAGAAGGAAAGCGATCGCTAGGAAGACCAAGGATGAGGTGGAGAGATAACGTTGCAGCAGACTTACAAACCCTAAACGTCGAACGCGCGGAGGAACTAATGATGGATCGCAGCAAGTGAAGGCAGATTGTGAAGTCAGCAAAGGCCCACCCCATGTTGTAATGCTAGAGAGAGAGAGAGACATGACGAGCCTAAAATAATTTTAAAAAAATTCAATATTGCGGATCCAATATGACGGATGAAAAAATCAATTTTGGCCGATTTTCTCCAAATTTGGTATGGGGGAGTTTTCGGGGCCTTACATAACGAATCTGAAATTATTTTGAAAAAATTCAGTGTGGCGGATCCAATATAGCGGACAAAAAAATCAATTTTGTCCGATTAAACCAAAATTGGTAAGGGAGAGTTTTCGGGATCACACATAACGAATCTAAAATTATTTTAAAAAAATTCAATATGGAGTATTGAATATGGTGGATAAAAAAATAGTTTTGTCCGATTTTTTTTTAAATTGACATGATAGCACATTACGAATTTGATATTATTTAAAAAAAAACTAAATACGGCTGATCTAAGATAGAGGATCTCTCGATTTTATCTAAAGTCAGTATTGGGGGATTTTTGTTAGTGTTAATTACGAAATTAAAATATTTTATCTGGATTCAATATGGCGAATGCAATATAGCTGATTAAAAATTTTACATTTTTCGATTTTGTTCAAATGTGGAACTAAATCGATTTTGAGGATATAAATAGCGAATATAAAATTATTTTAAGAAAATCTAATATGTCAGATGCAATATGACCGTTTAGAAAATTTAAATTTCTGAATTTTTTGGGCTTATATTACCAATCTAAAATTAATTTTAAATTTAAGATAGTGGATTTCCTATGACAGACTAAATATTTGTTAGACACAATTTCACTGGTGTTTGGAGAACTCTAAGAATCAAAGAATTTTTAGTGGTTCATTTTAGGGTAATTTACAATTATGGATTAAATAGGTTTTTTGCCACCTTGGAGTCATTGCGATATACACTAATCTCGATTAGCACTTAGTTCAAATAATTTATGAATTTCATAATAAATTCAAAATTAACTCTTCTAAAAGTGCGCTAAAAAGTGAAAAATAACTGGAAATTCTGATATGAAATTGAAATTTTTGAAGTGGGCGCCAAATTATTCCTAAATAAAATAAATCATTACTAATATATAAAAATTATGGTAAGAAAGCAATTACAAATAAAGTATTTTTAATATGTTTATGCGAATCACATTTTATCAGATATTAATTTGGCGCCGACTTCAAAAATTTCAATTTCATATATAAGAATTTATAGTTATCTTTCACTTTTTAGCGCACTTTTAAAAGTCGGTTCAATTTTTTTATAAAAATTTTATATTACATGTTTTACCCCTTTTTTCACCTTATATAATGAATAAATGGTAACAATTCTATTTTGAATTAAAATAAATTATACACGAATTAAGGAAAATCGATTTCACTTTTTAATAGGATTAAACGGTTCGTATTTTTAGACCTTTTTACAAAGCACAAATTTAGATATGGCTAATCGTTTTTAGGGAGAAAAGGTGAGACACAAACGAGCAAAAAATAAATTTGGAAATGGCCTAATAAATGTATACTGCCTAAGATCCTTGGATTTTATAAAACCCGATCGCCTACAAGATAACTTCGGGAAATGTCATGTAATTAAACAAATTAATGCAGAAACAAGAGCAATTTTCATACTGAAGCCATTTAGATAAAAATAACTGCCTTTTTGTAGCGGCGCGAAGCGCCCTCTCGCGAATTAATCTGTTGCTAAAATTGAATTTTTCTAATAAATATTAGATAATTGTTAATAGTTTTTTTTTAAATTAAAGCGACCTCAAAAAATACAAAATGAATTACCAATTACACTGAACAACAGCTAAAATGTATCTAACATAAAATCGACTAAATCTTACCATTTTTGGGGTGCTAAAACCGAAACTAAACTTATCTTTTTAATATTAGTTCAAGTTTTAGAGATACGTGATTTCAGGTCTCTCTATATATGGTATATTTGTATTTTTATAACAATAGAGGGATGCTACGTTGTCAAATATAGGTTTTTTCCCCAAGTTAAGAAAATGTTGCACAACTTGACAACACGGTATAGGGATCTCTAGGGAAATTCGTCCATATATGAAAACCCAACCATCTAGGGCTTAAAATAAGGAAGATAGCCATTTAAACCCATCTATATCGACCTTTATATCTGCTTTGTACTGAACAGCCCCTGTATACAAACAAATGATAAACGCCACTATTGCGAATATTATGGAATTCAATAGAAAATTCTTGTGGGGTTGGTCTGTGGAAGTTAGTGAGTCCAATCGAATAGTTGAGATAGTAAGATGTTTCGAAAGTGTACGTAATTTAAAAAATGTGGTTAAAAAAGTATCCATTTTAGTTGAGAATTGTTGTAAACCACATTAAATTGAGTAACAAAAAATTGTTTGATTCTAAAAATCCCATCACAAATTTTAAAACACATTCGACAAGGTCATAATTTGGTTCGTTAAATGGAATTCAATTAATTGAACTATAAATTAGCAATTTAAGACTCTGAAAATCCCTTCTGGGGGTGTGTGAATATTTCAAAAATTCGAATTTGTTGGAAAAAAAAAGTTTTCGAATAAACTCGAATTTTCAAACATATTCGAAAAATTGAACAAACTTTCATACCAGTGTTTTGTTTTTAGTCTTCTGAAAAGCATCATCGAAATGTTTTGACAAACAGGAAAAGTTATTTAACTTATAATAATCAATGAAAATCATTTAATTAGTCTACTACAAACTTTTCCACCTGTGTTCAGGGGCGGATCCAGCCTCTCTCTTTGGGGGGAGGGGGGCGGCGATATAACAAAAGTACAATATGGCAAGCGAAAGCAAGTTATCGACGGGGTGGGGGGACACCAGCAACATACCCATTTCTAGTATAAAAGGCAGGTTAGGGTCTATTTTTCTGAATTTAAAGCTCTTGGAGAGGGGGGGGGGCGATCACAAGAAGCAACGAGTTGCCGACAGGGGGGAGAATGCGAAAAGCATACACATCCCTAGTATAAGAGGCAGAATCGGGTCTATTTTCCTGAACTCAAAGCTCTTGGGGGGGGGGGGGTCTATCGTAAGAAAAACAAGTTGTCAACGAGATGGGAGTGCAGGTACACATTCCTAATATCAAAGGCAGAATAAGTTCTATTTTCCTGAACTCAAAGCTGTTGGGAAGGGGAGGGGCGATCGCAAGCATACACATTCCTATACTCTATTCAAGAACTAGAGAGAGTAATAAAACTGTTACTGAAACCTCCAACGTACCTGCTCTAGTACCGCAGGTAACTGAGGACTGCCGTAAATCTAATTATGTTTAATTATATTTAAATATTATAAGCTTTTATAAATTTACTGCAACAATAAAATTTCTGATAGTTCAACTTAATTTCTGTCACTGAGCAAAGTACACCTTACAGTTTGTCCTTAGTGATTTATCTTGTTTGTGCTTGTTTTTATATATTATTTGAGATTAGTGAGATACCCACATCTATATTTATTAGAAAATCGTTAAACCAGGGCATTTTTTCCTCAACGAAAAACTTATTACGATGAATGTTTATGATGCCTTAAGATATCAATATCTAGATAATAATATTAAAAGCTCTGTTGAGATGTGTTCCAATATGACAGGAGTTGGAAAATCTAATATGTTCTGAATACTAAAGGAGAAAAAAAGCCACATTCGATCACAGGCAGACGAAAAATCTCGTTGGAAGAAGAAATGTAAACTGCAATAAAAGGAGTTGTACATACATTTTATTATGAGAAGCAGATCCCAACCGTCGACAAAATTCTAACTAAAATCAATGAAGATCGGATTTATCTGAAATTAAAAGAACTGAGTTCTGGAAATTGCTCAGAGAACTTAATTTTTGCTGAGAAAAACCATATAGGAAATCTGTTCGTATAGATTGTCCAGACAATTCCCGTTGGAGAAGGAAATATCTCTCTCAAGTAAAAGGTAGAGTTGCTAGAAATAACACAACTTACAAAGTTAGTTTTTCAACTGAACTTTTGAAAGATTTTTTTGAATAAAGTTGGTGCAGAATATTGGAAAAAATCCATATAATAAAATAATAAAAGAAAATGTGGAAACTCGATCTCATGATTGGTGAGATAGAGAAACCAATTATAATTAATTAGAGGAAAGATGGCTTCACTGACTTTGATTTCGAATTAGATACGTAAGTTTACCAGCGTAAACACAATTTATTACTTAAATTTTCTGTAACATATAAAAATTAATTGCATTTCAATCCCTTTTTAGTATTTAATTGTAATTCTGCGGATGATTTAAGAAATAAATAAACTGAAACGTCAAACGTCCTAAAAATGTTTTTAATTAATAATAAAATGACCGATAGCTCCAAAAAAATTTTAATATTATATGGACGAATTTATTATTTTGTATATGTTTAATTACTTGTATGGGTATTTTGTAAGTATTTAAATTATAACTTAGAATTTTTTGAGAGAAAAAGGCTAAGTTTTAGTATGAATGTACTTAAAACGACTTCTATGCCAAAATTAAAAATAATAAAAATACAGTTGTGATTTGTGTTAAATATGTCAAAATTATCTATATTTTCTAATGTATGTGAATTATTAAGAAATCATAAGAAATAAAATAATATTATAAAAGCTTTTTATTTTGAGTTTATTACCGAAATAATATTCTATGCCATACTTTGTGATAAAATAAACCTCTTTCTGACGCCTACGACAAGGATTAAAATCCTTTTTAACACTTCACACATCCAAATATCTTTTGTTATCCAACCCAAATATTCCTTTATTATAGACCGGTATTTTTGATTATAAAATTTCTAATCCATTCCTATGAAAAATATATGTGTCTAACAGATTTTGCCAAAGACACCGGGCTAAAGAACACAGGTAGTTTGCGAAAAAAAAAGGGTAAAAAATGATTTATTACTCTCTCTAGTTCTAGAATATACTATAGTATAAGAGGCAAAATCGGGTCTATTTTTCTGAACTCAAGGTTCTTGGGGGGGGGGTCGCCCCCCCGCCCCCCCTTGGATCCGCGCCTGCCTGTGTTGATGAATTCAGTTGCCTATTATCAAAAGCTGCAGTATACACCCCGATTATTTGATTGAATCATATGAATTTATTATTCAAAGTTATTTTTTAATTTTCGAGTTTTTTTAAATATTCGAGTTTGGAGTTTGTTCGAAAACTCGGAAAATCGAGTATTTAACTCGAACTCGACAACAAAGCTCGACTCGACTGGAATTCGAATCTTCAAACGTTCTCATACCCCCAAAACACTCATTTTGAAAAAAATCGGAATATATAAAATTTTAGCCCGGCATATATTCTCAATCGTACTGAATTTTTAAATAATAAAAAGTTTCATATTAACGATTTTTTTGTGATGGATTCCTTAATCTGCGCCTTTTTAGATTTTTAGTTTAATTAAATTATGTAATGAGAAATTTTTGGATTAAAAATACTAAAATTACAAGAAATTTGCCAAAAATATAATTTCATTTGAGAGAGAAGATTTTTTAAGGAAATTTGAATTTTAATACACTATTTTAGAAATTCTGGCACTTACTATAATTTTCTTGATTTGAATCTATTAGTCTATATTTTAGGTTAGATATTTTGAACAATTTTAAACTGTTTCAGTAAAAAACGTGTATAATCTTGATCAGTTCCCACATAGTATTACGTTCTCTTTATTTATTCACAGGAAATTTTTTTAACAAAATAATTGAAAAGTAAAAAAGTATCTAAAATATTTGTAACTTGTGTTGACTTACCTGAGCAGCTAATCGACATTCCACAACTCTACAATTGTAATCTCCTGTTGCTGCTTTATTTAAGTTCGCGAGACTGTGAGCTATCACAAACACGGCACCAGGTGGCAGTTGGACTTCTGTTGATCTCAAAGGATCGAATTCTATTAGTTTTGCACACCCTGTAAATAATATTATTGTTAGTTTTTTAGAAAATTTTATTAACTGGCTCTTTTCTTTTATTATTTCTCGGGGCGTGCTCTTTATAGAGCATAGGCAAAAGGTTGCCCAGCACATATATCTGTCGTTGCGTGTTGCCTATGTTATACACAAATAAAATGTCAACTTTTCCTTTTACGGTCTGAAGGAGAGAAAGAATAACTTATTTTTGCTGAAGTCTAATGAAGTAAGATTGAAGACATATTTATATATATTTTGTTATAGTGGCAATATAAACGGGCATGGGGAAATACCCGAGAACAAGAATCAACCATAGACTACATAATAACGAACAGAAAAGTGTTACCCCACCAAATAGTCGATGTCAGAACTTTGAATTCGTTAGACACACAGAAACATACCTTTATTAAATACAATACCGAATCATTCGCTAACGATAGCACAAAAGTATTGTATCAGCAGAGACTCTCGGAGAAAATAAAAGCTAATACAATCTTAGAAAATGACGGAATGGAGAAAGCCTGGAAAAAACTGAAAAGAAATGTACAAGAGAGCGCCAAGCAATACAAAACCATGGTTCACAGAAGAGGTGAAAATACTAGCAAAAGAAAAACGACAATCATATACAAAATACCGACAGCACAAAACAATAAACCATTTCGAAGAGTACAAAACGGTGAGAAACAGAATTAACAGTCAAATAGCTCAACTAAAGAAATAATACTGGGAAAAGTATTCAAAAGACATGGAACACGACCTATATGGAGGACAAAAGAAACTATGGAACATGCTGAGGAACAGAAAAAAACAACCAATGAATACGTTCAACTAAGTCCAATCGACAGCTAACAATGGGTCAGCCATTTTAAGGACTTAATCCAGGCACCAGCTACAGAAAACAACGTAGACGAAAACCAACAAGAAACCACAGAACTAACAGATGTTAACATCAGTGAAGCAGAGATGCACCTGACAATTAATAAATTAAAAAACAGAAAATCACCTGGTACCGACCAAATTACGAATGAGATGCTAAAGTACGGAGGCCCCAGCCTTGTCACAGAGCTTACTGTTCTATTTCAAAAAATACTCCGCACAACGTCAGTACCCAACGAATGGCGGAAAAGCATCACAATTCCGATCCACAAAACAGGATCAAAGAAACGACCTGAAAACTACAGGGGAATCAGCCTACTGAACAATTCAGCCAAATTGTTAACCAAAATACTGTCACAATGGATCGTCGATAAGTTAGGGGAGTGCAAAGAACAGCAGGGCTTCCGAAATAACCGCTCTACTATCGACGGTATATTTATTATCAGACAGCTGGTTGAAAAATCCATCGAATAGGATAAACCGCTGTTCATTTGTTTTGTGGACTTTACACAAGCGTTCGACCGAGTCAAACTGGAACACATAACAGAACTAATGCGAAGAAAATGAGTAGACGAAGCAATCATACGCACAATATACGAACTGAATTCCAAAAACACCATGATAATTAAAACAAATAATACTCTAACAGAGGAAATCCCACTATCCATAGGAATAAGACCGGGTGATAGCCTAAGTCCAACACTTTTCAATGTAATCATGGACGAAATCATTGATGAGGTAAAAAGCACAAATATTGAGTACCCAATGGGATACGACACCGTTCAGATTATATGCTTTGCAGACGATATTGCCTTGACAGTAGATAGCGAGGACAACTTACAAAGAATGCTTTTCCATCTCAATCGAACAGCCAAACAGTATAATATGAAGATATCTGTGGAGAAAACCAAAGCAATGGTAATAGCAAAAGAACCGGTAAGGTCTATGTAAGACCGATACTGACCTACGGCGCAGAAACAAGAAATGAAACAACAAAGACAAAACAAATTATGAGAACCACAGAAATGAAAACACTGAGAATGATCAAGGGAACAAGTTTAAGAGAGAGAATAAGAAACGCAAAAATACGCGAGGAGAGCGGAGTGGCGGATGTCGTAAAGTGGGTTCGAAACCATCGTAGGCAGTGGAGAGATCACGTGGAACGAATGGACGATGACAGACTAGCAAAAACCATGATGAGAGAGAAACCAAACACCAAACGGCCGCCTGGACGGCCCCCCAAAAGATGGAGAGACAGCTGGATTTCGACCTCAAACGAGGATCGATGAGGCATTGTGTAGATAACAGAACTTGGTTCTACCTAGAAGAAGAATAAAAAGATTTTAAACTTCCTCAATAGCTGAAGCTAAACTTTTGGGTTGGTATAATTTACAAAATACAGAGTGTCTCTAAATTTTCCGTAATGGCCGAACATTATTCTAACACAAAAATCACCGAAATGATACCTATTAGTTTACAGTTATTGCTAAGGAAATAGTCGGGGGTCGGTGAGAGTATATAGAGAAAAGCAAGACAAGCAATAGATACCCACCAGACAGGAACTTGGAGTTTCTTAAGATACTCTAAATAGGACTTTAGAAGAGCAGTTTTTGCATCCGTTCCACCTCCAGACAGTACAAGAACTTTTACTTCTCGACCTTAAATTAGGACTACGGTTTGGTCGATTCATTAATGGGCAGAGGGCACATGACGTAAATTTTCATTCAAAAATAGAAAGAAGGAGTATATAAAATTAACCTAATGGAGTTGGAGCTTGGTAGATACCAAAAAGATTTTGTTGCCACGACTGAAAAACTCTGTTAAGGTATTGAATACAGTTGGGCCAGCTTTTCACTACCTTCGTCAGATATTTCCAAGGCTAAGTGAAGCAAAAATTAAAGAAGGTATTTTTGTTGGACCACAGATTCGAAATGTTCTGAAAGACGAGCATTTTGACAGCACTCTATCAGATATTAAAAAAAAATGCTTGGAATGACTTTTACCTCTAGGTCACTAATTTCTTGGAACATATAAAAGCTGACAATTACGTTACTCTTGTTGAAAATATGCTGTTATCGTATCAAAAAATGGGTTGCAATATGTCTTTCAAGATCCATTTTCAGCACTCACATCTGAACTTTATTCCTGTCAATTTCGAAGTTGTAAGTGATGAAAACGACGAACGCTTCCATCAGGATATATCAACAATGGAGAAAAGGTAGCAAGGAAAGTGGAATATTTCCATGCTTGCCGACTACTGTTGGACTCTTGTTGGAGATGCTCCAGAAACAATTCGCGAAAAAAAGCAAAAAAAAATAAAAACAGAATATTTAGTATCTCTACAAGTGTAAAAGAATATATTTTTTATTATTTTGTTAAAGATAAAATAAAAAAATCGTGTTTTTGAAAATTGCAACTTAATTTTTATTTTATTTGCCTTTTTGGTATTTAGCACCCCAAAATTGACAAAAAAAATGCACTTTTCATACACGATACAACAAATAAACTAAAATTTGTTGCGTAGTGTAATTTTATTTTTCAACATAAACTCAACACACGCTCACCATAGACTTTATTTCATAAGAAACAAATGATTTTTGCCAGGAACTTCTTTTAATATCACGAATGAAATTGATCTATGGCAACCTAATCTAATTAAAAGCATTTTACAAGATCCTCATATAGTATATAATATTTTCCTGGAAAAAATACAGAAACCAATATCACGTATTGCATTAATCAGTAGGGTGTACTCCAATTAAAATTCTTAATTAACTGAAAGGAGGTGAACGTAAAAAAGTATGATATATAACCCCACTCGTAAAGTTAAAGCATACCTTTCTACTAATTAACATGTGTTTGGAATTTTAAACAGGTCGATTATTTACTGCATTGTTTACAAAGGGTTGAGAAGCAGGATGGGTTATGAGTTCCCTGATAACCCTCTCAAATCGATAAAATTATAATTCCTGTTCAGGTAACATAAATATATTAAAAAAATTGAAGAAAAATGTTAGGTCAGTGATTATACACACGATACATCAATAAACAATTTCTAATCAATCCCATACAATAGAAAAATATAAACCAATTTTGATATAAATATTAATTATAAAAAATCATTATAATGCTAACATCAAATGCATGATACCCATGAGTCATCAATAATTTTTGTCTGAACTATATCAAAATTAATTTGTCAATACAACGTTTATATTAATGAAGATGGATCTATTGCACCGACAAACGGAACTAAATAGTATATGGAAAATTCCGTTATATTTTCGAATTCAATATCAAGGGAGGGAAAAAATTTCCACTTATAACAGATATTATATTTTTATTTTTTTCTTCTTCTTCTTCTTCAGCCCATTGACGTCCACTCCTGGACATAAGCCTCTCTAACGGTCCTCCACTGGGATCTGTTTCTCACCTTGTGGAGCCAGTTTTTTCCAGCAAACTGTCTTATATCATCTACCCATCTGCGTTGTGGCCTGCCACGCTTTCGGTCCGTTTCTCGCGGTCGCCATTGCAGTAATTTACTCGTCCACCAATCGGGCTGTTGTCTAGCTATGTGCCCCACCCATTGCCACTTTAGTCGTGATATGCGTTCAATGACGTGAACTACTTTGATTCTTGATCTTATTACTTGATTTCGTATTTTTTTTATTTTTCTCTATTTTTTTAGGTAAGTGAAAATATCAGTGAAATAATAATAATAAATAGATTTATTGGAAAGAAAAAAATTATCACAAAACGCAAAGAGGAGGAATTGGGACTCCTCTTTTAACCGAAAAGAACATTTAAATATAGCACAATTGGGTTTATTTGCAAACACTTAAAATAAGCATTTTTAATGGTATAAACTATGAAAAGTTATTTATAATTTTTCCTATAGCTCTTTTGAAAGCAATATTTATAACATATACTTTTAAAGTTGAAAAACAACAGCAATAATAATCATACAAAATTTTTAAAAAAAGTGCAAATAGAATAATAATCTCTAAAAAAGCATAACAAAAAACAATAATTTATTTATTCATTTATTATCTAAGTATATAACAGACAAATGCCCAAATAGTCCAGTGAAGAAGAAATAAAGGGTGGACCATCAGTGTCTTTTTAACTATTAATTTCGATATCAAGTAACAAACTTCATGATGCTATGTTTTGACATATATCAAGTGAAAATTATTGCAAATTTAGTCATGGATTTCTTAACAACACGAGAGGGCATTTTAATAATTGAAACTTATTACGAAAATATTTCGTAAACATTTCGGTCTACAAAACCCCCTCGGTAGAAATTTGTAGAGCATACAAACATGCTCCGCCAGTTCGTATTAGTCAATACATAAACGCTGTAAGTGAAAGGCATCGACATCAACCACGCATCCTTCACAAAACTTATTCCCCGAATCATTTTACTCCGCATTTTGGATGTTGATTTTTACTTGCATCCATACAAGATCCAACTGACTCAAGAACTGAAGTTACAAGATCATCATAAATACCGTACTTTTGTCAATTAAATCCTTGAAAGCAAATTTTTATGTGAATGGACATCTTCACAAACAAAACGATAACATTTGAGGGTAGGAAAATCCTCACGTGATTCATGAAGAACCACTCCATGCTGAAAAGGTTACTGTTTGATGCGTATTATGGGTTGGAGGAGTCATTAGACCAATCTATTTCAAGGTAAAAAGGCCGTTAGAGTGAATTTCAAGCATTATTTTATTCATCGTCTTATTAGCATTCCCTTATCTGAAGAGAATTTTAATAAAGAATTAAATTGGGTTAAACGAGTTGCAGTTAACAATGGTTACTTACCATCAATGGTCGACTCAATTTTAACAAAAAAAAATAAAAAAGAAAGCCACACAAGAAGTCTATCCTATAGCACAAGAAAACAAAAAACGCAACTTTACCGCTTTAACATATTTTGGTAAATCATCAATTAAAATTAAAAAGTTTCTGAATAAAAAAGATATCGGGATAGCCTTCAAAACAAATAATTCAATAGGAAAACGCTTAAAAAATTATAAAACAAAAACAAACAAAAATAACAAATCTGGAGTCTATAAACTTAAATGCAGAAGTTGCCCAAAAGTATATATAGGCCAAACGAGCAGATCGTTAAAAAAAAAGGATTCAGGAACACAAAAATAATTTTTTACACAATAAAAACAGCTCTTTATACGCAAATCATTTAATAGAACAAAATCATCAATTAGAGGATAATTTTGAAATTCTCCACGTAGAAAGAAATGGTTATAAACTGAATTTCTTAGAAGTCATAGAAATAAATGAATTAAAGAACACAGGTAATCTATTAAATGACCAAACAGATATCAACACCTCACCCCTGCTAAATATCTTTTAACAAAAACCAGGGTGGATTTCCCAATAATTTAAATAATAGGTAATAAAATGTAAATTAGGGTATTGCACTTATTCATTATTGTAAATCTAGGTATAAGTTTTTCAAGTAACCAAATATTTTGTCATTTAAAATAGAACTTCTGATGAAGCTACAGTGTTAGCGAAACGCGTCAAGTTTTTTAGGTAAATATAGTGGAAATTTGACAAATATTCGTCTTTTATTTATCGTTTATTACTCAAATTAATAATAAAGAAAGTTCAATTTCAGAAACTCTCACTCTCATGTGACTCTCAAATTAAAATACTGTTTGCAACTGTACAGGGTAAGTAAACGATTGGATGAAGTAGGTTTGTGCTTTTTCGGTGAAATTAACAAAGAAACTATATTTATTTTTTGATACAGTTTATTTTTACGCAGATTTTAAAAATATTTAGGACTCTACAGGGTGAGCCAAAAAACTAGAACAGCATAAAGTTGTAGAACACTCTATATACGAATCGTATTTTCGATTTAGCTTATCATTCTAAATCTTTTTTATTAAGGATTTACTATAACAAAACTTTATAGTTTCTGAGATAATTAAGTTTAAAGAAAAAAAGTCACATTTTCAAGCATCAATTCAATCCTAAATAACGTTTTCAATTTTGTGACAAATATATTCAAATTTGGAATTTAGCAAGGCCAAGGACAAGTTAACATAATTTTTACCTAACATTTGCAATAAAAGTTACAGGGTGTTGAACACATCGGCTCAAATTTGAACAAGTTTAAATGAATAAATATCTTTTTTTTTTTTAAATGGTACACCCTGTATATTTTCATGTTATTTAATAGAGTAATAAAAACCCTAAAAGTTTTGTTCAAAATATCCTATACCTATTTATAATAATTTTTGAGATATTTCAGTTTTTCTTATTTTCCATACTTTTTTACAGAAATAGTCTTCATTATCATAGTAGCCATGGCAAAAACAATGTAAAAGAACATTTTTCTGTGTGTCAAATTTATAACCGCAATCGCTTCTTTTGGTTTTTATGTAGTGTAGTTTGGTTTTTTTTGCATTCATCTTATATTGTAAAATGAATTTTCCAAAGAATGAGTTAATAGATATGATTTATACAATAGGAGAGGCTCAAAAAATTGCCTTCTTGCTCAAAGAATTTACAAAATGAAGTATCCTGATCGACGCCAGCCTAATACCCATACTTTTCAAAACTTAATGCAAAGATTTGATTCTTCTGGTACTGTTGATTATCCAAAACGTAAAGTGATCAACAAACCAGTAACTAATGAAGAAAAAAAACTTCAAGTATTGTTAAATGTTCAGGAAAATCCTTATATTGGTAGCCGCATTATGTGAAACATCACAATCCACCGCTAATCGTACTACCAAGAAATATAGGTATCATCCATATCACATGGAATTACACCAAGAATTGCATGGACAGAATTTTGAAAGTCGTGTAAACTTTTGTCGTACAATAAATGCGGAGATTCAATTAAATCCAAATTTATTATGCAAGGTAATGTTTAGTGATGAAGCTACTTTTAGAAGTAACAGTGCCGTAAATAGACGCAACATGCATTATTATGCCACAGAAAACCCATTTTGGATTAGAGAGGTGCAACATCAAAACCACTGGTCATTAAATGTTTGGTGTGGTATTCATCATAATCGAATTATTGGACCCCACTTTTTTAATGAACCACTAAATGGCCATAGTTACCTGAACTTTCTACAAGAAGAACTACCTCAACTGCTTCAAGGTCTCGATAGGGATGAGCTCGACAGTATGTGGTTCCAGCACGATGGTGCGCCTCCGCATTACCATCGTGAAGTTTGTGCGTTTTTGGACCAACGATATCCGCAAAAATGGATTGGACGTGGGGGTTTCATTGAGTGGTCACCAAGGTCTTGCGACATCACCTCATTAGATTTCTTCCTATGGGGTTATATTAAAAATAAGGTGTATGTTAATCCACCAACAACAGTGGAAGATATGCGAAACAGGATTAGGGATACCCGTAGAACCATAACGCCACTAATTTTGTCCAGGGTCCGAGAAAATCTCCAAAAAAGACTAAATTTGTGCATTGCACAAGAGGGTCGTTTATTCGAACACTTATTAAAAAGAAATAATTAATCTCAGTATATAATAGGTAATTTTTTTGTTTCAATTTAGTATAAAAGTAAATTATTTGCCTTGTCGTTATTGTTGTGTTAATTTTTTCACATTATGTTTAATTAAACTATTGCCGTTGTAATATAACGAATAATGTATTTCATCATATTTAACCACATTCTGTTTGTTTCTGTAGTTTCTTTTTATTATTTTATATGGCTACTATGATAATGAAGACTATTTCTGTAAAAAAGTATGGAAAATAAGAAAAACTGAAATATCTCAAAAACTATTATAAATAGGTATAGGATATATTGAACAAAACTTTTAGGGTTTTTATTACTCTATTAAATAACATGAAAATATACAGGGTGTACCAATTAAAAAAAAAGATATTTATTCATTTAAACTTGTTCAAATTTGAGCCGATGTGTTCAACACCCTGTAGCTTTTATTGCAAATATTAGGTAAAAATTATGTTAACTTGTCCTTGGCCTTGCCAAATTCCAAATTTGAATATATTTGTCACAAAATTGAAAACGTTATTTAGGATTGAATTGATGCTTGAAAATGTGACTTTTTTTCTTTAAACTTAATTATCTCAGAAACTATAAAGTTTTGTTATAGTAAACCCTTAATAAAAAAGATTTAAAATTATAAGCTAAATCGAAAATACGATTCGTATATAGGGTGTTCTATTTAAAAAAATACAACTTTATGCTGTCCTAGTTTTTTGGCTCACCCTGTAGAGTCCTAAATATTTTTAAAATCTGCGTAAAAATAAACTGTATCAAACAATAAATATAGTTTCTTTGTTAATTTCACCGAAAAGGCACAAACCTACTTCATCCAATCGTTGACTCACCCTGTACAATTTGAGTCATACAAAGCAAGCGCCCACGGGCCGTAGTTTGAAGACCTCTGGTATATAGAGATACAATGTAAAATGTAACGATACCTTATGCAGAGTGGATAATAACACTGAGTTTTTTTCAACAGGATAACGAACCAAAGTACTATTCACGAGTTGTTTAAGAGTGGTCTTAGGAAAATAACGTTTGGGTATGGCATTTGCTGGCACATCACCCAGAATTTAACCCCATTGAAAAGCTGTGAAAAGAAGTGGAACATCAGATTCATAAATAAATGTTTCAAGTAAGTCATTGGTAATAGATTAACTGAAGTTTGAACAGATCTTTTCAAAACTATTTTTCTGAATTTGAGTGCCTCAATGATAAGAAGTTACCATCAAGTAACAAATAAAAATTGATATTCTAATAATATGATACTTCTATCGATTTTAGTTCTTTTATGTGTTTCATGCTACTTGTCGTATTACTTAAAATAAAATAACCTTGAATAAATTTTTTGTGGTTTTATTTTTTGCATTTGTTTTCGTCGATTTATATCATTATAAATATTTCTCGTTTATTAAACAATGTTCTTAAAGAGCCTTAAGCAGCTCTTTACAAAAATTGTGCTTTAATAAAAAAAACCTGTATCATTGAAACTTGCCTCGTCAAATCTATTTTGTCATATTGACTCTATTCGCCAAAACCCAAAATAACTTTTTCTTTATTTATAACAATCCTGGAAATCCCTTGAAGGAGAAAATGGGAATTTAATTTACTTTTTCAATAAACCTAATTTCAAGATTATTTTCCTTTTAGCAAAGCAAACTCATAAAGCATTCTGGTATATATCCATCATTCATGTTATTGTTACGAAAACTTTCTTAAAAAAATAAGCGGATTTTAAATATTTAAACTATGTCTGAAAGTTCTATGAACAACATTTCTATAAGGATATTATTTAGACGGCTTATTAATTGAATTTTGTTGCTTTTCTAAAATTATCTTTGCAATTTTAGTGAATTATTCTCACTAAATCATTTACAGTACATTACAGTTTATTATTATCGCATTTACTTAGCCAAATAGCTTCTGCACTCCCTTTCGGGGAACATTGGCTCATCTCAGATAGAGCTCTGTGAAGGAGCCGTTGCTTGTTGTCGGGCTCTAGATATTATGATCGTTGGCACTTCCAGACAGTTCGAGTTTTCTCAAGTCACACTGATTTTTGCATAGTCTCATACAGGTGTTCCCTAAGGCCCAATTCCTTCATATTAAGCAGAAGACTCTTCGGCACGACGTCGATTGTTGATGGAATTGAAGAGATCATCCGGGCGCAATTCATTCTCCACTGTCTCTGTCTTTGTACTTCCAGTTCCAGGATTGTTTTTGCTAGGGAGAGCGAATTCTATTAATGTTGCTCGCTTGGATGTCTTATCTATCAACACGAGATCTGGTCTGTTATGTGTGACTGTATTACTGCCAGCTCTTGGCAGCTGAATCATGTCTCTCATTGTACGAGGTGGCAAATGCTTGATATCCTTCTGTTATGTTCTGGATTATCTCTAATGTTCGACATCCATATCAACATTCGTTGTTTTGGATTGAGGGGTTATGTATTTCAGATAGTTTATCGTTGTGATAACCTGATCTTAGATAGCTAGTAGAGAATTTTCGGATTATAGAAACATTTGTTGAGACGTCAACCAGTAGTTCGACGCAAATTTGTCACCCTTGTCTTGGTTGACTTCTTTGGGGCATCGTTTCTAAAAGGGCTTCTGTAGCCAGACTTGAAGCTTCTTTTGGTCTGGTTGGTGATGAGAAGTCAGCTCATAATTCCTCAACCACAGCGATGTTAAATCTTCTGCCTCGCATATTGCACAGTAAACTCTGCCAGCCTGTGAAAAATCTAATCTTTATCCTCCGTGGTATCTTGGTAGCATTGTAAGCTCAGTAGCACAGCGAGCATGACGTTTGTGTGTCTTTGTCAGGAGTATTATGAGTTTCCTCTGCACAATTTCTATGTCTGTCCTGCTCCATTTCACAATTCCAAAAGGGTAACTTAGTATTATACAGATTTCTAGGTCAAACGACTTCGTACTCCCTACATGAAATATTAACTCATTCCAGGTATACAAAGATACTACAACGATTGAGCTTTGTGGCGACCCTTTCCATGTTATCGGGTCCTAGGTGACGTGGTCTGCTGAATTTCCTACAAATTTTTGGACGGTTCGCATGATTGTAAGGAGCACTGATTTTTGAGTTGATTTATACAAATGCTAACTAAGGGCCAATCTCTTAAAGTTCTGTAGAGGGTTTTTTGATATCACTTCAGTTGTTCATAAAATTATGTGAATCGTTTGGACGCTGTTCATTGCCTTTTGTCTGCGACTTTAAACCTCTGGGTCTCTGTATTTGATGATCTCCTCATCCCTATATATATATATATATATATATATATATATATATATATATATATATATATATATATATATATATATATATATATATATGTAGCTTGAAGTCGTTGTTTCTTTTTTTATACTCTGTTGCGGCAAATGCTTGGCATTCTCCCGTTATGTACTGGATTGTCTCTGATGTTCGACAGCCATATCTACATTGGTCGTTTTCTGTTAAGACGATGAACTTTCGATAGTTTTCCTTGAAATAACCTGGTCTTGGATTGCTAACAAAAAGCCCTCCGTTTCTGGAAAATGGAAAAACCATGTCTCGAAATCAACCAGTAGTTCGACGCTAAGTTATCGATATTGTCTTGGGTGATCTCATTTGGATGTCGTCCATGAAGTGGCTTTTGTAGCCAGAGTTGTAACTTCTTCTTGTATTGATAATTTCAGAATCTTAATCTAGTTCATCAAGCGTTGTTTTTTACCCTTCATATTATCGCATTTTTTGGTACTGAAAGTAACAGCATTGTCTATAATTGTAGTTCGTTCCGTCACTTCAAACTCATTCAGGGTTTTAATTTGGTGAGTCCTTTATTCAAAGTTATTTTTGGAGAATGTAAAGATTGTTGGACTAAATTTACTTCGTTCAATGTCATATGCCAAAATTTAATGTAGGTCAAAAAGGTAAAATCACATGTATTCCGGAAAAAGCAAGCTTGGTGCTGATTTAGTATCAAAATTTGCTTTGGATGGATCTTAAATATCTTCCAAAGTGTTCACAATTGCTTCCATGTTTTCTTTTACGACTTTAACTGAATCGCACTAAGCACTCGAGTAAGTATCAGACAAAACTTTAAACTTTCCGTTTTTTTTACACCTAATTTTCATTTATGTGTGAGGATGAGAAGAATAAATATCACTTTCCTACAATTTCAAGACAGGTAATGATAGTAGGTAAGTAGGTACCTACCTACGTATATATTTTGCATACTTATGGGGCCTCAAACTCCAAACTGCCTCTTACTTACTAAACATATTTTGGCCTTATTTGAGGTTTGATTAAGAAGGATATATAGAGATTTGGAGGGCCCAGGACCAGGTGTCCCAGGCAAGCCGCTCTAGCCGCCCTATCCTCAGTCCGCCACTGCTGTATATACCTGCCCTTTCTTAAACATCGCTTCGCAAACACTTAAGTTTTTTACGAATCTCAGCAAATGAAATAATATTGATTCATTTCCAATTATATTTTCCACAAATACTTTTTTATGTCTCATATTGCTATAATTAGGCCATTTGAAATTATTTTATCAACCTATAAATATGTTATTTTGTTCACATAAGCAAAACATTTATATTTTTGTACTTGCGTAAACAAAACAAATAATGAAAAAAGTTTTACGAAACCATGTCATGCAGAAAATATGGAAAATAGTAAATAAGGTAATTTTCCGTTTTCTATTGTTGCTACCCCAATATACAAGTCGAAGCAAACAAAATGTTCGCAATTTTTATTGTTGTTCAGAATATAACTTTTTAATTGGTTATATGGATCTGCATTTGTAAAATGTTCATGTACTAAAACAGACTATATGATTTTACACAATATGAATTTAAATTGAGTATTATACACTACGGATTTAAACTTTTTTGTCCAAATGTTAAATCTGTAAAAAGTTTCCCAACAAGAACTAGAATTTTAAATATATATATATATATATATATATATATATATATATATATATATATATATATACAGTGCCTTCATTTCAAAACGAACCATCCTTAATAACTTTGTTAAATAGAAAAATTTAAAAAAAAAGAAAAAATACGTCAATTTAGATATACAGGGGGAAGTTTAATTTTGCATTTGTTAAAAGTCTGTCAATCACCTCCTCACCTCCAGCTAACCTCACTTTGATATGTCAAATGGGAACCCCCACCTTGTGACACATCATTGTAAGTAGCATAAAATTGTCTATCCAACCGTATAAAAAAAATTAAATCGGTTGACGTACAAGCGAATAGTGTGCAAAAATGTCTTGTAATAATGCATAATATATCGGCCTCGAACTTTGGTATGTCAAATGATTACCCTATAGTGTGATACATCATTTTAAAGGACGTACAATCTGCTATCCAACGATGTCAAAAAAAATTAAGTTAATAGACGTTATAGGCAATTAGGATGCAAAAATGTGTGTTAAATATAAGCAGTTTATTCAGTTTTATTCAGTTGAAGAAAATTATTTTATTAAATGTTCAAAATGTGCGCCGTTATTAGCGAGACAATAAAAAAGCCTATTTTGAAATTCCCCACGAACATTGGCAAGGGTTTCTCTGCTAATTCCTCTACATTCCCGAACAATTCGATCTTTTAAATCGTCAATATTTTCAGGTGAGGTTTTATAAACCTTGCTTTTTAAATACCCCCAAAGAAAAAAGTCTAGAGGGGTTAGGTCTGGAGACCGTGCTGGCCATTCAATTGCACCACGTCTGCCAATCCACGTCCCTGGAAAATGTTCATCAAGCCACTCTCGAATTGCCAAAGCGTAGTGCGGGGGAGCTCCATCTTGCTGGAAATGCAAATTATTTTCATTTAGTACCATAACAGCATTTTCATCCACTTGATTTTCTAAAGATTGCACAATGGCAGGGTATATTGTGTTTTCTAAAAGGTTTAAATAAATTTAAGAAATAGACGGGTTTTGTATTTCAGTGTATGTTTTTATTAAAATCGGCCAAGCGCTTTCGGTCTAACAGATCATCCTCAGGGCTCAGACCCTAAAAACAAGAGAATATGGTCAGCAAATAAGCTTAGTACTTACCAACCATACTCACTCGTCAAAGGGCACACCTTAACCCTGCCAGTATGAGAGCAGTCGCCAGCCGTAGCCTCCACACAGAACAAATTGTACACAATTAAAAAACCTTTTAAAAACTTTTTAAAGGTTTTTTTAAAGGTTTTTTTAAAGGTTTTTTAATTGTGTACAATTTGTTCTGTGTGGAGGCTACGGCTGGCGACTGCTCTCATACTGGCAGGGTTAAGGTGTGCCCTTTGACGAGTGAGTATGGTTGGTAAGTACTAAGCTTATTTGCTGACCATATTCTCTTGTTTTTAGGGTCTGAGCCCTGAGGATGATCTGTTAGACCGAAAGCGCTTGGCCGATTTTAATAAAAACATACACTGAAATACAAAACCCGTCTATTTCTTGATTTCTTCGGTGTACAACCTGTTAATAACTTAAATAAATTTGCCCAGTTAAATTATCTTCCAAAAAAATGGCCCGATGATTTCATTGCCATAAATTCCTGCCCACACGTTAATTTTTTCGGGATATTGAGTATGCCCTTCTCGGAAAAGGTGCGGATTTTCATTATCCCAGTATCTGCAGTTATGTCTGTTAACCAGTCCATTTAGAAAAAAAGTTGATTCATCACTAAAGCAGATATTCTTAGGTAAATGGGGGTCCTCGTCAATTCGTTGGCACATTAATTCGCAAAATTGAATTCTCCTATCAAAATCGTCTTCTCCGAGTTCTTGAAGAATTTGAATTTTGTAGGGAAAAAACTTATTTTGTTTTAAAACTTTATGCACAGAGCCAGCAGAAATGTTGGTTAAATCTGCGACCTTTGAGATGGATAAAGTTGGATCTATTGCAAACTGTCCTAGTACCTCGATTTGGCATGCTTCATCTACAACCCTTTTCTCAATAGATTTTTTATTATAAACGGATCCCGTTTCTTCAAACTTTCGTACCAATTCGAGTACATATTTATGGCCCACGTTTTTGTCTTGATGCCTCTCGTTAAATGCTCTGGCGATTCTACGAGCGCACCGATCTTCAGCTCCATAGAGAAAAATTATTTCTATTCTTTCGGCTAGCGTATACACCATTTATATTCACGTTTCAACTAGGCGTCACAATGACAATTTTAACAATAATAAACAACTGGTGTTTAAAGATCTTAAAAATTTTATTTATTGCAGTGATTTCTTGTACCTATCAGGTACCGCAAAAAATATCATTGAAATAAATACACTAGATTGATTAGACTGCAATGAATTTTGCGATGAATTTTAAAACAGGCTTAGTTTTTTTCTCGCAAATATTTTAACTGTTTATTATTTTAAAAAAATATTTATTTTAAATTTAAAATAATATTTTACTCTATGAAGTAGCCATTTGACATAATAAAGTTTAATGTGATAAGGTGTCTATTATTACCACACATCTTTTCTTACTATTCGCTTGTACATCAACAGATTTTGTTTTTTTTATTGGCTAAATAGGAGATAGTATGCCCTTTAAAATGATATATCACACTATAGGGTAATCATTTGACA
The DNA here is from genome assembly GCA_034092305.1 of Diaprepes abbreviatus. Classification (NCBI taxonomy): domain Eukaryota; kingdom Metazoa; phylum Arthropoda; class Insecta; order Coleoptera; family Curculionidae; genus Diaprepes; species Diaprepes abbreviatus. The sequence continues at coordinate 2,894,594 of JASJET010000138.1, read as the reverse complement.
TACCAAAGTTCGAGGCCGATATATTATGCATTATTACAAGACATTTTTGCACACTATTCGCTTGTACGTCAACCGATTTAATTTTTTTTATACGGTTGGATAGACAATTTTATGCTGCTTACAATGATGTGTCACAAGGTGGGGGTTCCCATTTGACATATCAAAGTGAGGTTAGCTGGAGGTGAGGAGGTGATTGACAGACTTTTAACAAATGCAAAATTAAACTTCCCCCTGTATATCTAAATTGACGTGTTTTTTCTTTTTTTTAAATTTTTCTATTTAACAAAGTTATTAAGGATGGTTCGTTTTGAAATGAAGGCACTGTATATATATATATATATATATATATATATATATATATATATATATATATATACATATGTTTATACGGCTTTCACGGATCCCTCCGTGTGAGATGCAATAGCAGTAGATATATTCACATTATGCCGTTGTAGTGCTGAAATCACATTCAGCAAACGTACAACTATATGCAGCTCCGTGTATAGAATGAAGTAAAATACGAACAGTAAATGCAAACCTCTTTCCATCTTATCCTTTCTGTGTTAGAGGTTGCACAACAGAACAAATTGTTATAAAACGCAATTTATCCTATTCTACCACCATCGAGATGATGGCCTACCTATATCACCATACCGAGAAGAAAGTCAAAACTTACCCTCCCCGCCACAGTGATACGGCAGAGATACATGTTTCGTCTCTACTAGACTTATCAGGGTACCGACATGCAGCTGGCTGTGCAAAGGACAGATCGAAAGGAAGCATGCAAATACTGAACGCGGCTTCGCCGACCTCCCGCCGGATGGCGTATATATGTTTATGCGGCTTTCACGGATTCCTCCGTGTGAGATGTAATAGCAGTGGATATATCCACATCATGCCGTTTACTTCTATATATATATATATATATATATATATATATATATATATATATATATATATATATATATATATATATATATATATTCATGTTCAAAAAATCGTTTTCACGACGTTTCGCCAAAATCTCATTTGGCATTTTCAAGTGCGGTTCGTCTCGTTACTCGCTGAGAACTGATGGTGGCCTCTGATGAATTTCGAGTTTTGTTTAGCTGGCTCGCTGCCTGATTGGATGAGCGGCTTCACAGGCTCCTCCCCTCTGCCGAGTGCGATATATTTTGTTCTTGTATGTAGGTCTCTCGTGTACTAGTTGATTTTTGTTGTTTTCTTTCTTGATTTTTTATTAATGTTTTCCATGTAGTTGAAAAGTTTATAGCATCGTCTCGTTTATTTAGCTATCCCGCTTTTTCGACTTCTAGGGCCTCTCTTATGACGCGTACCTTGTAGTTCTCTACTGGTGCTATTTCTTTTGTTTTTTTGAAGTCGATAGTATGTCCGGTTGTTTGGTGATGTTGAAATAGTGCTGAGGTTGTCTGTTTGTGTTTGAGGCTATTTTTATGTTCTTGGATTCTTGCTGATATGAGCCTGTTTGTTTGTCCTATATATATGGAAATTATTTTCTTTTACTAGGATTTTCGGTCCCTCAAAGTTCATTATATGGCCCTTATTTAGTACATGCTCTGCAAAAACACAAGAAACCGCTCCTGTTATAATCGCTTTTATGTGAACTTATTCTACCTGAAAGATTTTTAGAGGTTTGGCCTATATAAACTTGGTACCAATTTAGGCATGGAATCTTATAAATAATGTTCCAATTTTCTTTCAGTGAGATAGGTGTTTTTGTTCTAGAATAGAGTAACATGATTGTTTTAATTTGTTTAGTTACAATTTTAATGGAGGTTCCATTTTGGAAAATTTTTCTAACTCTGGGAGTTGAATTTTTAAATGTTGTGAAGTGACATGTAGATAGATTGTTCAACTGCGTTGCTGTCTTCAGCTGATAGTGATAATTGAGTTGGTTGTGTATGTATCAAAAAGGGTTGGCTTACCTTTTCAATGTTCTCTAGTATGTCATATTGAGTGCTATCTAAGAATTTATTGATCATCGAAAGTGGATATGGATTCTGTAAGAAAATTGTTTTTAGCAGTTGTAAGCTGTCATTTCTAAAGTCTGGATGGGTAAGTTTAATTGCCCTCCTTTTCATTCTTAGTATGAGATTGGTTTTAATTTTTGAAGGGTGGTAAGGTTGAAAGCTTATGAATCTATTCGAGCAGATGGGCTTTCTGTACCAACTGGTTTTTAGAAGGTTGGTTTCTGTGTATCTTACCAACATGTCCAGAAATGGTTTACTGTGTGATGAATCTTCCTTTTCGACCGTGATTTGAAGATTGACATTGTATGGGTTAAACATCTCCAAAATTTCATCTATTCTATGTGCAGGAAAGGCAAAAAGAGATCATCAACGTACCTCTTTACAAAAGGGGTATAAAAAGGAAGGTATTTTAAGCAACCTTCAATAAGATTATCTAAAATATAATTGACTAATATTGGTGATAATTCACTACCCACAGGGGTTCGGAAGATCTGCTTGTAGTATGCGTTTTCAAGAACAAAATAGTTTGAATCGAAAATGAAAGTGAGATAATAATTAGACGTGTTTTAAAAAAATAGTTTCTTAAATAATTAGATAAATTTTGCCTTCATATATATATATATATATATATATATATATATATATATATATATATATATATATATATATATATATATATATATATGTATATATATATATATATATATATATATATATATATATATATATATATATATATGTATGTATGTTTTGATTTTCTTGAACCGTTAATATTTATTTTTATTTTTGATTTTTCTTGGGATTAGGTTCATATTTAAAATGCAGTTTTCATTGCTCTGACGTTTCGTTCTTTATTTAAAACATTTTCAAAAATAATGGTCTGCAAAATTTATATGTTTCACTTTTAAGTTTAAAAAAATAAGATAGATGTCCAGATCTTTGCATCTCAATAGGAAAATACGGCGATTTTTCTGCGTGGCTAATTTGGTGTCGATATTGGACTGATTTTTTAGTCTGTTTACCATTTGGCTTTCATAATTCCGTTCTATCTCTTCAAAGAATGTCCTAATCTCAATCAGTACAGTAGCTTCCACCCTTACTATGTAATTATGTATTGATTTTCTTGAACCGTTAATATTTATTTTTATTTTTGAGATTAGGTTCCCTTACTATGTAATAGTGGAAGGTGGAAGCTACTATACTGATTGAGATCATGACATTCTTTGAAGAGATAGAACGGAATTATGGAAGTCAAATAGTAAACAGATTAAAAAATCTGTCCAATATCTACACCAAATTAGCCACGCATAAAAATCGCAGTATTTTCCTATTGAGATGCAAAGATCTGGTAATCTATCTTATTTTTTAAACTTGATAGTGAAACATATAAATTTTGCAGACGATTATTTTTGAAAATGTTCTAAATAAAGAACAAAACGTCAAAGCAATAAAAACAGTATTTTAAACATGATCCTAATCCCAAGAAGAAATCAAAAATAAATAAATAAATATATATATATATATATATATATATATATATATATATATATATATATATATATATATATGTCTATAATCTATCTTTTTCCATCTTGCCACTAACCACCTTTAAGGTTACGGGCACTAATAGCTTTTCTTATTCCTTCTCTTCAATTTCTCTTTGGTCTTTCTCATGTTCGGTGCTATATATACCATTCCATGGTTCGTTTGGGCAGGCGTGAGTCAGCCAGTCGGTGTATATTACCTCACCAGATTAGTTGTTTTCTTCTTATATCCTTCATGATCGTATCTTCTTTTCTCATCTGTAGTAACATCTTCTCATTTCCCATTGTCCGTGTCCGTGATATTCCTACTGACCTCAAAGTATCCATTTTGACAGGTGCGACTCGTTGTTTATTTCCTTCCGTTAAATTCCAAGTTTCATCTTTGTCCAGCAAAAGAAAAAATTATCTTTTTGCTACTTATATCTGACAGAAATGCTTCTTAAGTCATATTTGCCATCAATTAAATGGCCCTTACTAACATATTATACAACCTATATACCAAGGATTTACCATTATTTATCTTTATGTCACTCCGTCGTCTTCAAGAAGGTCTGTTCAGGAGTTATGATTGAGCAGTACGCCTAGAAAGTAATTTGTCCTCGTCTCCATTGGTAACCGTTGCGCGAAATAAGTACAAGCCACAAACTAATTATAAACACTCTCAGCGTGGGGGCTATTTTACCTTTATATCATATTCGTCCTACAATAACTTATCATCCTTTCTGCTGATCCTTTGCAAATCCTGGGATTATCTAAAGGACGACTTATTATTTAGCTAAATGTTACGACCTAATGTAACGAATATTTATATGGATATACTGTAAAGGTTTGGCTTTATTTATTGCAAATATATAATTTACATTGAATTACCTAATTTATATAGCTAAATTGAAAATATGGGTGAGATGGAGTCCAAACTAAATAAAAAAAATTGTTTTATACACTTAAAAATAAAAAAAAACATCTTTGCTACATCCTCTGCACTAGGAGCATCGCATGATGGTTGATATAATCAATAATGCAAATTTTAGGAGGCATAACTATGCAAAACTATGTAATACACCCCCTGAATGTAGGATCTGAAGAAATACCTGTGGTTACTCAAGATAAAATAGACACGGCACTCAAACAAATAAAGAACAACAGGTTCCGTAGGAAGACAAAATCATTACAGGAATGTTAAAAGAACAATCAAAATTTTGCTCAATAACTGCAACGACGAAAAAATGTCAATGAAATTGTACAACACGGAGATTATACTACTCTTTAAAAAAGACGAAACTGCAAATATTATCAAAAATACCTCTTCTATCACATTTATATTAACTGTTCACAAAAATATTAACGAATTGACTAACAGCAAAATTAAATTTGTATCAACTTATTGAACAAAAGGGCTTTAGAAAAAGATTTGGTACGATCAACTATTTGTATACTATCCGTATATTGATAAAAAACGAGAGGAATATAATTTACCTATACATTTGTCTCTTATTGACTTTCAAAAAGCTTTTAATTTCGTGGAAATTTGATCTTGAGGTCGCTGACAAAAGCAAGAATAGTCTCAAGGTACATACAAATCATTGATAACATTTATGCAAAGACAACCATATATATCAGAATGGATAAAACAATGACTGCTGGTAAAATAGGACCAAAAAAAAAAGTACGCCATCTCTCGTTAGCCGTTTTCGATAGCTCTCGAATATGTTTTCTAAGAATTGAAATGGGAAAGAAGGGATGTTGAGTCATCTTCAATTCGCAGACGATATAGTTGTAATTGTCAATAACATCACCGAACTAAATTATATCTTTTATAAATTGAATACAGCTTTCGTAATATATAGGGTGTCCGGTAAGCACCTCCTAATTTCTAGGGGGTCAATATAACCCTACTTTGTCATAAAAAAATTTCTAAAGTGCCCCTTAACGGAGATCTTCTTCTTCTCCTTCCTGTGCCCTATCCTCAGTGGACGTTGGCGATCATTCTCGCCAGCGGCTCTAAATAATTAAGTAGATGTATTTCCGGTCCATTGTCGCAAATTATGTAGACATGAAATTCGTCGTCTTCCGGAGCCTCTCTTATCATCCATCTTGCATTGCATAACCAATTGTTGTAGTTCGTATTTTTGGTTACGGATTATATGTCCAAAGTATGTTAACTTGCTTTCTTTAATGGTCCTCATGATTTCTCTCTCCTTTCGCATGCTCTGCAGAACAGTTTCGTTGGTTACGTGATGTATCCATGATATTCTTATCATACGTTGATAACACCCCATTTCAAAAGCCTCAAGTCGTTTACATCCAGCCTCTGTCAATGTCCAAGATTCTACACCGCACTAACGAGCATTTGGCCTCAAAAACCGAACAAAAAGGAGAAATGCAAACTATACAAGTAATCATCGAAATTTTTTTTTGTGTGAGCTGTAAACAATAGATATCATCTGCTACAAATTAATATGGGGCAGCAAAATGATTATAGATGTAATGGCTAACGCTACCACAATACGTCGTTTGCAGGAGTCTATGATCAAATTCTGTCACAAAATAATAGGCGCTGTTACGGTGGTAAAAATGTTCCATTGGAAAAGAGAATCATACGGAAAGAGTTAAGGTAACATGATAATAAGATAAACTTCCTATAAAAATATAGACGACATATTAAATAAAGTTGAGGCAGCACTATTTAAATGAATAAAAGTAAAAGTAACAAGAATTGAAAATATAGGCCCATTATTAGCAAATACACAAAAGAAATTTATGAAAAAAAAAATAAGCTGTAAAATAGAGCATTCTGTGATTTTTTTACGCAACGCCTATAAAATAAAGTCCGAAAATCACTACACACCTCAAGTTAATGATAAAGGCGCTCGGTATGGAAATATTTAACTTTCTTATCAGATTCATTTCACAATAACTTATCGTCCTTTCTGTTTATTCTTTGTTCTTCCTCAGGTTATTTAAAGCATGACTTTTTATACAGGTTAAATTTACAATCCAGATTCAAAAAGGTATTAAAGCGAACTAACACAAGTAAAATATGTGTTATTTTCATAAGATTTTTTAACCTAGATTTCGGAAAAAATTATATAACAAGATAGATACTAATGGTACTAATTGAAATAGAGTAGTATAATAGAGTTCCATATTTTAATGAAACTACAGTTTTGCACTGTTACCTATTAACATATGTACCCAGGAGAGAGCGTATTTGTTTAATGTATTTTACTGACTGCTTAGCCATGCTTGCACAGTGTGAGTGCTGCTTCTCATTTAAAACTATTTTAACAGAATTTCTCAAGAACTGATTATCTCGAAGTTTGTTTATAGAATAATTTCCTGTCGTAGTTGTCGTAAAATCGATTAGCGTTTGTCGCGTAAAACATTATGTCAGTTTCTAGGCTACTTAGAGACACCAACATTGGTTCAAAAGGCGAAAGGTAGGGTCGACACAGCAATGGCACTCAGAATACCAGACGGCAGCTTCACGGAGAGCCAGGAGGAAAGAGCATTACTTTTACTGAACACTCACTTTCCGGGGAGCAAGCCTAGTAACGCGAATGGTGTGGTGAAACATCGCGAAAGCCACACCAGAGGAGCTACAATAATGGCCAGATACATATGCCGTAGCAATCGTTCAAAATGAGCAATGAACACCTTTCAACCATTTAAAACCCCTGGAATCGCTGGTATAATCCCGGCCCTGCTCCAACGAGGGCAGGACGCGATTTTACCATACATAGTACATAACATAGATTTGGGTGGTAGCACTCGCACAAAATATCTGCCCGAAAATAAAATTTAGGAAACTTTGTTATTATTTTATTTCTGAATTTCAATTTTCAAAACATTGCCAAAATGTAATTAAAATATTAATATTTATTTGTTGAGCTCCAGGTAAAAAATAATTATATCTATTCTTTACCAATTTTAAGTATTTTCAATTTTCAAATTATCTATATAGATATAAATGTGTTCCTACCTGTAAATTGACTCCTTCTAAGGTGAATTCAGTGGTTTATAAAATGTCAGTCAGACAATCAATACACAGAATGATTAAAACACAAAATATAAATTTCATCTTACAATAAAAAAAAATTGTACACTATTATTAAATATTACTATATGAAATTTAATGGTCAATACTTTTATCTTTTATCCAATACTATTTCTAATCCATATTACTTATTAGTTACTTTTATCTACCATGCATTGTCTGTTAACAACCTGTATCACAAATTGGCAACGTTTTAGTTTCGTAATCGTCTACTAGATGGCTATAGTGCAGTTTTATATGGAAAGCGTCGTTTATTGCTTAGAAATATTATTTTAGCCAAATTATCCTATGTTGTGTTGTGAGTCAAGTAGTTAATACAGTTTCACACCTAATATTGATAATGATAATTATTATTGTTATATTCTAACAGGTTAGTATAGCAAACTATAATTTATTAATTTAATTATTTTTATTTTAAGAAAAGTTAGGTTGTTATTGGATGCTAGTTTCAATGTCTACGAAACATTTTAAGCTTTCTACTGCCTTATCTAATATAAATACCTTGTTATATTTTCTTTTATTTGGTCCCAATATATTATAAAACACAATTCCAGTAATTTTATTTATTTTCTTCTTTAAAAACTTCCAAATTTCCAAAAATATTTTAGTTGTCTTTTCCTATAAAGTAAGGAATTGCCAAAATATTATCCAAAGTCTTGCTCAGCTATATTCTTCTTAGTTCAATTCAATTTAATTTTTTTTTCTATATTCTTCTTTTCACAATATTTCGTATTTGTTGTTCTCTGAGAGTTGAACAATTATTTTACAGGACAAACTTATAAACTGTTACTATTTACTTTAAATAAATAATTAAATTCTTTTTTAACTTGACAACAACCAAATCACATAACCTCTTTTAAAACCAAGACATTTAACTTTTGTTTTCTTGTGACGTAGGAAAACTTCTGTGTGGTTTTTTTTAAACAATTGAAAATTTGAGGTTATGTAAATTTTCGGTGCTCGAGAAATGCACTGCATTCAGTAAACTGATAAATTCAACTTTGTAGAAATTCCTACGCTTTCGCTTTTTATAATCAGCCAAAACATAAGAAATTTCTGCAATATGATTGGTCAGATTTTATAATACCTGGCAACTTGATAAATTAATACCTTAAAAAATTGAATTTTATGATGGCTTTTTAATTTTACCAATTTTGACTGTAATTTTAATGTTTTTATTGATATATTGACCTAAATCTGACTACTGAGCATAATTGTGCTTGCTATAAATCCACTTTAGAGTTTTCTCGACATTTTGATCTATGTAAAAGCCACTTTGGCATATTATTTATATATTAAAATTGATAAAAATTAACACTTTGCACACTGAAATTTATAACAATTTTTACTCAAATTTTCTTCGAGAAAACTCTAAAATGTTTATTGTTGCTTTAATATTATTACTTTATTATTTAATAGAATTTTTTTAACATATTAGTACTAAAATTGCTTAAAATAAACTTAAATTTACCTTATAAACTAATTAAATCCATTCTACATTCTACAGTTTTAAATAAATTATGGTTTTAATTTATACATAATTTCTTTATTAAATCTTAAAACTACAACATTCTTCTTATATTTCGTACATTAATGTTTATTTATCACTATTCACGGTGTTTTTATCTGAATTTTGCACTAATTTTATCCACTACATGCACTTTTATGTCTTATGAATGATTGTTTTATTGGGACCAATGACGATGTGTAACACTTCATTATTAGTTTTTAAAAGCATCCACACTCTATTTATTCATTCAAATATATATATATATATATATATATATATATATATATATATATATATATGTATATATATTTGAATGCGTGTCGGAAAACGAACACGTCCGACGCGCACACGGTACCGACAACACCGGAGTCGCAGGCGTCAGTTCGCTCGTAGACGCCATACAGTGAGCTTTGAAAATGGTGAATGAGATTTCACCGAAACGTCAGCTGCCTTACAGTCCTGAGAGGGACTTAGCACACACACGGGATGTCCGAAAACCTTCGATTACATATATATATATATATATATATATATATATATATATATATATATATATATATATATATATATACCACCCTACAAAGCTATACTTCTTGATATTTGTTAAACATTTATCCTTAACTTTCAATAGAATGATTGGGGTAATAGTGCCTAATTGTCCTGTGTGGTTTTACGTAACTTCAGCCTATTGACTATCTCGTGACGAGATAACCCTTCTTGCCACAAAGCGATAATTGTTAATCTTGTCAAACAAAGACGAGTCCGTTCTAGGCATTTTACTTTACACATTTATTATACTAATTCTCATTAAATATTAATAAATACTAAATAGAATAAAGATAATTTTTCAGAACACCAAAATTTTAAACAATTAAACTTTTTTTTTCATAAACAAGGCATTTAGTGTTAAATTTTTCCTTTTATATTTTTAATATATGGAGAGCAGGGGCGCAAGACTTTTGAAAGTAATTATATATAAAGTTGGAAATTCAAATGCTGGTAGCTAAATTACCCGTTATGAAATGAAAATGTTGGAATTGGATTGATGTAGCAGCTTAACCTGATCCCTTTGGGTTGTTTGAATGCGAGATTCATGAGAGTTTAGCAAATATTATGTGATTAGCATAGACCAATATGTATATCGAGTTGTATTTGTAATTAAAGGTAAATCTAGGAATACAGTAGTGAATCAGTCAGGTTCTACCCGAAAGAGGGCACACAATGAACGTTTATATACGCGAATTAACTTGCGGGCATATTTACTATTTCCAATTTCGATTTTAATTAAGTTAATTACATGAAAAATTCATAGTTTATTAAAATTGGTTTCTAACATTTTTTTGAAACCGTTTAGAGCATACGAACTCTAAAAAATTGCACGTTCATCAAAATCTATAGCGATACTAATAAATTTTTTATTTTCCTTTTGACTTTTATTTTGCGCATGCACTGTTTCTTCTTAATCCTTCATTTTATAAAGGGTCTAATCGATTAAGAGGGTCGAAACTGCCCCCTCAGTGATAAAAAAATAAAAAACACGCGGTTGTTCTACATCAAAAAGTACCCACACAAAAAATTTGTTTGCCATTTTTATCGTCACATAACTTCGAAAAATAAAATAAAACGTATTTTTTCGTTTTTTGACGATATCTTCGGTTCTAATCGTCGCAGAAACTTCTTTTTTTTTTCATTCTATTGTTTTTTTTTTATTGTCTACAACAAAATATTTTTTACAAAACAAAAAACGGCATTTATTAACATTTTTTCACATCTTTATCGAGTTTTGAAGCACGGAATTTTCTTATAAATCCTCAGTTGTCTTAAAACTATGTATATATATATATATATATATATATATATATATATATATATATATATATATATATATATATCTTTTTCTTTCTCAGCCCATTGACGTCCACTCCTGGACATAAGCCTCTCCAATGGTCCTCCACTGGAATCTGTCTCTCTCGCTTTTTGGAGCCAGTCTTTTCCAGCAAACTGTCTTATATCATCTACCCATCTGCGTTGTGGCCTGCCACGATTTCGGTTCGTTACTCGCGGTCGCCATTGCAGTAATTTACTTGTCCACCTATCGGGCTGTTGTCTAGTTATGTGCCTCACCCATTGCCACTTTAGTAGTGATATGCGTTCAATGACGTCACCTACTTTGGTTCTTGACCTTATTACTTCATTTCGCATTTTATCCCGTAACGAGATTCCTAACATTTGTCTCTCCATGGAGCGTTGAGTGACTCGGAGCCTATTTGCGTTTTGTTTGGTTAGTGTTATCGTTTCCATGCTGTAAGTAGCAACAGGCAAGACACACGTGTTATACAACACAAGGTTGATTGGTGTGTTTCTATCTCTTAATACGTACTGCAACTTTCCAAAGGCAGCCCATGCCAGCCCTATTCTCCTTGTTATTTCCGCCGTTTGATTTTCTTTGCTCAGTCTCATGGCGTTGCCTAAATAGATGTACTCATGGACATTCTCTATGATTTCATTTGGAATCTCTCTCTATTTCTACATTTGCGTCAGGGCTCATTAACTTAGTTTTCCCCAAGTTAATCTTAAATCCCACTTTTCTCGCCACTTCATTGAAATCTTGAAGCATTTGTTTTGGCTCTTCTGGGTTGCTAGACATGACAAGAACATCGTCGGCGAAACGAAGATGACTAAGATAAGAACCGTCGACTCTCAAACCTTTCTCCTCCCAATTTAGTTTTTTAAAGACATCTTCCAAAGCTAGCGTAAATAGTTTCGGAGAGATGACGTCTCCCGGACGCACACCTCTCATAACGTTTATTTTTTCGGTTTTTGTGTCTTCGTCGATTTTAACCTGTATAGTTGCATTTTTATATATGTTCTGTATGATAGTGGTATACCTGGAGTCAATTCTAGCATTATTAAGTGATTTCAAGATCGCCCATGTTTCTATAGAGTCAAAGGTCTTGTGAAAATCTACAAATGCCAGGTGTATAGGAATGTTATATTCCTCGGTTTTTTCTAAGACTGTGCGTAGAGCTTGAATATGATCTATTGTACTAAATCCACGTCGAAAGCCGGCTTGCTCCACAGGCTGGTAATAGTCAAGCTTTCCAGTCAGGCGATTTGTCAATATGCGGGTGAATAGTTTATATAGGTGGTTTAATAAACTAATAGGACGGTAATTTTCTATATTTGTTGTGTCCCCTTTTTTGAAGAGAAGTACGACTTGTGCGTTATCCCATTGTTCTGGTACTCTACCATCGTATAAACATTTATTCATCAGTGTTTGTATCGCTTTTTCAAGACTGTCTCCACCCATCTTTAACATTTCAGTTGTAATTTGACCCTCGCCCGGGCATTTTCCATCCTTCATCTGTTTTAGTGCTCTTTTTATTTCATATAACGATATCTCCGGCAAATTTTCTGATCCTACATTTTTTATTTGTTTTACTGTTTTTGTTGGATGTAGATTCGTATTGATCGAGGAGTATAAGTCCGCATAGAATGCTTCTACAGCCTTTATGATGTCATCTACATGTGTTACTGTCACCGCTTCTCTGTTCTTTAATTTTGTCATTTTGGTTCGTCCTCTTGAGAGACCTGACCTCAAAACTTTCATATTTGCATTTCTTTCTATTGTTTCGTATATTAATTTTGTTTTGAACGTTCTAATGTCTTTCCTTACTTCTTTGTTGATATTTTTATTCAGTTGTTTAAAATCTTCTGTGTCTCTCTTAGTTAACCTTCATCTTTTCATAATCTGTAATGTATTTGCACTAAGTTTCTTGTCTGTAGTTTTCCTTAATCTTCCACATACTTTTTTTATTGATGTTTTTATAGTAGTTTGGATTTTATCTACCATTTCATTGATGTTATGTTGTTCTAGAGTATTAGTCATTTTCAAACTTTTCGCTATTTCGTATTGGTATTCGCATTGTCGTGTGTATAGTTCTTTAGTTGCGGGAGTTGAGTGTGAACGGATCAGCTTATATCTTTCCTATTTGAGGTTAATGAGGAGTCTTGCCCTAACCAGTCTATGATCACTGCCGGTATTAAATGTGTTTAAGATTGAGACGTCCACAAATATTTCTTTCTTGTTGCAGATTACGAAATCTATTTCATTTTTAGTTTTATTGTCCGGGTTTTTCCACGTCCATTTTCGCTGAGGAGGTTTCTTGTAAAAAATATTGAGGTAGTAGAGATTTTCACTTTGCAGGTAGTTGAGTAGCATCTCACCTCTTGCGTTTCTCTCGCCGAGGCCATAATTTCCTATATGTTCTGAGTCGTCTTTTTCTTCTTTCCTATCTTAGCATTGAAGTCGCCAAGTAGTAAGACATAGTGAGCTTTTTCTCTTCGTTTGGCATCTGATATATCTTCGTACATTTTTTCCACTATTTCGTCTTCTGTGGTGCTAGTTGGTGCGTACAGATTTATAATTTGTAGGGTGTAGAGTGTATTAAGTTAAATTGTTATGTACGTAACTCTCTCAGATATTGTACAAAACTTTGTTATCATGTGTTTGAGACGTTATATATATATATATATATATATATATATATATATATATATATATATATATATATATATATATATATATATATATATATATATATGCCGAAGCCATTTTGATCGTTTTTTCCCTTGAAGGCATCATTAAGACAAGATTAAGACGAAGCTAAAACAATTTTAGGTTATTTTTTATTTCAAATATTTGATCATACCTTGTATTTTTTTTTTAAATACAAAGTAACATAGAAATAAATCATTTCAGTTCATGAAAAAGTTTTTTTCGTTAAATATACATGTAAATATTATTACTATTTTAAACAGTAAAGCAATAATTAACGTATTAAAAATCTTGTTTTATAAAGTGCAACGGCGTACTTCTCGTATACAGGCGCCATCTATAAGTAGATTCGGCTACGGGGGAGAAATTTGGAATTATATGGATTTAAATGGGTACATCCATTATTTTAAGCCATAGAGGGTTGAGAATTCGTGGTCGACTGGTCATCCTTAGACGCTCCCACGTGGTGTTGTCAAATTCTGCACAATTTCCTTAACTTATGGAAAACGTAAATTTGGCAATGACGCGTTTCGGTATATTATAAACAAAAATTAATCAAAGTCTGCCTTTTACATTACAGTCGTAAATTGGCTGTAAAGTAGGGTTATTTTTTTACTGTTATAACAACGGAGTAAGTAGACCTTGTCAATTCTGCCACCTTGTACGTTTTATAAAGAGGAAAATGTATCACTGGAATATTTTTCCATTGAATCATGTTAGATCTCGATTTTGGAAACAAAATTAGATATATTTTGTAAACTGTGTTTCAGTAAAAAATTCATCTTCTCTCTTAAAGAATTCTAGAAAACAGACAACTGTATAAAAAAATATAAAAATTAAATTTACCTTCTTTAGCTAAAAAGGCAATTGCTTGATCCATTCCACCTCCTTGAGTCCCGATATATCTTTCGCATGCAGCACAAAGACTGGCAAGCTCTTCTTTTGGTAGAGATACCTAAAAATGTAGATTTTTAATTGACTTTATTTTATGACCAGGAATTTTATTGGTACCTTTACATACGCATAGCACTATCTTTAATTCAGTAGCAATGATAAAGATTATTAAAACATTTATAAAAGTGAAAATCATTTTAATAATAATAGTGAAATGCAGAACGGCGAAACTATAGCTGCAACGGACGCAGACCAAACATACAAATATCTAGGTATGAAACAGGCTAAAAGAATTGATCATCGCATTATGAAGACCGAATTGACAACTGAATTTATCAGGAGGGCAAGGCGGGTATTACGAACTAACTTAAATAGTAGACATTTGTTTAAGGTGCTCAACACGTATGCTTGCTCTGCGCTGAGCTACTCTTTTGGAATTGTAAAATGGAGCAGGATAGACATCTAAAACCTGCAAAGAAAAATAAAGACACTCCTAACAAAAGCACAAAAACATCATCCTCGGAGTGCTATTGAACGTGCAATGCTTCTAAAACACCAAGGAGGAAGAGGATTGGTGGATATTGGTAAGCAGCTCGACCAACAAATAATAAACTTACGTTCATATTTTCACAGGTTAGCGGACTCTTCCACACTACATCGAGCAATATGCGAGGCAGACGACTCAACGCCGCTACAGTCGAGGGAACAAGATATTACTTCTCACCGCCAAACAGACCAAGAGAAGTTACAAACCTGGCTAAAGAAGCCACCTTATGGACGGCATCCAAATGAGGTTAATCAGGATAACGTTGACAACTCAGCGTCGAACTACTGGTTGATTTCAGGGCAGATGTTTCCGGAAACAGAGGGATTCTTGTTAGCTATCCAAGACCAGGTTATTCCGACGAAGAACTATCGGAGGTTCATCATTAGAGATCCCTCAATAGAAAATGACCAATGCAGATATGGCTGTCGAACATCAGAGATAATCCAGCACGTAACTGGAGGATGCCAAGAGTTTGCCGCAACCGAGTATAAGGAAAGATACGACTCAGCCGCTAAGATACTCCACCAAGAGTTAGCAAAAAAATTAAACCTATTACTGCCTTATTATAAATATAATCCGGAGCCTATTCTTGAGAACAACCAGTTCAAGTTATACTGGGACCGAACGGTTCTGACGAATCGGACAGTTGCTCATAATAGACCAGATATTATACTAATAAATAAAATTTCTAGGCGAACTACACTAATCGGCATTGCTGTACTTAATAACAACAACCTAAGGACAAAATACAACGAGAAGATTGCCAAATACAGAGATCTGGAGGTGCAAATCCGAAGACAATGGGCAATGAACAGCGTCCAAACGATTCCCGTAATACTATCTACTGCAGAACATCAAAGGACTGGGCCTTAGTGAGCATCTGTATAAGCCGATGCAGAAAGCAATTCTCCTTGCAACTGCGCGAACAGTCCAAAAGTTCGTAGGAAATACAGCAGACCACGTCAACTAGGACCCGATAACATGAAAATGGTTCCCACAGAGCTTCATACTTTTAGTATCTTTGTGTACCTGGTATGAGTCGATATTCCCTGGAGGGAGTGCGAAGTCGTTTGGCTTCTAAATCTGATAATAATAATAGTTGTTTCGGTTAATAATGTAGATTTTACCAAAATATGGCGTCACTGATACTTTTATCGGTAGATACTAATGACATCTATGGCGTTTTGAAAAGCTATTAAGTCAGTTTATTATCAATTGCCATTATGCAAAATACATAGTTCTTGATAGTTTCAAAAATGTCTAACTTTGTTCCAGGAAAAGACGTAATGTAATAATCTTCTTTCATTTAAAGAAAACAGCTGCTGAAAGTTAGCGATTGGTGGTTTAAGCTTATGGTAAGAATATTTTAACCAAAAAAACTTGTGAACGATGCACAGTGGTGCTTGTATACGGTACATTGTGCTAAGGTAAGCAAAATAGAGTCTCTATTCAGGGATTTTGTGTGGTGCAGTTGCTTAAAGTGATTGGTGACGCGATAAAATTCGAAGTCGCATGAACTGCTGCGTGCATCTGTACTTATCTAGGCAGAGGGTAATACTTATAAATACGCATGCCTGTCGGAAGCTCTCTACGTATACCATTACTAAGTCAACTTTCGAGAGGTCTGCACAAGAGTTTATTACACCGATTGAAAAATGGATTCATCTGTTGAGAGTAAGTACTTTCTATATACATATATTAAAGAGTATAATTTAGTTTCTCGGATTCGCTAATAAAAATATGAAATTAAAAAAAAATCGAAATTTCAGTAAGAAAGAATTGTATCTGACATATTTAAATAGTTGTTATATATGTATTCTCGTTTCAGACAGAGAAAAATGGATATATGCAAACAGTTTATTTCCTGCAAATACTACTCTGGTCCTTTCTTCATACGCTCGACCACCTTATGGAGTGGAGCTGTATCGGACCGAGAGCAACATTCGCAGGAAATAACTGATATATGAAATATAAATTCCAAGGTATGTCGGTAGGATATTGCAAACCTGTCACCTACCGACCTTGATGTCAGGTTAAAAAAATATCGCCAGTCAAACGACATCGATGAATCCCCGAAGTAGTGAGATATTTTTTTTAATTTCTTACTACTCCGGGGATTCACAGATGTCGTTCGACTGGCGATATTTTTCAGTCTGACATCGAGGTCAGTAGGTGGCAGGTTTGCAATATCCTACCGACATACCTTGGAATTTATATTTCATATATCAGTTATTTTCTGTGGATGTTGCTTTCGGTCCAATACAGCTCCACTGACCGGACCATAAGGTGGCCGAAACGCATATGGAGGGAGAACCAGAGTAATATTTGCAGGAAATAAACTGTTTGTATCTATCTTTTCCTTTTCCCTACCTGAAAAGAGAACACATGTCTATAAAAAAGATATGAAATCTAGGAATTAAATAAATTTTCGCAATATATTCAAATTTCAAAAAAGTTTAGGCAAAGAATAGTGTAGGGCTACAAAAATTCATTTCAGTTTGTAAGTAATATTATTAGGTAGCTTCTAAAAATAAAAAAATGCTCCACTTTTCTCCATTTTAAACGATATTAGTTATTTACTGTACGATTTTGGGTTTTGAGTAGTAGCGCGATATCTTTAGACTGCCGTGTTTTCTATAAATATTCAATTACTTTTTTTACCTACAAATACATTCCCCTAGTCCTTAATTACAGTATTTTTAACAAAACATTTAGAAAGTACCTGTGAAGCCGTCATCTTGCTAAAGAGAGCCAGTTAAAAGAGGATATTAATCTTTATTTTAAAGGTTAATTAGAGTCAAGAAAGCAATTTTAGGATAGGTGGCTAAGTGAATGAGATTATGTTAAAAATAAATTTGAAAACTTTTTTTAGTATTCCTAGTAATACGATTATGATTTTGAAGTAAGAGAAAGTACATGTTTGCTTAGTAAAAAAATACTTTAAATTCATTTTAAATCAACGTTGTCTCAAGGAGTTATCCAACCAAATCAAGAAATATCCAAATTAAAATAGAATCCTAAACCAACAACTTGCGGACTGTGATTCTGATACCTGTGACTAAACTATATTATGGAAATTGCAAGGTATATTTAACCGAAAACTGATTTCAGTTAACCAAGGGGAGAAATTGTTGACAATCTCACAGTATGACGCATATATCGATAATAATAATAATAATAAAAAATTTCTAAATTATATTGATAGAGTTATTTATTTTAAAAAAACTCATGGTGAAAAGTAATATAAAACTCTAGACGATCGTTCATAAAAAGAAAACTATCACATTTTATAGGGTGTTTGAATAATGCATCATGTAACCTGGAGAGGTGATTCTACATGGTAAAATAAGGGTGGTAATTCACAAAACAAAAAGTCCACCTCTCGATAGTTCAAAGACTGGCCAATGAAAACCTGACCAAAGTCCGCTATGAAAGGAATCCTAAACCTTACACGTCTACGCATACTTGTAGAGAGTATGGCGAAAAGGACAATTTATAGAATGATGAGAGATGAGGTCTTAAAACAAAGGTCCAATCTCATATCTAGAAATCAACAAATTTTAGACATGCCCCAAGATGAAATGAAAAAGAAATTCAACTTTGTGAAAAACTTCAGCACAAAGTTGAGTCACAAAAGTGAATGGGACAGAAACACCATTAAAAAACTCAATAAGAAACTCATTATATGGTATACAAGTGGCCCCAAAACAACGGAGGGAACTGGAATAGGAGTGTATGGACTTGGCACCAGACACTACGAAAGCTTGAGTAAGTCACCAAGCATTTTCCAGACAGAAATAGATGCCATTAGGAAATAAATTCAATTCAACAAAGAAAAACTATCACGGCCAAGAGATTAGCATCATGTTGGATAGTCAAACAGCCATGAGTGCGCTGAGCTATCAAGTTATCAGCTCCGAGATGGTCTGGTAATACCTAGAGGAATTAAGTGATTTGAGTAAGAATAATAAAGTCAAGCTGAGAAAGGAGGTATTTAAAGGCAATATATGGATTTGCTTGAAAAGAAAGGTTTATGAACAGTGTGTGTTCCCTGTGCTCACGTACGGTGCAGAAATTTTAACACTCACTAAGAAAAGTTGCGAAAAAATTAGAGTGACTCAGTGAGCCATGGAGAGGTCGATGTTGGGAATAACACTGAGAGATAAAGTTCCAAATGTAATTATTAGAACTAGAACAGGGATCAAGGATGCTATAGAAAGTATAACACATATAAAATGGAACTGGGCCGGACATGTGGCGAGAATGGAAGACGCTAGGGGGATTAAACGCATTATAGAGTGGCGTCCTAGGTTCCAGGCATTTAGAAGTAGGGGCAGACTTCCCACACGGTGGACTGATGATATCAGGAGAATCGCAACAAACTGGATTTAATCAGTACAAGATCGGGAACATTGGAAACGATTGAGGGAGGCCTATGTTTAGCAGTGGACGCTACAGGCTGTGTGATGATGATGAATAAAGTCACCCTCATGTGGGTACCGGGACACACCGGGATAGAGGGGAATGAAATAGTAGACAGGTTCGCGCGGAAAGGGGCTGAAATACCATTTCTGGGTCCAGAGCCTCTCTGTGGAATGAGTAGCAGCCTAATGCTGGAAGAGTTAAAATAGAAAAAGAAAGCAGGAGATCCAATTATTGGACGCAGCTGCAAGGATTGAGACAAGCGAAAATACTTCTTGAGAACTACGACCACAAGAGTTTCAAAAAATGCATAAGCTTAAGTAAAAACCAACTCAAACTTCTGACAGGGGTCCTGACGAAGCACTGCCACCTGCAGGGACATCTCAAGAAACTCGGACTGGTAAAAGGTGAGGAGTGCAGATTCTGTGAGGAGGAGGACGAAACCTCTATTCATATCCTTTCAGAGTGCAGTGCTCTAGAAAACCCTAGGATGCGATGCTTGGGAACACACCAAATCGAAGAAGGGGAACTATCCACTTGAAGCTATCCAACATCCGAAGGTTCTTGAGGGAAATAGGACCGGAGAACCTGCTCTAGCCGATAAGGTAGCTCTTACGACTTGGCAGCAGTAGGGGGGGGCACATTAGATCTACCAGGTCTCAGTATACAGACCACAATTCTACACACATAAATACATACCTGACAGCACGCTAGAGTCTTCAGCACTACCTGGCTGTCAGAGAAGATGAGGACGGTCTTGCCCCTGTAACCCCTTCACAAAATTTAAAAATATTTTTAATGAGCGATATGTAGGTCTATTAGGACTAAGTTTTAAAATTATTAGGAAATTTACAAACTGGATCAAACAAATTTTCTGAAATTTTAATTTTGGTAAAATAGACAGAAACACTGTTCTTAACAGTTCTTTCATAATTCCAGGTGTCCTTAACGGTACACCGTAAACAAAATTTTTAATAAGAAAAAATCAGAATGTATGGGATATAGAGAGCTTGCTGGCTAGTATCGTGATCCTCCAGTCCCTTTACTTCTATTGGGATATTAAGTATCTAACTCATTTGTGCTGTTAACTTGGAAATGCGTAGGAGTATCGTCTGCGAAAAGTACCAGTAAATTATGTCTAATAAATCTACGAAACATGGCGTCGTTTAAGTGGCTATCGAAAAGGTAGCGGACTTACCAAACGCGTTCCAGTTATTCCTCCCTACACATTGACAGACCATCTGTGCTGACGAATGACGGTTCTAAATAAATTGGGATTTTCATCACTGTAATGATGAAAATTATACCGGTTGACTAATTCGTCATTAGGGAAAGTAGGTTCATAAAAAAAAGACAAAAGGAAAGAAATTTTCATGATCTCCTAACATTTCTAGAACCCATAAGCGAGATTCAAGTCGTCGGTCGCAATCTACTTCCAAAAGTTCCTGGTATAGCTGAATGGGATATGAGTGAAATTTGTGATTTTTATCATTCTTTTAATGTTATGACTTTTTATTCTTTTAGTTTCGTAAATTTTTCGGTGACTTATATGAGGATTTTCGAACAGAGATCCAATAACTAAAAATTCATTTTCTTGTTTTCCAGTAATTGGTTTCTGAAGCACTGTTTTTTATAAAGCACACTTCCTATCCTTTGTGAAACATACAGCAAATCTTTTAATTAATGCTTGTTGGGTTGGGATGACGTCCATTTTTTGAGCTTAAATTCTCGATACTAGCAAGCAGTTTTCTTGACCCTCCTCAGTTACTAAAAACATATTAATCGTTTCTTCTTGGGAGTAAGTTCTTATTTTAAACAATTAGGTTTCCAAATAACCTCTAAAAACGATGATGGTTTAATTAACAAGAAATGTCACTTGAAACGGAGTTAAAATTAAAATATAAATTCGATATTTTTAATACAGGGTACTCCGTTAAAATAAGGAAGTTATTTGGCTCTAATGAAAATAAAAATCAAATTTAAGTTTTTATCAATGCTGTATACATTTTTGAGGTCGTTTTTATTTTACAATAAATTGTAAAGATTTTACTAAAATACTTATACAATTTAAAATCTCTAGCTTGAATAGGAAAGACAGGCATACCTATTAAATTTGAATCTACAATATCTAGGATCAAGAACGGCTGGCCTTAAATATATGAAATAGAGTAGCAACTTATCCTTATTTGTCTCGCGCTATCAAAATATACAATAATATACAGGTCATTCCATTTAAATTTTCACAACTTTAGGGTGAAATTTTTTAAAGCCACTGTGTTTATTTCAAAATAATTTTAAAACGTAGTCCTAATAAACTTACACATCGCCCATGAAAAATATTTTATCATTCTTTGTAGAGAGACCGACGGGAATGTGATGAGCCACCCTATATGTATACATATATATATATATATATATATATATATATATATATATATATATATATATATACGCATCTTATATAAAATCTATATCTGACTGTATTTAAATAAAGCCTCAAAGTATGCTTTTTAAGATTCCCAATATATACTGTTTACTTAGAAATTCAGGTATAAATTTTGCAAAGAAATCTTTGTAAATACCACATAAATACTAAATAACTTTTACCAATCTCCTTTATTTCATCTTGTAAAATCATGACGTCATTCCGTAAGCTACTTGAAGACAGGCCCGTTTAGACCGTTGTCAGGCATTTTGGCAGGGAAAAATGTTTTTTAAATCCACCGCACAAACAACAACTTTGTTCAGTTAAAGTCTCCCGATTTTAACAAATAATGCGGATTTTTACGGTCTATAGAAGAAACTAAAAAAACGTTATAGGCCAGTAAAAGAAGGGCTAATTCTATGATCGTAACAAACAAGGAATGCAAACAATTTAAAAATATACTCGCTGACTGACTGATGTGGCTTTGACTGTTCGCAAATTGAAATTGCCGTTATATTGTATATATATATATATATATATATATATATATATATATATATATATATATATATATATATATATAGGTATAACAATCCACCTTTTCATGCCGAATATTTTTTTCTAATAGATAATAGAAGTACCCAACCTAACAAAGAAAACATAAAAAATTTGAGAAAAAATATCTTCATTTCCCAAAATAGTCTCCTTTGAACTTTTCCCAAAAATATTCAATAGTTTCATTACTCTGTTTATAGTAAGAATTTAAGAGGGTGTGTTTACTTTTCGTCTAAACTTATAACGTAATCGACGGAATTTGGAATATTTAATGACTATTTGATACAATGATTGTTTTAAATGCATCAATATACAAAAAAAATAGTTTTTGTTGGCCGTTGAGCGTAAAGAAAATTTATATTTCGGTTATAAAATAAACATTTATTCTAATAAAAATACTAGTGAAACGCAACTGTAATTTCTAAATAAATAAGCTAATAGACCCCTTTAAAATTAAAAATCATTCCCAAAAATAAACTTTGATTCTGGTAAAAAATAAAAGTAATACGTTTAGTAATTGTAAATAAATAAACAAATAATTAAATTCAATTTAAATCAAAAAAAAAGACCTAAAAGACTACAAGAGGTATTCAAACAGGCCTCCACTTTGAGCTAGACAATAAACCAGTCTATTGTAAAATACAGTTCGCGTATTTGCCAAAACTTCGGGGGTTATATCCCTATAGCTCTTTCCACCACGTTCTCACAAAACACCATAAGTGTTTCCTGGTCTTCCAAAAAAATTTCTTGAGTTATTCGCGATTTATAGCAGCGATATTTGTTCCGCTTTAAAATATTCCGAACTCTTCCAGCGTTGATATCAAGTTCTTCGGCAATTACGGTACATTTTTTACAAATTTTTAGACAACCGGTTGTCTCAAATTTTTTAATAATTTCCGAAATTCTAAATATTGGAGGAACAGAATGATTTTCGCAAATCTGCCGATTATCGCATCCATACCTTTACCAGAATAGTACCACTTAATAATCTGCTCTTTTTGTTCCGTGGAATAAAGTACCATTTTAAATACAAAAAAATTTGGCACCAAACACGGAAATACCAATACTCGACGGCCTGAATGAATCAAATAACTTGGAATCCTCTTGTGATTACCCCTCACCCTAGGGCCAAACTTGTAATTTATTAAATTGAAGCACGTATGTCGATGCTTTCGATGCTTATATTCTGTGTCATTCTGATTTGGTTAATAATATAATATTGTCCTTATCTTACTTCAGAAACGTCCAGGTTCCGGTTTGGATTCTCCACACCTGTATATGAAAAAATTAAATGGTTTATTAACGGCAATAAATCATACAAATTCCATTTTATATAATACGTCAAATAAGAATAAAAAATCTGAAACGAAAGAATCACAAAATATCACAAATCACATCAGTAATAAAAGAATAAGAATTAACTAAAACAATAATACTGTCACTACAGTCTATTATGTATAAAATTCCATTACTTAAAAATTCTTTAATACAACCCTTAAATGAGTTCAGAGAGAGTATAAATGGGTCAACCTTCCTAGGCAGTGAATTCATTTCCCTACTCATTCTGGACATTAGGGTGTTAAACGCATAGTTTGTCCTATGGTATGGTTCATTAAAAAGACTATGGGCCCGAAGCACCCTCTGAGGTACAGAAAATCCAACAGCCCCCAACAATTCAGGAGCATCAACCATAGAGTTTATAATCTTATAAAATAATATTAGGTCAAGATAGATGCGTCTATTATATAATGATAGGAAGCTCATATAATCCCGTATTACACTGAATGGCACATCTTGTTTAAAAGCAACAAATTTCAAGAAACGGACCTGTACCTTCTCGATTTTATTTTTGTATATTTCATAGTTTGGTGCCCAGACTGGAGATGCATACTCCAAGACAGATCGAACCATTGAGCAGTATACAGATTTAAAACACTGCACACTGCTGAAATCAGCTAATGTGCGTTTAATAAAACCAACAAGCCTCAAACCACGGATCGAAATACTATTAACGTGCAGGTCAAAAGAAATACCCTCATCAAATATCACCACAAGATCCTTTATATGATCTGAGCGAGTCCGCATTGTATTGTGCAATGTGTAATTATAAACTATACTATCTTTTTTCTTTGAGAAAGTAATGGCAGAACATTTTGTTAAATTAAGTTGCATGAAACTGCGGTCACACCACTTAGTAAAACTATCCAGGTCACCCTGCAAAGCCACACAGTCCCCTATCTCTCCAACAACCTTAAATATATTTAAGTCCTCAGCATATAAAAGACATCTGCCTGAGATTATAGAATCCTCTATGTCATTCACGAAACAATTAAAAAGAAGGGGTGCCAAATGTGCACCCTGTGGCACTCCAGAATTGACAGGTATATCAGCAGATTCAACGCCATCAATCTTCACCCTTTTTGTTCGATTGGAAAGATAACTTTCAAACCACTTAAGAAAACTCCGTGGATACCCATACTACTTAGCTTCATCAAGAGGAGCTGATGATCCACCTTGTGAAAGGCCTTGGAGAAGTCGGTGTAAATAGCATCCATCTGACAACGCCTCTCCAACGCCTCCAACAAGACCTGCTCATAAGCCAAAAGATTAGTGATTGCAGAGCGACCACGGACAAAGCCATGTTGGGCAGTAGAAAAAATACTTATAAATAGGGGATATATTTTTTGATGGACTATCTGTTCAAACAATTTGTTAAATATAGAGAATTTTGAGATACCTCTATAATTCTTAACATTCGTCCTATCACCACACTTGTAGATAGGGGTAATATAAGTAACCTTCCAAACATCAGGAAACACTCCAGTGGAGAGAGATACATTAAATATTTCAGATAATATTGTGGAAAGAATACACTGGCAACCTTTGATAAAATGAGGTGAAATACCATCCGGCCCCACTCCCAACCTACTTTCTAGATGTGAGATTGCATTAAATGCCTCCAAAGGTGTCATATGCAGAGAGCCAAGATCAGTTGACCCTGCACAGTTATGAGATGGGAGGCCGCCGGAGTTACTAGAATACACAGATGAAAAAAATAACCTGAAGAGCTCCACTATGTCTGATTGATTATTAGCCCAAGAATCACCATAGGACATTGAGCTGGGAAAACAACCTCTTTCATCATTTGCATTCACATAACCCCAAAATGCACTATTATCGGAGCGATATATGGAAATATGAAGTTATGTTGCTAGACATGCTATCATATTTACTCTGCAAATCAATTTATAGAGTTCGCATAAATTTTCGCCCAATTAAATCATCTCTTCAAATTTGTTTTCAATAACTCCCTCTATAAAGTTGTTTTAGAAAAAAACAAGGTTGTTAAACAACTGCTTATTGTTATACTTTGCTTTTATAAACAATAGAAATTGATATTAACCTAATTATTTATATACCTTTGTTTCGGTGTAGTTAGTGAACTAATTATGCTTTACCCTCTTCTTTACCCGCCAAACCCGCCCCAGAGGGTATATTTTCAAGCAACATGAATAATTTTATGTAAATTGAAGGAAACTCTTTACAAAACCCGACTTGATTTTACGTCATTTTATTGATAAATACTCGCGGCTTAAAAGGGATAAATTTGTTTATTTTGGGTGGTAGTAAAAACAACGGGATTTAGAAGGATTTACGGGTGAAAAGAAGGGTGATAAGGTCTGTATTTAAATATTTACATTTTACAAAAAAATTTTTTTTTTGCTTGCTAACCAGCATGTATTTTATTTTTGAGGTCTCGAATATTTATATTTAATCAACTCAAGGGTATAAGGACAATTTATTTTTTATAATTATCACGTTTTGGTTGCTCTCTGGTTTACTTTAAAACACTTGTGAGCAAGCTGGTAATCTCAGGGGTCAGATTAAAATTCTGGAAACAAACTCAATAGAATCCATTATACTCCATGGAAAATAGACTTTCGTTAGTAACAAAAATATAATATTGTTTTTTTTTTACTGGAATGTGTTCATTTCGGCATCTTATAAAACATATCTCGATGGTAACTCTGAAAGACCTGTGGAAAAAAAATGGCGGACCAAAAATGGTCACGAATTTCGGTCTTTTGAGTTTATCTCGAAAAGTAAGAGTCGTATCGAAAAATGTTTCAAACAAAAGTTGTAGAGAATTAAAAAACCCATCGATTCGTGTAACATAAGTTATAGGTGGCGTCATTAGTTATCAAAATATATTATTTTATCGACAAAATTTACGGTTTTGTTTTTTTATTTTAATAAAGACATTTAGTAACAAATTACCGATTTAAAATTTCGCATAAATATAGGTATTTTCATTTTAAAAAAGTGTTCCAAACTCCGAGAAATTCGAGGTCAAAGTTGAAAATGCAACCTGAATTTTTCGCTTTCCTAATTAAGATACAATGCTTAATTTTAATGGAAATTGTTTGTACTGTTATATATTTTGAAGATTTATTAAAAAAAAAAAATTTAATCGTGGGCCGAGAAATTTTGCAAAACCCAATTTTTGCACCCAAAAATTGCGATAACTTTTCACCAGATGGAGATATAATTTTTTTAATGCGTGCATTGGATTTAGATGTATCATTTCCGATCTCAAAAAAAATTTTTTGATTTTTGATGAAAAAAAACCGTTTTTTTTTTTCAAAAATTCATAATGGCGTGGCAAATGAATATTAAGGGCTCAAATTTGCAGAAGATGCTTTTTAATATTTGTAATTTACCTGTGAATTTTTTGGATCCAAGAAATACACTTCCACACGATCTGTGAACCTTCGGGTGCCATAGTTCAGGTGCATTATTCAATGGCCCTTCAAGGAAACTTATTCATCACAAGTAATATTTATAATATTGATGTTGTGTTATTAATTTATATTCTAGTAACAATTTGTTTAGTCATATTAATTATTAATTTGTTTATTAACAAAATTTTTACAAAAAATTATAGAGAAAATCATACAAATATTCAATTATATATTACATATTCTATTCTTTTTTCCTTTATATTTTTACTACCTAACAGTTTATTACAAAATTTTTACAAAAAATTATAAAGAAAATCATACAAATATTAAGTTGTATATTACATATTCTACAATTGTTTTCCTTTATATTATTACTATCTAACAGTTCATTACAAAATTTTTACAAAAAATTATAAAGAAAATCATACAAATATTCAGTTATATATTACATATTATACTGTTTTTTTCCTTTATATTATTATTACCTAATAGCTTATTAACAAAATTTTTACGAAAATTTCTATAAGCAATCATATAAAAATATAATAATAATATATAAATATTTAATAATACATTAAGATTACGAAAATTATTCAAATACAATATATCAAATATAGATTCATCATTCTTATTTATATGATTTGCTTATAGAAATTTTCGTAAAAATTTTGCTAATAAACTATTAGGTAATAATAACATAAAGGAAAAAAAACAGTATAATATGTCATATATAATTGAATATTTGTATGATTTTCCCTATAATTTTTTGTAAAAATTTTGTTAATAAACTGTTAAATAATAATAATACAAAGGGAAAAAACAGAAGAACATGTAATATATAATTGGATATTTGTATGATTTTCTCTACAATTTTTTGTAAAAATTTTGTTAGTAAACAAATTAATAATTAACATGACTAAATAAATTGTTACTATCATATAAATTAATAAAACAACATCAATATTATAAATATTATTTGTGATGCATAAGTTTCCTTCAAGGACCAATGAATAATGCGCCTGAACTATGGCAACCCGCCGACAGCGGCCTGCAGGAGCTATTTTCGATTAGATTCGGCTCAATTTTCGAAGGTTCACAGATCGTATGGAAGTGTGTTTCTTGGATCCAAGAAATTCACAGGTAAAGTACAAGTATTAAAAAACAGCTTCTGCAAATTTGAGCCCTTAATATTCATTTGCCACGCCATTATGAATTTTTGAAAAAAAAACGTTTTTTTCATCCAAAATTAATTTTTTTTGAGGTCGGAAATGATACATCTAAATCCAATGCACGCATTAAAAAAATTTATCTCCATCCGGTGAAAAGTTATCGCAATACTTTTGGTGCAAAAATTGGTTTTTGCAAAATTTCTAGTCCCACGATTGAAAAAAATTTTTTTTTATAGTTCTTCAAAATATAAAACAATATAAACAATTTCCATTAAAATTGAGCATTTTAGCGGAAAATTTAGGTTGAATTTTCAACTTTGACATCGAATTTCTCGGAAAATAAAAAAATCACAGATTCCGGGTTTGACATACTTTTTTAGAATGATAATACCTATATCCATGTGAAATTTTAAATCAGTAACTTGTTAAAAAAAAACAAGAAACGTAAGTTTTGTGGAAAAAAATATATAAAATATAACTAGTAGCGCCACCTATAACTTATATTATATGAATCAATAGGTTTTTTATCCTCTACAACTTTTGTTCGAAATATTTTTCGATATAACTTTTATTTTTCGAGATAAACTCAAAAAACCGAAAAACGTGACTATTTTTGGCCCGCCATTTTCTTTGCACAGGTCTTTCAGAGTTACCATCGAGATATGTTTTATAGGATGTCGAAATAAACACATTCCAGCAAGAAAATTAATGTTACTTTTTTGTTAACAAAACAGGTCTTTTTAGATCTAATTTCCATGAAGTATGCTAACCAGCATGTATTTTATTTTTGAGGTCTCGAGTATTTATATTTAATCAACCAAAGGGTATAGGCACATTCAATTTTTTATAATTATCACGTTTTGGTTGCTCTCTGGTTTATTTTAAAACACTTGTGAGGAAGCTGGTAATCTCATGGGTCATATTAAAATTCTGGAAAACATCCCAATAGAATCCATTACAAAACTAACAATCCTTATGTCTATAAGGCATGAATGCCACACAAATTATAAAATTATAATAGCAGTGGCAGTTCTTTAGGTTTGCAGGTTTACGCAACCTTCAAGAAAATTGTAAATTGAAATAAAACAAACTAATAAATATAAGTACAAATATTTTTTTAACTTCTGCTGATAATTTAATGATTAAATTTAAATCAATTTTTTACCTAGATTATACGCGAACAAGCAATCAATTATTGAAACAGTTTAACTTACTTCGCCCAAATGTCAAGAATAATTTGCCTGTATTACAGTATTACGCCTCGATATGCTATCGCCTTGCTGATGTGCAATTTTAATGCTATCCAAGCTAATACATTGGAGCGTAAAGGGAGTTGCCTATCTAAGATATGGAGATTAATTTCGTCTCATAAACATAATGAATGTTGCAAGACGACTTGCACACCTGTTTTTAAACTGTATTTTCGCTGTCAATTCATTTCAATAAGGTTCAAAAAGTTTCTGACGATGAAATAGTGACGTCACATTAAAATTATTTGCATGTGTTTTGAAATAATTATAGATATGCTTTCAAATAACTGAACATACGCACTTCGTCATTATCGTATTCGGGCGATCAGAAATAGTAATGTCATTTCAAATGTGTCTCAAAACATATATTAAATCGGGTTACCCCGCGTAAATACCTTTAGTCTGCTCGTCAATTTCGAGGTCATAGGTATTTGTTGTGCGGTAAGTACTGTATCTTTTTTTTTGTTTTGCGTTTTGATTTTTGTAGAAACAAAAATGAATTCCATTCAGAGTTAAATTGCAGAGCCATTCTATGGTCGGACATTAAGTGATAAGGCTGAAACAAAAAGGCTTGGAAGGCCAAATTTAAAAATAAAACAATACGTGTCTAGTAAAAAAAAAGACTCTTACTAGGACGTTTGTTTAGTCCGGACCTTTATAATAAACATACGTGGCTTTATGGTTGTGAAATTTAAAGTGCTCTATTTTGTTTCCTTTGTTTATTATTTGAAGGAAACCTTATGCCTATAAGGCATGGATATCCCAAAAATTATTAAATAATAATAGATTGCCAGCATACGATTGGAGAGAAAAATTGCATGCTTCACATGCATCGGGTGGCCAAAAAAAAGAGGAAACCAGCTATATATCAGAAACCGTTAATCACCCAGCTTCCGGAAAAATATTTATGGTAAAATCGGCTCTAAAAAAATATTTATAGTAAAATTGGCCCTGAAAAATCACTGGGATCTATTTTCAAGTTCCTACGATCCTCGCAAGAGGGCGTAACAAGGATGGTCAACTAGGAAAAAAGAGTTTTTCCGTAATATGCCCCCTATGAAATTGTATTGACAATATTTGCGACTTAATTTTGAGGAATTTTAAAACTATTACAGTTTCACACTTATTATTCTATTTTTTTTAAATAAAATGGCGGGAGAACGTCAAAGTTTCATTAGGTACTGATAACTTCGGTTTGACCAGACAGAATTGAACAAACTTAGACTCATAAAAAAGAGCTTTCCTTGCTTAATCTTTCCAAGTTTAAATTATGTTTATGCATATTTAACAACGACCTGTAGATTGACACTTTAGCAAATATTTGTAATTTTTTTGAAAATCTTAACTGATATGGTAGGTCTCTTACTATCTAGTTAAATAGAGAACAAAAATCACCAAGATCTAGCGAGAATCGAGACTTCATATTTCTTTCATAACAGAAGATATTAACAAATATAAATATAATAGAGTAGCTTCTTAAGGACGTTTTCAGATTTGGGTTCAAATTCAGCCTTGGTGGTCAACATTTATTTAAAAACTGAGAAAACAAGATTTCAAAATCTAAAATCAATATTTTCTGTCATTTTTGATAAACGAAGTTATTTTACATCAGTACAGAAATAAATTCAAACTAATCCAGTAACACCGCGAATACGGAGAATTGCTATATCTCTTTTACCGAACCGCGATTGGCTGGTGTGCGCTTCGACAAGAGCGAAGGACAAAATTAAACCTTTGGAGAGAAAGAGAGAGAGGGAGAGAAAGATAGCATTTCTCAGGAGTCCCCCTCTCTCTCCCACTTTCTACCGTGTAACGCTCGCCTCGAGTAGTGCATGCTCCATGTTCTCAACGCATAACAAAATTTGGAAATACAACCTGCTAATTCCTGAACATACATGCCCCTTCCAGCCTAGCTTTCTATTAGTATTAAGCTCTAAAAATTATATATCTTGTAATCACCGAAATTGATGTCCTCAAGCAATTGATACATTTCTTAGCATAGGAACAAAGAAAGTAACTAGGACCTTTTAATGGTTCATTAAAAAAGGTGATAATATTCAATGTTAAGTTTGTTTGTTGCCCCTCTTCCTTTTCTATAGCATGGAACGCATGCAGGTAACAAGTGGCTTTATCAGAGAACCTCATACTGTATAAAAACGGACGTGAATCCGAGTTAAGATGAGCTCTCGTACAAGAAAAATTTTGAGCATATATTAAGACAAGTTATTTATATTTGAGTAGTCGTATCTACTGAATAAAAACTTTATAGAATATCTCGATTTCATTTACTTTTGGGTAAGAAAGTAAACTTAGAAATAAAAAGATTTTTCGAAACTTCTTTGAGAGTTGTAAAGTGGTATCCGGAACTGGCATATTATCGTCAAATTCCGAACTATTTGGTTCCTATAATTGTTACTTACATTAAAAACATGAGCGGCAGCTAAAGCTGCGGCACTGACAAGTGCACTGCTACTGGACAACCCTGCGCTCTGTGGTATTATGCCACATACCACAATCTGGAGACCTTTAATCTTGCTATTTTGGTGTTTTGGGATAACTTCTAAGATTCCTTTTATGCCGCAAAGAAAGTATTGGTACCATTTTGGTGCTGTGCCATCCAGGGTTATTCTAAAAATTAAAAATGTCGGTTAAGTGTAGCACAATATAATAATAATGCGTATAGGTAAATTTTTATATTGTCATTAATTTATGCTTAAAAATATTAGTAGATAATACGCGCATGAGTAATCATGTGACACTTTGTAACTATCAAATTTGACAGTTTTTCAAAGAATTACGAAAAATGACATTATTGAGTAAAATTGAACTATTAATCTGAAAATAGGAAATAATATTTTCATCTTAGAATTATTTAAATAACATTAGATCAAGGAACAAAGAGAATGTTCAGTGTTTGGGGGGCTATTTGTAAACGGCAGCCATTTTATATGTGGCAAAAAAACGATTGGATCATAAATGGTTCTATTGTTTTTATAAGTCAAAAATTACAGTGATTAATAAAAAAGGGTAAACATTACCATGGTGAATTGTTTAGCATATAGTTACCGAAGTCGTAGTGAAAAAAAAGGGGTTCGGCATTACTTTTCACAGGTAAAAATAGTGATGGCGTTTTAGGAAGCTTAATTTGTATTAATTTTTTTGGCACTTAGCGTAACATTTTGATAAAAGTTGTATATTACATGTTTAAGTTGTCATTTATGATTGTTTTAATATTTTAAATTTATTTTACAACATCACGTGAAATTTGTATATTGAATGAAAATAGTCATTTCTTGTAGATTCTGGGTCGCTGAATTCGAAAATGGCCTGATACTTAGTTCATCACATCAGGTTTTTTAAATATCCTAACCTAAAAGTGCAAAAATGCGATTTTGACTTATATTTGAGGTTATGTACCATGGCAATATTTTTTTTTCAAAAAATTATAGATAGTATCTTAAAGTATGTCTTACTCTTTCAAAAGCCGTTGAGTTTGTACAAATATCTTTCTTTTTCTTCCAGATATTCAATTTTTGAAAATATCAAATTTCATAAATTTTTCAAGTTTTGAAAAACTTCAACTTTCTCAATCGATCTGCTTTTAAGCGACAATTATGATAAACCATAGATGTTTAAAGGCTATCAAAGCATTGCTTAATCCAAATTTATAATTAGTTTTGCAAAATAAATTTCTCTAAACAATTCGTTTATTGCAAAAATTCATTATTTTTTAAATAAATACTTCCATTGTATTTTATAAACATAAAAGCGTATAAAGGAGTCATTATAGATATTACGATATATTTTGTTGTAAACAAAATCATAAGCAATTATTTTTGTAATTTAAAAAGCCCTCAAACGATCATTAGAAAATAATTAAGAATGTATATCCAGAGTTTACAAAGCCATATTCTACAAATATAAATTCTACAAATATCGATCGGTCTGAAGCTGCGGCAATATATATGGAACACAATATGAAAAAAAAGAAAATTTATATAAATAGCTTACATCAAAAATAATAATGGAATCTTCAGTAAACCCAGTGTTGATATACCTAATCTTTGGCAACCACTACTTTGTAACATCAAATCATTGAGATGTATACAGTGAAGCGAAATTTTGCGCTTCAATGGACACAGTGCCTATATAAGCACGTAACTTTAAGACAAAGCATTCAGTTTATACTTTACAACGATTAGAGATACAACCTAATCGAAACGTCGTAAAAATAAACAAAAATAAAGACAATGCAAGTCAATAGTCATTATTATAACGATAAAATCCACAATTATGTTAATAATAACTTTTTAACAATCTTATTAATTTTAGTAATTTTCTAGAAGTTTCATGGTGGAGCTGTAATGAGCCAAGAGTAAAATTCACAGACAATTTAAAATACTCATTTCAAATAATGTGTCGGCAGGGTGTTAAATTTGCTTAAGTGCGTATAGGTTAATAACAGAAGTTCTAGTTTATATTTTTATTAATAAAGAAAACCTATCCTTATTTATTTAAATGTTTTTTTCTTTATTTACATTAAAATAAAGTTTAAGTACCTTCTACAATAATGCTGATAAAATCTAATCTGTTTTATTTGGATTTTAATTGTATTTTTATCTAGTCTTTCTTTTAATATTTTGCCGATGTCGCGGTATTTAAAAAATACATTTTTATATACGCAATTTGCTTATTTAGCTGAGATGTCCACTCATCACTTTTTACTTCAATAATCAATTAAATATAATAAAATTAAATTTACTTTTTCTGTTAATGTCTAGACAATATTTCAGGTTATTTTAAACACGTTAATAATACATATTGCCATAAACCATTGAAATGTTTTGAAAAGTATTAAAATTTTTAGCAAATATACCTTCAAACACAGTTGGAAAATATAGTCTAATCAATATTAGTAAATAAGTTTTTTTTAATTAAAAAAACTCCCTATATCAAGTAAAAAGAATGTGACAAGATTTCAAGATTTATTTTTAATCATACATAAACCATAAATCAAATATAGTGTAAAAGTTACTTGTAAATGCCAAAAATCAGTAGCTATAGAAATGTGGAGCTCTAGTGAGATTTGTGAAAGTGAAACAAATCGAAAAGTGCATCTATCAACAGATGCTAAAGAAATTATTAAGAACGTGTGTCTAACCTTAGTGGAGCGCGGTAATTTGTGCCTTAAGAAAGCTGTAGAGGAAACAGCTTCATTTACAAGGAAAATTTTTTCCACGGTGTGGAAAATTACGCAAAAGCCCATTTTAGAGCGCAAACAAGAAGTAATCCTGGAGTTTTGAGAAAGTTAGAACATGGTGACGAAGACATTATCCGACGAAAAATTTATAAAATGTATGAAGACCAATATGTTCCAACTTTAGACAATTTAATGAAAATACTTGAAAAAGATGAAACCGAAATTAAGTAATCAAGAACGACTTTGTGGAAGTACATCCAAGGAATGGGATCTCAATTCAAAAAGATTAATAAAAGAGAAATTCTAATGAAATGCAGGCGTCTTCAAGAATGGCGGGAGAAGTATTTGAGAGAAATCAGTGACTACAGAACACAAAAAAGACCAATAATTTATTTAGATGAATCATGGATTGCTACCAATGACACTCTAACCAGTGGATGGGACGATCCTAGCAGTAAGTGTGTGACACGTGCGCTGTCAAACGGCGATAAAAGAATAACAATTTTACATGCTGGATCTGAAAACGGGTTTCTGCCAAAAGCTTTGTCTCTTTCATCCAAAAACGTTAGAGATTTTTGTGTTGACTATCATGCCGACACAACAGCGGAGCTATTTGAAGATTGGTTTAGAACTAAATTATTGCCTAATATTCCGCCAAATTGTTATGGACAACGGGAGTTACCATAGTAGACAATTAAACAAAGTACCTTTTTCAAACGATCCAA
Organism: Diaprepes abbreviatus; assembly: GCA_034092305.1. Lineage (NCBI taxonomy): Eukaryota > Metazoa > Arthropoda > Insecta > Coleoptera > Curculionidae > Diaprepes > Diaprepes abbreviatus. The sequence goes on along the minus strand of JASJET010000138.1, from coordinate 2,859,005 downwards.
AACCTAAAATTCAAGACTATATGTACGATAATGATATAAATTTTCATGAAAACTATACAAAAAAAGAGTTATTGGAAGTGTTTAAAAGTTTGTCTATTAAAAAACCATATTATTGCGACGAACTTGCGGAAAGTATGGGTCACCCTTACCACTGTATGTTCAATCCCATTGAGCAAATATGGCACCAACTTAAAGCTGGAATTCGTCGTAATAATATTTCGTTATTCATACACTTATTCTAATGTATTAGCTTTAATTGATAGTGAGGCGAAAAAAAAATTCTCCAGTTAACTGGGAAAATAGTGTAAAACATGTAAAGGAAATAGAAAAAACCTATGTCTATCTTAAAAATGCAGTAGCGACAGTTAAGTAGAGTTAGTTTAGTAATATAGAACTTAGTGTTAACTAAATATTTATACATATGCAAATATTATAATGTATTATATTATTATCGTGTTTTATTTAATTTAATATAAAATTCAACTCTTGCCTGTTGACTTATTTCCTACGAACATAACAAAATTAAAATTAGAATTAAAAATGAACATTACTCCGGACCTGAACGGATTTCGGTATAACATTACAGCTGTGGTTGAAAGGTTTTATTGCAGTTTCATTGTTATAAGTGATTGGACTTTTTAGTCGGTTTCTAATAATTCTGAGTGCACTATATATATATATATATATATATATATATATATATATATATATATATATATATATATATATAGAGAGAGAGAGAGAGAGAGAGAGAGAGAGAGAGCCTTGGTGGGTGTATATATTTAACTCGAATCACAAATGTATTCCGTAATTCTTTAAATTTTATCTTCTGAGGAAATAGGGGATCCTTTTTTACAACTAGATTTAAAGTCGATAGTACGTCTAGTTTTTGTTGTAAGATACAGGCAAGCAGATGTCGAAGCCTCACTGTATGTTTTTTTTTTCAAACTTTTCGAATTTAGTTGTTTTTTTAACAATTAACTTAAGCGTTTTATACATACTCTACTTGATCCAAAGGGCATTCGTAGTCTTCGAATTTTCTATTCGTGTTGTATAAAGCCAAATTTTTCTCGTTTTCTTCTGTTCCTACTGCTAGAAAAACATCTTGATCTAATGCCATAGGACATACTCCATATCCACAATAATCAATATGTTCTCCAATGAGATTTACCCTATGAAAAGTGATTAAAAACTAAGTGAAAAAAATATCTTACAACTAAAGTAAATATTTTTTTATGACCAGTTAAGTTAAGTTTCATTAAAAATTTAATAAATATTAAATTAGACTGTTTTAGAACGATGAAATCGCTTGTAATTAAATACTGGATTATTGTAATTATTTTTAACAACCAGTGGTAAAGTGTGTATTTTGATTTCCACTAGTTTGCGTTTTCCTAATTAGGAGACAAAAGAAATTTTAAAATATACTTCAAATTGAAGAATTGTTCCCGTATGGGTAAACAATGTAATCAAGAAAATTTTTTCAATAAAATTCGTACCAATTTCACCGAAGAAATTTTATAATCAGCAATTGGACATGTTAACACCAGATTTGTTTTCAAAAGTCTGAAATATTCAAAATCATGAAACAAATTTTTCTTTTTACTATTGAGTCACGGTTTTTCCAAAATCAAATTTTTCAATCGCATTAATGCAAATTGTCCGACAACTGAAATCAAATATTAAAAAACTTAACTTCGCCATTCTGTCAAGAAAAGATGAACCTCTATCGATCTCTCAAAAGTAGTAATAAATACTCTTTTCTTTATTCTTTTGAAGGTTTTGACACTTTTAAGCCATTAGGTGGATAAAAAGAAGAAAAAAGATTCCTTTCATAATTTTCTTCTTAAATATGAAAACACATAGAACGGCAAATTTAGACAAATTAGGAAAATATTGTAAATTCGAGGAAACTGTTCTATAAATACAATGTAAATAATATATATATATATATATATATATATATATATATATATATATATATATATATATATATATGGACAAGAACACCACCAAACAGGCGAGGATCCAGTAGGGGCAATGGGTGCATGCCTCCCTGACTGAAGCAAAACCAATATAGTTTATTTTTTAGAACCAATATTGTGAAAGAAAACTAATATCGAACAGAAATTGCCTCCGCACCTGCCACCAACGGTCTCCTTAGTGAAGCTATAACAAAAGAGCAAAATTCACACTATATACTAATATCCCTTTGTCTACAGAACTTGATGCTGATAATCCTACAGACACATTACCGAATGGAGATTTTAATTGATCCTTATTTCATTTTATTGAGGACATTAAATATCAAAATTTTTTACCCAAAATGGCCTAAGCAATAATAGAAACTGATACCAAGTAATCGATACAAAAAAAAAATAATAATAAAAAATTCTTACCTTCCCGGTACTCGAACATAAAACTCGGGCTTCTTCTTGTACACTGAGAAAAAGTCACTTTTAACTTTGGCAATTCTGTCATTTTCTATAGTTAATTTTGAAATTTCTACCATGATTAATAAATTTTTGAATTAAATATTAAAACCCAATGAATTTTACTTTTAAATTTACAGTTTCAGTATTTAAAAAAAACTTATACTTGTATTTATGACATTTACAAGTCACGAACGAATGTACTATATATATAAATCAACATATAAACAGCACGTATAATTGTATATTGCCGTTAAAATCTACGTATTGCCTTGCTATCTTTATAGATTCAAAGTATTTCTTATCTGTAAAGGTATAAACAAATTGACTTTCTATTAATTTTTAAATAATTAACATTTTTTAAACGGTTTATCGTGATTTATTGTTTATTTATTGTGAAACATAAAACCTAAATATGTAAAATTGCCTAGGTTAGTATTTCACTGCCACGTTTACCGTGTAGCAGGATATATCCGTTTTTTGACCATGAAAACAGCGAGAAAAGCAAACGGAATATAAATACATGGATTAATAGTACAAAAAAATTATGCAACTAATTTTTTTTAATGTTATTACTTGAAATGAGAATCCATTGTAATATCCAATATTAGTTTTATCTAAAACAATTTAGGAAACAGAAACTACGTTATTGCAACGTTAGCGTTTTCATAAGATTATTAATCGAAAATTTTCGTTATATCAACGTCGGTCGTAGTCTTGCATAACCATAGACATAAAAGTAAGTATATAGACTATAAAAAATGGTGGCTAACGCTTAGAAAGGGACAGAGCGTTTTTGATGACTAGTACCTCTTCTTCTAATGGCGGTCAAGTGAGACGGGTTTCCAATGATGTTAAAAGCCGGGTCCACATTAGTGAAAGAAAATGTTTTATGTTGAATGTAGGATTCGCCACAAATATTTGCGGCGGAAATTTTGCATCCTGCTGGCGTAAATATTTACGTTGTGCGCCGTGTGTTCGTCCTCAATTCGTGTGTGAACTTATGCGCGGTTTGGTTTATTATTTTTGTTTATTTTTATTACAAGTCGGCTCTAGTCAGTAAGAAATCAATTTAAACAAAGACGATCTTCTTCTGTTAATACAAGGAAATCAAAAAAATAAAAAAAATTTATGGCACCCAAGTACTGAGTATCATTTTAATAAAAACAAAAAGAATAATGCAATTATATCAGATATGGTCGCAGATTAGTTCATTTAAAATCAGACGGAAAAATTAGTGGATTTGAAACTAACCTAAATTTGTAAAATCCCTTTGATGTCCAAAGCGACGGATCGCGTACGTTGAAGGTAGCGAAAATTTTTGCGTTTGTATACAGTGAACAAGTCCACACTCGCATAAATTGTATACGAACGCACAAATTTTTGCGGCATGCCACACACAACGTAATTTTTTACTAATGTAGACGCGGTTTAAGTTATCGTACTTAGGTCCACTGGTAGAAAGAGAGGCATTACTCATCGAAAACGCTCTGTCTCTTCCTAAGCATGAGCCAACGTTATTCTATACTTCATTTATGTCTATGGGTATATCAAATTTTTCAACCTCACTTTGCATTTTCTTTTTCTATACATTTTAATACAAGAAAGATAATACGTCATCAGTTTAGTACCTATTAGAAACTACATTAGTTTAAGTTTTAAAGGAATAGTTGTTTATGGAATATGAAACGAAATTTTTAATTTTTGCCTGTTACGTTAAAGAAGAAAACCGTCTTTAACTTGGTGTTATTTTCTGCTTTAATACTAATATACATATTTTTATTCTATTTAATTTTAATGTTTTTACTGGTTCGTTTCTTGATGATTTTGCTAATTTCAGTAGGTTTTCTTGAACTTATTTTCAACTTTCTCCTTTATTTCATAAGTCCTTGTATCTTTTTACTTATTTTCTTGTTGTATTTTCTTTTGTTTTTCACACCTTTCTGCCTTATTACCATGCACAGATCTTGTATTCGTTTCATGGGGATATGTATTTTCGGAGGTCTACAGATCATTATATATTAATTTGTTCACTTTCTTTCTTTATATGTTGTTTGGTATTTGTCGAGGTGTAATTTCTTGTTTTTATTTGATACATCCATTGCTGAGTTTTTACTATGTTTTGTTTTAACATTTCCATGTTTTAATTCTCTTTAATTGTGTCATAAATAAGGTGTGTATTAAATATTCTGATGTGTTTACTGTTTTATTTCTCGATGATTTTGTTATTTCGCAAGCTTTTTCAATCTCCTTTGTTCTATAAGGCCTGGCATTTTTTTAATTATTTTCTTGTTGTTTTTTTTCTGTTTCTCATATCTACCTTTCACAATGCCATTTTTCTGTCTCCAGTTATTTTTTTATGTCATATTATTTAGCGTTAACTCCTATAGCTGAATTCTGGAGCTAACTTTCAATTTGATAATCTTCTAACAGTTTTAGAGTTAGTTGGGAGGTTTTTCTAAATAATTTACTTCTTTCTATTTTTCTTTTTAATTGAATTTGGGTTCTAATTTGTCCCTTCTCGTGTACAGTTTATTCAGAACGAACACATTTGTTCCACACTTTTTATTATTTGCCATTACTCAATGAGGTATTATCAATTAAATAATAAATAAAAATAAAAAAAATCGAAAAATCTTATCACTATGTTACAAATAATAATATTGATACATATGATCAGAAATGCTCATCTATAGGCTTTAATACCCAAACGCGCTTCACTCGTATATAAAGACACATTATAGATTTTTCAATTTAACTGGCAGCTGGCGCCATCTTGTACAGAATTAATAAAATAAATAATTCGGGTAAGCTGATTCCTGTTTAAAATGGGCTTTCTTGTTAATTGAGGAATTCCAATTCTTCAATAGGGCTCGGTTGTGGTTTTAAATACTTTTTTTCCAGTTTTCTTAAATGGGTAATATTTCTATTAGCATGTACTTTGAGATTATATTCTTCATTTTTCTTTTTTGGTCTGTTTATAGGACCTTTTAATTAGGTTGTATTTTGAATCGTTATCAAGTATTAACTGAAAGATTTATGTGGAATAATTGTTGTTATATAAGTGGGACCTGGCTTACTCCTGATATTTACTCTAATATATGATGGATTGTGAATTTCCAATATTTTAGTGAAGTGGTGGTGTTACTGCATTTGTCGGCAGTAAATTTAAAGCCACTAGGTTGACTTGACTACGATTGCTTATTTGAATATTTATTTTTATAGCTTTGTCTAGGATCGTATACAATTATTTAAGGCACAGTTTAACTGTTAAATAAATTACCCCTTTACACAATATTGGAGTAAAAATTTTGAAAAATTCTTTTAAGATTCAATATTTATCAATTTGGGTTGAGCGTTGGTATTTTAGCCAACCAGAACAATGACTCTTATAAGTATAGATATACCCGAAAGCAAACAATAATGGAATGCAAATTGAACATTTTTTTTGCTTTGTGGAATATTACCCACAAACTTCATTGTTAAGGCAACGACCCGGACTGTAAGTAATATGGTCTAATATTTTTGTGTAGTTCATAATATTGGTTAGTACTGAACACTCGGCACCCTAATCACACTTCCACTAGGTTTTTTAACATTTTAACAACACGACTAGTGAAACCATTAATTAAAGTTGTTATTTTAATGTGTGAATGCCCCTGGTATAATTTTGTGGAAAATACCAGTACAATCGAGATAATATTCCTAGAAATATCTTGTGTTAATCATTTGGAAGCTAACACAAATACGTTGAATCATTTGCTAATAATAATAAACAAACTATTGTGAGAGGTCAACGTGATAAGGAAAAATATCAGTATTAAAAATTCGTTTATTTTTCATCTAAAAATTTTCTAACTTATTTAATTATATAATACAAAATACAAAGTGACATAATAATATGCCGTCTTTTCTAACTTACTAGTTATTATATTTACAAACATATAATACAGAAATTAATGTACAGCCATAGCTTCTTATTGGCCTTTTGTAGAACTTCAAACAAGTTTTAAAATCATACATAAATGAAAATCTCTTTTTTATACAACTATATTCCTATTCAAAAAATTTTCAATACAATACAGTAAGATCAGGATTTGTCGCGAAGTGAAATAATATTTGCAACAAATTATCTAAAACCTGTTGTCTACGTATATTTGCAATAAAAATTCCTGCAATTTTGTAGGATAGATTAATACCCATGATAACCACTATGGAAGTTAATTCTTGTAAAATTAATTCAGGTTATGACTTCCCAAAAATAGGCAATACATAAATATAGCCAATAAAGAGATCTACTAAATAACGCGATGCACATAATTAAAGTCACTTCAAATAATAGAAATGGAAGATTATTCTGATACTGATTTCTTCTCTTTAAAAAAAATGTTGATTGGCTAGCTTCAGATTTGTAATTGGAAATATATATATATATATATATATATATATATATATATATATATATATATATATATATATATATATATATATATATATATATATATATGCATCATTGAAAATTAAAAATATGTATATTTCATTATTATGCGGTAGTATCCCATCTAGCCTTATCCCAGGCTTGTAGAGAGCCACCCGGGACCTTCCGGCCCAGTCCGACCCTGACCAGGATAGTTGGCGACAATTAGTACATTGTTATTTTTTTTTTATTTTCGAAGTTCAGGTATTTATTATAAACAAAAAAATAAACTGTAGGCTTTTTTATTAACCAGTTACTGCAAATAAGTGAAAAAATTGTTACGTTTCTTTTGTTTATGCAATAGTTATTGCCAAAAAAAAAGCTTTTTCGTTGGTTTTAGTCTCATGATAACAAAAAAAAAATAGTATTTATATAGAAATAAAGGTTGTTTTGTTGCTGAGATCCTTTAATTGGTTTATACAAAGATTCTTTTTATTTATCTCTTGTGGGAAAATGATCATAAAATATTATAAATAAGTCGATTTTTTTATAAAAACGTACCGTTTCTTAATGCAAAAAAAAAGAGTTTTAGCCTTAATAATTGCATGTGGGAAATTCTGATGTCGATATTCTGGAAACTGAGGATTTATCGCAGATTAAAAAAAAAATAATTTTATGCGACTAATGCTACTGATTTTTTTTTCTTTTTGAAAAATCACTGTGGTAATGTTTATGATATGGAAGGAACCGTGTCGGCGGCATAAAATAATGAATAGGTTGTATTTTTCATTACTATTGATGATTTTGTAAAGTAGTTATTTGAACATCTTAAAAGCAATTGTAGAGTAGGACCTGAGCATACCTGAGTTGTACTGGGGGTAACCGCGTGTCAGCCACCCGAGAACCGAGACTTTAAATTGGGACGAAAACCTTTGAGAAAGAAGTTTTCTAATTCTATCACCTCAACACTGTTTCTCTTTTAGAATTATTAAGTTATATTTTGGAATAATAATTATATCACAAGAGTTGCAAGTTTTACAGGGTAAATTTTCCTTCTAATATATTTAATATTTAAGTTAAGAAAAATTAGTTTTATACAAAGTTCATGAAATTAAATCAAATATGCCAAACAGCTTTAATTTTTCTTTCAAGCAAAATTATAAAAGTTATTTTACTTATATATATTTTTTAAACTCTTATACATCCGCTATAAAATATTAATACAATTTTCTTTTGTTACAGAAGTTTGAAAATTGGCTCCAGGTTGAGTGGTGTGTTCTTTTGTTTTGAGTGGAGTTGTTTTGCCAATATTGCCATTAACAATATGAAAATTCAATGATCCGAAGTGAGATATGTTAAAGAGTGTCAGCGAGCGTCTTGTTTAAGACTTAGACTCGATTGCCATGGAAATTAGATCCTCTAGTTCAAATAGTTATGTTGTGCTCATAATATGGTTATAATTTATATTGCATTTATCAACAAATAAATCCTTATATGAGAAAATTGAAGATAAAAGTCACGAGATAAAGCTTTGATATCGGTAACATGAATAGTTGTCTTTTTCCATTTTTGCCGGTTTAATAATGAAAGAAAATTATTTCTTTCCTTGTATTTCTAAGGTGTAAAACATGCCTAAACTATTGTGATACTTGTCAATTTTAACCCTTTATTGTCAGCTTAGACCAGTTTTATAGTTAGACCGTCTTTGTGAATTAGGGAAGAAATGTTTCAAAAGATTTTTAAGTTTTGAAATGCATTTAAAAACAATATTCTGAACGTTTTGTAGTATTTAATCAACATTGTTATAGTATTATAATGTTGTTATGATATATTGCAATGTGATTAAATTTTGCGAGAATGTTTAAAATGTCATACTTTTTTATCAGTAAAACAAACAGTGATTGAACGATTTTTAACAAATTCATGATAGAGAAGTAAATTTGTTTAGATTTGAAGTCGCCGCAAGTAAACTGCAGCTGCTGCACTATTTATATATATATATATATATATATATATATATATATATATATATATATATATTTGTAATATCTTTAACTAATTGTTCTACAAAAGCATGAAGAGCAGTGGTGGCTAGTGCATAAGTACTGCAGAACTGCAGAATCACCAACATTTTTTGGATAAAAGCATTGTTGTAAATAACCTTAAAATATTTTATAAACCAGTCGCAATAAAGTCGAGTCAAGAGTTCGTTAAAAAAAGCGAAAATAATTAATACTAAAACACAGCTGAAAAAGCATGAAACAGTGGTTCGAAAAAGAAATGCAATAAAAAGAGACAGAATAATGTTGGTACGTCTGATTATATTTAATTGTTGCTAAGTGTTTTAACTAATTTGGTCAACTCCGAGCTCGTAGATAGAATACTGCTTCCTTTCTTACACCAGCTCCGCCCCTCTTCTATGATTTAACATAGCTTTTTTAAGTGTGAATCGGTTCTGTAGTTTCGGCAGTTAAGTTTGTTTATGTGGTTAGGTAAAAAAACTGTTAAAACTTATTAAAATCGGGTAATCGGGAGGGCTTAATATACTCAGAATTTATAGTTTAATAAACATTAGAAGATTTTCTTTTCAATTTACTTATGAAGTAGAAATAAACCTGAAGAAGGAAGGAGTCCTTTACCGGGTCTTTTGATTGAAAAAGAAAGGTCGAGCTAAGGAAAATCTTGCAAAAGACAATTCAATATTCTAGAAATAACTGGATATCTGGCTGTAATAGAAAAAAATGCACTTTTTTGTTTCCCAAGTGTTCTTTCTGGAGATGTCTTGGACATAAATTGGTGTAATTGACGTAGTAGCGAAAAATTAAAAAGGCATGAGTTATCTAAAAATCATTTGCATAGTGAAATGGAATTTGTTTTGTTAGACTGTTAATATAAAGGAATAGTTAGATTCGGCGCATTGGATGAATATTCTGAAATTTAATGACAATGTTACAAAAAATTTGGTGTGCTTTATCTAAAATCATTGAATGAATACATTCAATATTTACGAAATAAAACGCCTGAAAACTGAAACAATTACTGGAGGGAACGGAACGAGGTAAACGCAAGAATAAAAGAACTAAAAGAAAACTATTGGGAAATATTCACAAAAGGGATGGAGACAGACATGTACGGAAGCCAAAGAAAAATATGCGGAATGTTAAAAAGAAACAAACTTGATACCATGAGAACTAATAAAATCAGATTAGAGCAGTGGGAAACATACTTTAAAAATCTATATAAGGAAGAGGAGAACATGGAACAGATACAAGATGAATATGAGGAGGACGATAGCATAGAACTAACAAATGACAAGATAGAAAACACCTTAAAGTCCCTTAAGAATAGAAAAAGACCTGGACCAGACGAGATCACTAATGAATGAGATACTTAAATATGGAGGGAAAAAGTTATGGAATGAAATATTAATCCAATTCAAGAATATCATAGAAGAACAAAAAATACCTAATGAATGGAAGAATAGTGTAACAATACCCATTTTTAAAAAAGGAGAGAGAACGTACCCAGAAAACTATCGAGGAATAACACTGCTTGATAGCATACTCAAAGCATTCACAAAAACTATACTGGAAGAAATTACCAAAATCATAAGTATACGAGAAGAACACAAAGGTTTCAGAAAGAACAGATCCACTATTTACGCAATATTCATTGTCAAACAAATAACTTAAAAATCCCTAGAATTCAATAAACCTGCGTACGTGTTTTGTCGATATGATGAAAGCTTTTGACAGAGTACGCTTAAAGGACGTCTTAGAAATAATGAGAAAAAATGTTCTAAATCATAGGCTAATTAACCTAATATACGATATTAACATCCAGTGCAGAACAAAAATCAGAGTAGGACATATAACAACGGAAGACATATATGTAAACACAGGAATTAGACAGGGCGATTCGCTCAGCCCCTTCATATTTAATCTAATAATAGATAAAATAATAGAAAATCTCTCCAGAACAGCTGGATACAAAATGGGAAACACATTCTTCAATACCGTCTGCTATGCGGACGATGCTGTCCTTATTGCAGACTCTGAAGATAATCTCCAAAGACTACTGCACCCTTTTAACACTAAAGCGAAAGAATTAAATATGCTTATCAACACCGAGATGACCAAATGCTTAGTAACATCCAAAGAACCAATACGGTACAAGTTGGAAATCGACTTCAAAATTGTCGAACAGCTAAATCACTTCAAATATCTGGGAGTAGAAATAATGAGCCATGAAAACCTTTTTAACGAAGTAAGAGAGCCAACAATGAAAGCGGCTAGAATTTCGGGATGCCTAAAAGAAATTGTCTGGAAGAACAAATACCTTAACACTGAAAGCAAAACTAGGATATATAAAACGGCTCTAAGACCCATCATAACATACGCTGCAGAAACAAGACCAGATACAGGCAGAACTCTACAAATGATGAAAACAGTCAAAAGGAAAACATTAAGAAGTATACAAGGCAAAACTCTACACGACAGAATACGGAATGAAGATATCAGACAACAATGCCGGATACAGGCCATAGGAAGATGGGTTAGACAAAGGCGAATATTCTAGAAAAAACATATAGGGAGAATTGAGGACGGTAGATTCGTTAAAAGTGCAAAAATGAATATCCCAGTAGGAAAAAGATCACGGGGAAGACCACCAAAACGATGGCGAGAATGCTGGACTTCATATTCCGGGGAAGACGTGATGGCAATGAACAGGCAATAGCCTACTAGCATGGTTAACTGAGAGAGAAGAAGAAGAAGAAGATTGAATGAATAAAATTTTGTGGTGTATTTGAGTTGGCTCTTAGGCGCACGATGAAACAGAATGATCTGACAATTCGGGTATTTTTCGGGGTCCAATAAATTTCACTGCCGAACTTGATAAAACTCTAGAGGAACATGTTTTGCATACCCAAATTTAGGTAAAGAACGTCTGAAAATGGAATTATCTGTTATTTATGCCAGGGCAGATTTTAAATAAATAAGTGGAACAGTACCTTTTTTGAAATTTTTAATTGAAAATAACTTATCAAAGCCGATTCAAGAAACAAAAAACTATTAGGAATTTTGATTACCATATCTATGACTACAAAAGAAGCTGAACGATCTTTCTCTACTTTAAAAAGAATAAAGACTTTCTTAAGAAATTCTATAAGTGAAGATCGCCTAATCTCTTTATCGGCATTGTCGATTGAAAATAAGGTAATTAGTGAAACCCCAAATTTTAATGACCGTGTCTTAAAAAAATTTGCTTCAAAAAATATTCGAAGAACCGATTTAATATACAAAAAATAATTTTTTGTATGATAGTGAATTTTTGAAGGTATAAATAGTAAAAGCATACTCAAGAGAAGAAATGTCATTTTTTTGTAACTATACAAAAACCATAAACAAGTGTTTAGTGCAGTGTACAAAGTGCTTCACTTTTTAAATGTTCAAGCCCTATGTGGACTTGTAACAGAAATTTTTAAGTTCCTTTTTGGCTCTATAAAGCTTAAGTATGTAGCGCAGAACCCTTAATTTTTATGGTCACGAGCCGTCACTGGCTCCATTTATTTATACGGAACATATTGCAATTTTTGACATAAAAAACGATATAATATAAGATCATAGGGGTAAAATACAGTTTCGTTTAGGTCAAAAAGTGCGTCATTTTCCCACAATAAATTAATAAAAATCTCTGCATAAACAAATTAACGTCTTTCAGCAACAAAATATCTTCATCACTATATAAATACTCATTTCTTTTTGCTATCGTGAGGGCTTATTTTAGAGGAATGAAATCAACGAAAAAGTTATTGTTGCAATGACTACTGCATAAATAATTTTAACGATTTTTTCGCTTATTTGTAATAACTACAATAAATTGTTTTCTTATCATTTACAACTTACAATCCAGACTTTTTATCTATAATTACTGCCTAAATTTCCAAAATTATAAAACCGTCTCTTGACGTCTTGAATATTATCAATGGACACCAGCTGTCATGGCCAGACGCGGATCTAAAGGTATGGCCTACTGTATTAGGAACGTAAAAGTCGCTGACCTCCCTTCCCCTCATCGACAACTAACTTGCGCTTGTCATATGGTACTGTCTCATATACAAATGGGGTGGGAGTAATTTAGATGTTTTCTTTACTTTTGTAATATCGCCACCCCTTCCCCAAGAGAAAGGTTGAAACCGCCCATGGTCACCGCTAGTGTTGCATTTAAACCCCTTACAAATTCCAGTAGTCGGTTAGATCTTACCTAGAAATGTCCGAAATATATTGAGTCAAATTTTATTGACTGTACTATTAGAAAAACAAAATTATTTATAATCATGTTGAAAAAGTGTTTTCTCACAGTTTTATCTCAATGTCAAAAAAACTATTTAGAAGATACAAAAATATCATCAAGATGGTAAAAGCTTTTAAATTTCAGAAAGCTATGGCCGACAATTAAACTATATATACTATATACTAATACATGTTGATAATCTTCTTGCATCACAGCAGCTTACCCCTATCATTCTAGAACCATAAACCATGAGTTCCAAAATGAAGAAGGGAATATGGTTTAAAAAGGTATTAAATGTTTAATGAGTGTTTAAATTATTTTATCACAAATTTCTAAATCTAAACTATTTAATTAAACTATTAATCTAATTTTTCTTCGTCTAATATTGAATCGTATTCTGAGATATATAAATTTTCAACTACTTCGTATTGTAATAAAAAACCTTTTCCAGCTATTCGGTCGTCCGTCCTGAATTTTATCACTATGCCTTCTTGGGATGATGTCAGTTCTTGGCCAGTCTGAGAAAAAAAAAAACAGATTATATAAAACATATAACTTATAAATTTATAAATAGATAAATGAAACAAGGTCGTTATTTAATATTGTGAGTACTTCTTATTGTGGTTGGACATTCAGCAGGTCCCATACCATATTTTAGAACTCTTTGATCTCCATCTCTTTCGATATATAAGCATTGACTAAATAATCCTAGACTATTACTCCAATGTTATAATTTTGACGCTTATAAAATGGACATAACGTTGAGAAACAACTCATTCATCACTACAATATTGCGAATGATTAGCTAACAGTAATATTATGTTTTATAAATGCCTTTGTAACATGTATAAAAGAATTTAAATTGTTGGATTTCCATTCAAAACGTGGCAATGTTGCATATCCTTTCTTACCGATTAAAGAGGATAAACTCCTCCTTGTTACCGACCTAAAATGTACGGTTGCCACTTCCTAGGAACCTTTTATTGAAATTACAACGTTGCCAATTCTTGAATATCACTAATATGATGCTAGATGTTTTTTATTGAATGAGTCGAATTTAATGCTCGGAAATTTCTGATCTTGCACTCTCGCAAAAAATAACAAAAATAGTTGCCAAGGCGTGTAAGTGGTAAAAGTCTAGAGTTATTTAGTCAGTGAAATAAGAGAACACTTTTCCGAAATGACTGTTAAATTTTAATTACCATATTTGGTGTTATAGAGTGACATGTTATTCTCATTCGTTCTTTCCAATTTCCGAGTATATCATAAACCATATTTTAAACATGTCCTCATAAGAAAAAATCAGAGCTTGTTAGATCCGGAGACCTTGTTAGCCAGTATTAGGTTCCTCATCGCCCTATTCACCTATTGAGATACTAGTAGTAAAGTATCTAACTCATTTCTGAAGTTAACTTGGAAGTGCGCAGGAGCACCGTTTAGCAGAAGCCACATTTTTCCTCGAATATAGTTTTTATCAACCTTGTATAATTTTTTGAGATCACTTTTATTTTAAAGTAAATTGTAATGCATTTACTAAAAAACCAGCACCGTTTTAAAAGGGCATTAAATTTTGGTCTGCAATTTCAAGGATGATTAAACATCTTAAGAACGATTTGTCTTAGGTATATGAAACATAACAGTAACTTACCCTTATTCGGCCCGCACTATCAAAATCGCTTTTTTGAGCCACTGTGTATATGTCTCTTATTAAAAATATTTATATATTTTATATACAAACGAAATATTACCCTTCTCTACCAGTAGATAAGACAAACTTCAAAACATATTTACCTGATTACCACAAAATTTTCCAAGTGACGTTCCTTCACTATCTAATCCATCAAATACTTCAACATAATCGTACGAACAATCCTCTTCATCCTCAAGGTCAAACATTGTAAATGTTAATTTAATATTATAACCAGTGTTGCCAATTACAAACCAATCACAAGACGACATGGGCTCATATGAAGTGTTACCATATTTAACATGGGAGTAAATTTTTCGTTTTTCCGCGGCGGCTTGAAGGATTCCGCCGCAATACTGAAAAGCATTCAGTTTGTTTAAATATATAACTTACAAAATTTCAAATTTGTAAATTTAAATATGTATTTTAGTACTTACAGTTGAATATGTTGCCCAAAATCCTTTCTTGTGAATATTGCGGTCAGATCTAAATGTCATATACAGCTGGTTCTCTGACGAAGTGATCAAGTGAGGCCCCATTGGACCACAGAATCGTCCTACTTGAACTGATTTTGATGAATCTCCATCAAATATCTAAAAAAAGATATTTTTTAAGTTTTTATGTGAGCAAAATTGATGCCAACCCCAAAATAGAAGAAGACATGATGGATCTAGTTTGAAATAAAATAAAATCTGACGTTTGATAATGTCACAGAGGCATAAGGCTCCAGAAGAATCAGCTTCAATAATGCAAAAACAACACACCAAGGTCTACAAATGAAGTCAAACTACTGGCTGATGAAAAAAGAAATGCATATATGAATAATACAAATAGCAATATATATAAAGAAGTAAGAATTCCATTCACCAACTAATAAAGGAGAATTACTGGGAAAAATTCTACAAAAAAATTAAAAGCGAGCTCTACGGAGGACAGGAAAATATTTGGACTATGATCCGAAATAGGAAAACGTAAACGAAGAAGTACATATCACCAGGGTAATACCTTAAAGGTGGGGAAACCATTTTAGAAACCTTCTGAACAACCTAGGATCAACCGACGAAGAGGAAGATATTAACAGAGACGTACCGGTAGAAGAAGATAACCCTGAAATAATCACAGAAGAAGGAGAACAATCAATACTTAATTCTTAAAACAGAATAGAGTCTGGCTTTGAAGACATAACTAATAAACATTAAATATGGAGATTCAAAAATCTAGCAGGAAATTACTAAATTATTCCGGGGAATCATATTCATGGAGAAATACCTACTGAATTGAAGACTAGCATAACTATACTAATATATAAAAGAGGAACCAAGAAAGGACCAACAAATATTAGAGGAGTACCCCTTCTAAGCTCTGCATTAAAATTATTAGCAAGGATCCTATAAGAAAAAATTAATAGCCAGATTACTATTTGTAAAGGATCTCAATATACCTCCAGAAAGATGTAATAAATATCCTTTAAAAAAACAGCAAAATACAAAAAATAATAAATGAATTAAATCGAAATTGTATCATTAAAATAAAAACGGATGGTGGCCTAACTGATGTAGTATCAGTGGCACTCAGTATTCAACAAGAAGGCAGTTTAAGTCTAGTACCCTTTAATATTATAATAGACGAAATAATTGAAAATGTAAAAGAAGTTTATGCCGGATATAAAATGGGAAACAGTCAGCAAAATATTATGTTATGCTGATGATGCTATACTATTAGCGACGACTGAGAATGACTTACAATGACTCTTACGCAAGTTTAACACAATATCACATTGCTTCAATATGATAGTCTCTACTGAAACGACTTAGACGATGAACATCTCAAGAGAACCAGTCAGATGTAAACTTGCCATTAATAATAAAGTAATTAACCAGGAAATAAAGATAAATTATCTCGGATAGGAATTTAACTAATGCAGTACGAACACAAGCAAATAAAACAAATAGAATATCGAGGTATTTGAGAGACATCATTTGGAGAAATAAGCATATTTTCATATTAACCACCAATAGCAAAATTAAAATATATAAAACCTGTGTAAGACCGATATTTACCTATGCAGCCAAAAAGCGCGTAAATGCGGCAAAAGCAAAAGAAGTTCTAAGATCAAACACAACAATTAGAGACGACTGTAGAATACAGGATGTAATAATATCTAATAAGATGGATAATGTTGTTGACGCGAAAGGAGAGATCATGTAGATCGCATAGCTTCTGAAAGATTGGCCAGATCAGAAAAACTAGACATGAAACGATCATCTGAAAGACCCCCAAAAAGATAGAAGGAATGTTGAACTTCGTGCTCTCAGGAGGGTTAAAAGTAGAAATAACAGAACTCGTCCAACCCTAAGGAGAAAAAGAAGAAGCAGAAAATGTCTGATAGAGTTCTGGAATATCAAATAACTGATTATCAATGCACAGAATGGAGTAATTGAGAGCCTCAAGTGTTAGGCGTATTAAATAAATAGACGCAAACACGTTTGGTATTCATATATGTAGCAATACGTTTTTATGAAATTAATTATAATAATGAAAATAAAAAAAAAATCGAGATTGATAGTTGTTGACACACTCCCGGTAGAACATAAGTGATTTGCTTCATTGATGCGATCTTTCGCAGTGTAACCATGATTTTCCTGTAACTTCTAATACCAGCAGGAGATCATGTTCTAACCTATTCTCCTAAAAGGTGCCTTAACAAGATTTTTAATTGAATGCTTTTTATAAATATATTTAAAATAAATTCCTTAGATATTCTTGTTGATACGGACAGATTAATTATAAGAGTAAATATTCTGCTTTTTACATACCTGTACATAATCAAAATAACATTCAGGGTGAGATTCTAAATTAAAATTCATGAAAGCCAATCGTATTCTATGTCCTGGTATCGTTTTCAGATGCCACGCACAATCCTTGGAAGCAGGATAGTACTTTGGATAATTAGGACTGCTGATAGATCCATAAGGTGGAGTAATGATTTCATGAACACAATCTCCCTCTATGCAGCTTTTTCTGTTTTCGTGTAAGGTGAAACCAGTGCGGCAGGAACATTGAAAACTGCCTAGTGTGTTGGTACAGTCATGTTCGCAACCGCCATTTTGATTGCTGCATTCATCTAGATCTGAAACGGAAGGGATATGAACGTTTTTTATGTACAGGGAATAAAAATCAACTGGAGTAAATTCGCAAATAAAAGCGTTTTAAAGAAAAATCAAAATCGAGTAATTGAAACGTTGCAGTCAGCCAAATTAAATGCTGCTATCTCAAAAACTTGTCAATCTGAATCACTACAGAATGCAAAACTTCCCTGGCCAAATCTATTTTAATATAAATAATATTACAGAAGACTGAATGGGTTTTTAACCGGTTTCACTATATATTAGACCAAAAGGTTTTGTATATAATAATACATCGATATGTAATATATGGAAAAATGGGAAAAAGGCAAGGGAGAAATTACGAAAGTAAAGCAGAAGTCATGGATGAAATTTAAGAAGAAAACTACCAGAAACTACAGAGAAAACCAACAAATATTTTATGGTACATTCAAACAACTAAGACAAAAGAAGGAATATAATACGATTAACATAAAAGAGAAGGATACATAATAAAAGATGAAGAAAAAATAATGGACTTATGGTTATAACATTTTTTGCAATAATAAATATGGAAGAAGAAGAAGAAGGGGATGAAAAAAGGGTGATAGAGAATATAGGACCAATTCAGGAAGAAGAATGGATAGAGTCTTTAAAAAAGATGAAGTTTAGAAAACCATTTAGAATTGACAACGTAACATTCGATGTGATAAAGTATATGAAAGAAAAAGGAATAAAATAAGTAAACCAACTTATTGTATGAGATAATACAAGAAATATTACCGATATATAAAATGGGTGACAAGAGGATTTGTAAGAGCCATAGAGAAATAACACATGCAAGCGTTTTTGGAAAAATATTAGCAATCATAATGAAAAGAAGAACAGAAAAATAACTGAAGATAGTAGAGAATACATTCAATGTGGGCTCAGGAGGGGAAAAATACATATAATTTACGATAATATACTTAGTTAAGACTTTTAATCGTGTAGAAAGAGAAGACATTTGGAAAGTTTTGGAAAAAAGGAAGATAAAAATAATAAAAGAGATATAAAGGAAGAACACAAACATAGTAAGAATCGATAATGAAGAGTTTAAATAATTCGAAACAAAGATAGGAGTGAAACAGGGGTATATGCACTGTTCTCGATAGCATTAGAAGGAGCCATAAAGGAAGCTAAGAACTCAATGAGCCCACTACATTGGGGACTGGCGAATTCAAAAGACTTATTTGAGTGAAATTATGTTTGCGGATGATATAGGAATAATGACCGAAACAGCTGATGATCTATAGAGGAATCTAGAAACTTTATACAGGGAAATTACAAAGATAAATATCAAAATAAATATCTAGAAAAACAAAAAAATTATAGTTGCCGGAAAGAGAAAAAGGCATGACATAAAAATACAAAAACAAACACTGGAAAAAAATTATAAATATCTGGGAACGATTGTACAAAGCGATGGAAAAAAATATCAAGAGGTAAATGGGAGAATGAAGCAATTAGTAAGAATGTTCTTTCTATATAAAGAGATCAAGACGAGAATAGTGAAAAAAGTGATAAGACTAATAATAATGTACAGTGGTAAGAGATGGACAATGACAGAAAAGACTTAAACACGTCTGAATGAAATGGATTCGAGATTTCCAACAAGAATAGAAAATAAAACCAAGAGAGATAAAATTCGAAATGAGACATACTGAAAAATCTGAACAGTAAACCAATAATGCAAAAAATAGAAGAAGGAGAGTTAAGGTATTTCCGTTGTGATTGTCATACGGATAACGAGAGACTGGCCAAAAAATGGTATGAGTATAAGACGCGAGTGACAGGGAAAACAAAAAAGGAACACAAAAAAGAAAATGGAACGATGATGTTATGGAAACAGCGGAAAAAGAAGAATAGGGCGAGAAGGAATAAAAAAGCAGGAAGTCATAGAGAGAATACCGGAGAAGAGTATAAATTTGACTTCACTCCGGCATTACATCGAAAGAAAGAAAGACATAGTATTAAGTAATACCTGTAATCTGCGTGTCTAAAAGCTTGTTAGCCTAACCTCTTAACGTTCTCTAATCCTTACAGAGTACAAAAGTTCTCTGACCACACACACACGCACACATATATATATATATATATATATATATATATATATATATATATATATATATATATATATATATATAGCTTTCATTTCATTTGGAACCTCAGTTTAATTTACGATGTTATGAATTAGTGCTCAAAAGGAATATTGGTAAATCGGACATTTTCGACCTAATTTGGCATATTTCATCTTACGATGGTTCTTCAGTCCAATTTTAGTTCTAGTTGAACTAGGTCTTCCTAAGAGTTTACTCTAAATTAATCAATATACCAACATATATTTTCTATTTGGTATACTTACCAGTGAAGTATACAGCTGCAAATCCGGTCTGTTGAATACTGTCATCTGATTCAAAAGACACTCGAAGTATATTACTTTCCGAAGCGATAGTTTTAGGTAATTTGGATCCACAAAAAGAGCCATGGTATTTGACTTTTCCGTTAGATAGCATGCTAGAAATATTCACCTGGTCGTATTCACAAAACTAAAAAATTTTAATTTGTATCTTCTTTTCAAAAACTCGTTTTTGTATGCAAAATTTTACAATATCGAACTTAGGTACTTACCTGCTGGTCATAATTATTTCCTTCTAAATCTAAATGCGTAAATTTTAAGAAGATCACGTGTTGAGGGGGAGCTTCTATTTCCCAAGTGCATTTTTTGTCAGGAGGATAAAATTCAGGAAAAGATGGAGATGTGACTGTTCCATTTGCGGAGGTAAATTTTCCTCCACATGCATCTGAAATTAAATAAGAATGTTAATCCTTTTAGTTTCACAAAAGATACAAAGAAAACTATGGAATTTTAGAGAAAGCTTCCCATGTAACATCTACTTGATACTATATCATTATGGATAAGAACGTTTTTATGATATTTATTCTTACCGACACAACTTTTTTTGTCTGAATGTAATTCAAATCCTGGTTTACAAGAACACATAAAGCTACCCAGAGTATTTATGCACAATTGTTCACAACCGTGATCTGTCTTTTCACATTCGTTAAATTCTGCTATAAGTTTGGCTGAGAAACCTCCCCTTTGGTTGTTCCTAAAAAACAGATTAATTTTTATTGTATATTGCGTAGACAGACCGAAAATCTGTATTATTATATTAAAAAAAGGATTTTTGTTTGTTATAGATAACGAAAAAACTTACCAAACCAAATTTTAACCCATGTTTTTGACTTAACTGGGAAGGTTTAAAGCTATATTTATCTCAAAAATAATACATTTCAATTAAAAATAACGTTAAAAGATAATGTTTCAAAAAGTAGTATGTTTAGTTTCTGCTAGGTGGCAGATATGCTGTTACACCAATGATCGATGAATTTCTATAATATTTTGTGTTTTAAACAAAATTATCTTTGCTCATACATTCAAAATATTAAATAAGGCTTTTTAGGAGAATTGAATCACGGATACAACAGCTTTTGAGTGGCACAAGGCGTTCATTGAGTATCACGAGCTATTCAATGGATGTCTGGAAGACGTCGAAGATGATGCACATACATCAACTGACAACGGTCACATCGTTTAGGCAAATGCTATGGTGTTCGTGTTGCTGGTTGCTCGAAAAACCTTCGTATCTCGGTTAGAGACACTGATCTCCAAAATGGACAACTGTAGTAGGGTATTGAGGCAAAAGAGGCGAAACACGGAGCAAAAATTGCGTTTCTGCACGTTGCGAGCCATATTTTTGAAAAGTTCGTACTTCTCAGCATGAACACAACAAATTTACTATTATTCATTGGTTGGTTTGTTAGCATTACTTGTCCTAGTTGATCAGTTTTGGTTTGTTTATGAAATTATAATTTGTATTAAATATTTCAAGAAATAAACTTTTATATAATTGTGAATCATATCTTCTTAAAACCTTTAGTTTCCGTTCTTAGAATCCATCCAGAAAATTATATATATTAAAATTCATAATAAATGTGACCTTCCACAAAGACCTTGGAACTAAAGAGGCAGTATTGATGCTAAATATACCGCTATTGAGATGCCAGGACGAGAATCAGAATATTTACGCCTGTTCTATAGATTACAGTAAGGCAATCGACAACGTCAAATATAAAAATCAAAAACATGACATCCCAAGAAATCCAAACGGTGTCATACAGGGTAGTATCCTCTCAAAGTACATTTTCTAGAAGCCTTAGTAGAGAATGAAATGGCATAACAATAAATGAAAGTATTTTCAATAACATTAATATGCAGATGACACCGTTCTTATAGCAAGTAAAGGACCTATAGAGGCTGGTAGATAATGTAACAGAAATGAAGAACACTACCTACATTTAAATGATATCAAAACCAAAATTTGTAATAGTTACAAAAGAAAATGATAACAGCTGACAAAAACTAACCAGTAATGGGACTCGCGAAAAAGTTACTTATTACAAATATCTGGCCCTCTTTTAAACAAAAATATCCAACACTAACAAAAAATCTTATTCAGAATTGATCAAGGGTGAGCTATATTTATTAAATTAAAAAAAACCGTTAACAGCTTCAAATTTATTGATAACAATAAGGACAAAAATGGTCAAATGTTAAATATTTTCCGTATTCCTTTACAGATTTAAAGGCTGGATCCCAAATAAAGTACAAGATTGGAGATATTTGAAATGTAAATTTACGTGCGAATGTTGAGAATTTCTGGGAACAGACCAACTGGTACTCGACAGAATGGGTAAAAATTCTATTTACATACAAGGATGGTTTGATAAGTTCTCGGCCTGATAAAAAAAACAAACGATTTTTGGAAACGTTTTTATTTATTTTTTAGCATAGTCCCCTTGTACTTCAATACCTCTAGATCAACGATGTTCTAACATTTTAATATCCGTAGTATAATGCGATTTGTCCAACTCTGCAAAATAAGAGGCTGTCACTGCTCTGATCTCATTATTCGAAGGGAATTTTCGTCCAGGGAGCCATTTTTTCAAGTTTTGGAAGAGAAAGTAATCGCTGGGAGTCAGATCCGGTGAATATGGCGCACTTCGAAACGTAGATCATGGAGTTTTGCAGCAACAATCATAGATTTGTGGGCAGGTGCGTTATTCTGATGAAAGAGCACTTTTTTTGATAAGATGTGGACGTTTAGCCTTAATCACATGGTGCAAACGGTCTAGTGGTGAAGCGTAATACTTCCCGTTGATGGTCTTGCCTTGTTCTAAAGAGTTTATAAGCACCACTCCATGTAGATCCCAAAAAACTGTTGCCATGACTTTTCCTGCAGACGGAACCGTTTTTGCTTTTTTTGGCGCACTTTCACCTGCCCCCACCCACTGTTTAGACTGCTACGTTGTCTCTGGCGTGTAATGGTGAACCCATGTTTCATCTACAGTTATAAAACGTCAAAGAAACTCAGCAGGATTGCGTCTGAATAATCTAAACACTCTTGCGAAGTGTTCATTCGAAGGCGTTTTTGGTCGACTGATAACAAACGCGGCATCCATCGCGCAGAAAGCTTTTTTATGCCAAAAACATCATGTAAAATGTAGTAGACACGATCTATCGAGATGTTTGCTATACCGGCAAGCTCTCGTACTTTCAGTCGGCGGTCATGAAGTATTACATTGTGAATTTTTGTGACAATTTCGTCAGTTGTAGTGGTTTTTAGGTGTCCCAAGCGCTCATCATCTTGAATTGATGTACGACCACGATTAAATTCAGCAACCTATTTTTTTACTGTCAAAAACAAAGGAGAAGAATCCTTTAAAGTAGAATCTAACTCATTTTTAATGTCTGTAGGAGTTAAGCCCTTTAAAATAAAGTACTTTATAACCGCTCGAACTTCAATTTTATCCATCTTTCACAAAATATCGAACCTTATGTGTTCACTCGATCGTCACAAACAAGCAACTGAACGCAAACATCTGAAACTTTGCATCATCTCAAGGTTAATGCTTACAAAATATTATAGTTATTTGTTCCTACTAGCGCCCTCTCGGTTTCAGGCCGAGAATTTATCGAACTATCCTCGTACATATTTCACTTGGTCAAAGGTATCATTTGTTACAAATAATTATGCTAGTCAAAATCTCAGGCAAAAGAAGTATGGAACGTCATACAATTTCGTAGTTAACAATCTGATAAACAATTAGAATAGCCATCGTTTGTTTAAAGATTGTAGACAATGTTAAAGATTGACTAAAATGTGGTTGTCGGACTTGTATTGTCTTTATTTTTATTTATTTTCATGACGTTTCGATTAGGTCGTTACTAAGTATGAACTGACATGAGTCTATATAGATTATAGAATTACTAACCTGTCACTGACGAACTTGATCATCATTTCATTGGTCGTCGATATCACGCTATCTGGTAAGATAGATCCACAATATTTTTTCAAATTTGTACTATTTAAATTAAATCCATCTTTGATAGCTACATAATCATAGCTACAATCCGCGTGGTGTTCCAAATCAAAAGCCAAAAACCTAATGGCAACTTGGTACTTTTCTGGCACGGTGATTTTCCAGGTACATTCTTTGTTTGGATGATAGTTGTCAGGATAATTTGGTGAAGCTAGATATCTAAAATTTAAAAGTTCTTACGAAACGCGTAAAATATATATTACAAAATTGTAACTACGATCGAAAGCAGAGTATATGCATTAGTTTATTTTCCTAATCTTAGAAAAATTTTATGTAATCTGGTCTAAATATCTTAAGTACTTACCCTTCGGGATTTATATAAAGTTCCCCACCACAAACAACTTCGAAATTTGCACTAAATCCCTTATGTTCTTTGGCGTTTTTTGCCACATACGTTACTAACATCCTGCTGCTGTCAGATTTTATTTCTGAAATCTCTCCTCTGCCACAAAAAATACCTAAAAATTGATATTGTTACTAGTTCAGTTAAATCCAATACAGTGTTGTGACCAAAAAATAACCTGATTTTGTTCATATGAGTGTATATATATATATATATATATATATATATATATATATATATATATATATATATATATATATATATATATTAGTAAATAAAGTATGAGTAACATATAAAACTTTGTTAATATGTCAATTCAAAAAAGTTGAAAACTTTCAACCGAAGTAGCAATGAACCATAGAAGTTCTCTACTAGTCGCTAAATTACGAAGGTCTAAAGAAATATAGCCTTTCAGTAAATATGAAGGAAACACAGGTAATGGCAATAACAAATAAAAATAGTAATTTGGATAGAAGGATTGAACAAGATTAGAACAAGCAGAGCAATATAAATATCACATTTCGAGAATTATCAAGTAAAAATTGAATGTTTTGTCTTAATGCTACGAGCGTATTGAATCGCGAAGCTTTGCTTCACCGGAACACACCTCAATGATTTGATGTTACAAAATAGTGGTTGCTAAAGAAGAAATATCTCAACATTGGGTTTACTGAAGATCCCATTATTATTATTAATATAAGCTACTTTTACAAATTTTCTATCGTTTATTTTGGGTTTCATATACTATATATTGCTGCAGCTTCAGACCATTTTATGTGGTGTTCTTTAATAAAAGATCTCCACGTTTCTCCTTTTTGTGTATAAGTGTATGTTTCTTAATTCTCGGTCTTTTAGTGGACGCTGGATTTTTCCCATATATAGATTGAATGCCCCCAGGCGAAGGTACCAAAGTTGAAAGAGAGTATAACTGATGGTATGCAAGGGAGATGACATCCCAAAAGCTCACTCAGTGACAATCTTTCTCCACAGAAGTAAAGGAATAGCAGCGGAAATGCTTCTACGACTAGTACAAGCCTAAAACAATGAGATAAGAACGTCTAAATGGAAGGTTATCAACCTTAAAGACGAATACAAAGGCCAAATATAGAGGATAAGATTTGATATCCTAACCTGCCAGAAGATCAAAAACAACGGGCATATTATCACTGTCGGCTTGAGAAAATCCCTATGCACAAAAGAAAGACAAGATGGATGAAAAAAAAAGTGGATGCGTGACTCCCATTACTCTTAAAGGCGATGATGGGGGAGCGTGGGGAGCCTCCACATCTCCAACCTCGATCTCAGAGTACTAGCTTTCGACGAAACAATAATGGACATGGAAAAAAACCTAAGACCAAGAGGACAACACCCTCATCGGAAGCGACGACACCCTCACCAAGTGATACAAAAATGGCGGGTATTAACATCGTCAAAGTGAACGCTCACCGTGCTAAGGGCATCTCAGCTGTAATTGTTAGGACGTTTACTCAATAACCTGCAGGGAATTATGCTGATCCAGGAATCTGGGTTCAACAGAAATCAAGTAAAAGGATTATACTGTAAGGATGCAAGAGTAATATATCACGTTAGTAATAACACATCTAGAACAGGTATTATGGTAAGGAAAAATATTAGTTATTTTGATCTTTCAGAATTCATGACCAGAGATCTGGTTCTTATACGAGCATGCCGCGAACTGAAGAAAAAGAAGCAAGAAATTATCGTAGCTTTATGCTACTTCACAGGAATTGGCCTGTACCGTCGCCAGAAGTGTAAAGATTGGTAGAGCAGTGTCAGGAAAAGAAACTGTCACTACTATTAGGGTGTAATGCTAATGCTCAAAACACAATTTAGGGTAGCAAGGACACCAGTCAAAGAGATGAGCAGCTTTTGAAACATATTTTTACAAGTAATCTTATCATAAACAATATTATATAGCTCTATATTTGTGACAAGGGTTAGGAAGCAAGTATTAGATATTACATTAAGTCGAGTCCTTCCTACGGTACCTTGGCAGAGGCCTCATTGTTTGTTCCCTCAGGGCACATAATGACTAGATCGTGGGCATAGGCCTGTGTATACGAACCAGGTTCGTTTAG
The DNA here is from genome assembly GCA_034092305.1 of Diaprepes abbreviatus. NCBI lineage: Eukaryota > Metazoa > Arthropoda > Insecta > Coleoptera > Curculionidae > Diaprepes > Diaprepes abbreviatus. The sequence continues at coordinate 2,832,143 of JASJET010000138.1, read as the reverse complement.
TTTATTCAGCAGGTTATCACATCAGGGGTGACAGAACTCCTCCCTGCGGACCGTCCTTACTTGACAGTGCTTTAACAGCTATGTCGTTAAGCTCATCATACATTAGTCTCTGAGTTATCTTTGTTCTGATCCATGTGACTACTGTCGGTTTAAAACCTTGTTGTTGTAGAGTATTGCATATCGAATCATGAGATGTGTTGTCAAGACCATAGAACCGATCCCCCTGAGCCAGTCCTCCTTGTTGTTGTAGAGTATTGCATATCGAATCGTGAAATGTGTTGTCAAAACCATAGAACTGATCCCCCTGAGTCAATCCTGAAAAGGAATCCTAGGAAAACAAATTGGAAAAAACACAGCACCAATCTGAAAACAAACTTAACACACATTCCGACCAGAGGAAATGCTAAGCATGATCTGGAGCTGGAGAATGACCTGAAAGAAGTGAATGAGGTTATACTCGGAGCTTACGAATCGAGCTACCACTTCCAAACAAGCAAAAGCTGTAGGGATACATCTTGGTGGAATGATCATCTGTCAAAATGAAGATCCGAAACGAGTAAATGCTCCAATGAGGCTTAGCGTGACCGAGATTTCTAGCAGAGTTACAACGAGAAACTCACAAAGAAATTAGGAAGTCTAGAAGAAACAGGTTCAAAAAATTTTGCGAATATATTCAGTCTACATCTGCTTTAGCGAGATTACACAAAATTATGGCCAGGGGTAGGATTGATACAGCAATAGCAATCAGAAAGCCAGACGGCAGCTTCAGGGAGAGCGAGGGGGGAAAATTACTTTTACTCAACACACAACACAACAGAAAATCATGATAGACTTATCAGAGAAGCTATAGTAATGGCTAGATGCATATGTATGCTGTAATGATCATCTAAAATGGGGAATTAATACCTTTCAATCATTTTAAACCCCAGAAGTCACTAGAATTCTTCCTGCCCTGCTACAACGACCGCAGGAAGAGATTCTATTGCATATTGCGGGTATTAGTAGAACCAGCCAGCATGCCAGAAATATGGAGAAGGGACAGAGTTACCTTCATTCCGAGAGCGAAGAAAAAGGATATTACATACTCCAAATCCCTGTGATCTATCGGCCTCATATTGTTAATTTTTAAAACGATAGAAAATGCAGTTAATAATTATATCAGAAGATAAATTATTGAACGGGTTCTACTGCACCCTTATCAAACGCATACCAAGCAGATCTACGAATCGGTGTTAGTTATTGCCAATAGTTGATTTACAAATTTATCGTAAATCGGATGTAATATTTGCTACCAGTTTTCCAAACAAAAATACCAACAAGCTTTTCCTATTTAACATATAGAGCCGAGAACTGGATACTAAATAGAAACCTGATGCAAAGATTTCAGGTCACTAAAAGGAAACACCTGAAGAACTTTTATGGGAACAAAAAAATATAAAATAGGAAAAAAAAAAGATATTAGAAGGTAAGAGTGAATCAGTGAAGGAAATAATACACAGAACGAAATTTTGGCGAGGACAAATTCAAAAGAGAAGAAGGTCAAAAAGACAGAACAATGTCCATTTGGTTAACTTATTAGCAATATCTTAATAGTAAACTTACCAAGAAGTTTGGATTTCTTCCAATAACCATCCCTAACCTCCAAATAATCACTTGAGCAATCAGCCGATTTGAAAATGTCAATGGAAGTGATACGAAGGATGATTTTTTCTCCAGGGCTAGCAGTTATTCTCCATTCACAGTACGTTGAGTCATCTGCAGCATTAATATTTGGAGGCGGAGAAGTAAATGTTCCTGACTTTGTTTGAAAAGTTTGTCCACATTCTAAAATATCATATTATAAGAATATAATAAATATAACTTTAATTAAATGACTTACTTGGACAATTGTACAAAATTTGTGTTTGTTTAATGTCTCCATCACTTAGTCCCTGACGTTGGCCAATTTCTGGAATTTTTTCTCCAAGTGGTATTCCAATAGGTTGGATGGTGTCCAGAAATACATTTTTGGAATAGGTATTTCTAGCGTAGTGCATAATGGAGTCGTAGTCATACTTTAGCCCCATACTGGTTACTTGGTCAATGGGAAGTTTATTGAAATTAGTTTCTTGGCCTGGAAAAATATTAAAAGTTTATTATTTTTCTTTAACAACAGAATTTCAGAGTAACATAACAAATATGGAACTTTTTTATTCGGCTAAAATAAATATATCTTCAAGGATGACTAAGTTTGTGAAGTTTGCCAATCACTCTATAAATTATACATTCGTAATTTGAAACTTTGGGATTTCCCTGAAAATTCTCCATCACATTATTGAATCAAATGTGCTTAAGAAAGTTATGATCATACCTGTGGCTTATCAAACATATTCTCTTATATTTTTGCTTTTGATAAAGCTGGGGATTTATTAGGAAGGTACTGGTCACAAGCGACGTTCTATACATTGCTTTATTTGCTAAAGTCAATATGTCATGGAGGCAGTAACACCTTTGTAAGTTTAATCAAACTCAATTCTTTCACATTTTTTACATATACTGAATGTGTGAATCCAGAGTTTTTTTCAATTGCCAATATCCTATTCGTATAAAAATGCAGACACTTCTATCATCACCACAAAATCCCAAAATTTTGAGGTCACATCTGTAATATATGAATTCTCATCCTGAAGTAAGATTCTTTTCGAACGCCAATCGATTGTTTCATATATGTTTTCTCTTCAATGTTCCTTACAAAAAACTAAGTTATCTTTCTTTGATGTACTAATTCTTTTTTCTCAATTTTCGTTCCAATAAAAAGTTACTCTAGGTGTTCTCTTTTGTTTAAAAAGTTTTAGACTTCTGAGTCAACCATTTAATTGAAACCACTGCGTTATAATCATTATGCGTGTGTATTTTCTTCAAAAGATCTTCATGAAGATTTTGCTCGAGCTTCCAGTCTATAAAAACTCCCCGTGTAGGCCAGTCCAAGTTAGGGTAAATGAAGGCACACAATTTGTAAAGCCCGATAGATTATGAACGTAGAAGTATAGTCTTGCAGATGGCATAACTTTGAGTCATCAATTGGTACGTAAAGAGGTGTTATCTTCAACAGATATCTAAGTCTTTCTATTTAACTGTAGCAAGCGGGACCCAATGATTATCTTAGTGTCTCAAACGCACCTTGAAATAATAGAAATAAGCATGTTTTTGGTGATGTTTCGTCTTTGTTCGGCGGGATATCCAAACATGCACCTTGTCTGTCGACCTTTTACTTCCTAGTTCTGTGGCTAGTTATTTCAAATGCACCAGTAGCTCCAGTTCTCCATCTAATTTTTTCATTTGGAGTTCTGTAGCACTTAGGATAGCTGAACAACAGTAAACACGTTCCTTTTTCTACTAACAAACGAATTGACAACCGGAACAACACCAGTGCACATTCCACCATTCGTGAAAACCTAATTACTGAAGAACAGAATGAATGGCCATAAATATGCAAAAAACACCTCAAAAGCGTTAAACAAACACACAGTACCATAATTAAAAATAAAGATATGAATTACCAAAAATTACATATAAAGGAAATGATAGAAATTATAAAAGATAAACACACTTTTAACTACAGAACAGATATAGAAAATTTGAGCCACATTTACACCAGCCTAATTTAAACAAAAATATTAAGTATTCGATCCTGTTAATAAACATCAAAAATTGAATATCCTCTTAAACATAAAATTAAATGTATACGTTTTTTTTTGTACATTGTAAAATATCTTCCTCTTCAAATTGCATTTTGAATCATACAGATATCTTTGTTTGTCTCTGAGAAATCCATTAAATTTGTTGGTTCAGCGTTTTCGTCTGTACTTGGAAATTGAGCTGCACGAACGAATAATAGTTTTTTAAACGACATGAATGGAGAAAAAAGTTATTAATGCATTCAATAAAGCAGGTATACAAAACAAGTACAAACCCACTACAACTAACTCGAATACACAAGGGGCACCGAAATACTTTCCACTCATCTGCCGTAATGTGAATTAAAAAGATATCTGAACGATTCTAAATGCATTTTAAAGAGGAAGAGTAGTACTTATAAGTTTTGGCTATGAGTTTGCTAAGAAGATTTAACTAGTGATGTTTAGAAGCCGCAAAAATGAGAATAAATATGTTTTCTGCACTTTTAGGTTAAATATCTCAAATTCCTGACGTGACAATGAAATATGATGATTAGATTCAGCGCAACAACAGCTTTCCCAAAACTATAGTCTGGTTTATGGTTCTCGAGATGAATCCAAATTTCTCGGCCTATGTTATTAATCTTTCTGTCTATAAATATACCCCTGTATTTCATCATATGTTTTAATTTCATATAAAATTGTTACAGAGATATTAAGTATTAATTAAATTAATCGATAATTGATAATTTATTGATTATTTTACTGACCTCTGACTATATTGTTAACAAACACTTGGACGTAGTTATCTCGGTCCGGTCGGGTATGTTCGTGATAGTAACCGATCGCATGACCTAGTTCGTGAACGACGATGCCAAATTTCGCACAGTTGTCTCCAATGCTTAATGCTTGAGCTCCTATACCGCGTTTTCCTACGAATGAACAACACCTAGAACAAAAGGAAATAAAAATAAGTACGAAGTGGGTTAATTAAGCTTTTATTATCAAAAAAAATATCATCCAATATTGTCTAACTCAAAATAAGTTCCTTGGGAAGTCACACATTCTATCTTCATAGCAGTATTGGAATAGTCTCCAGCTGATCGGTTATAGTTGTAGTGTCCGAAAAAGATGGTTAGAGTGCAGCGCTTTTGAAAATCCGAAAATGCAGTTCTTGAGACAATACCAAATCTAAGAAGGGAAGCTACCCACTTTAAAACAATCCAGTATCTTAATGTTCCTGGGAGAAATAAGACTGGAGGACCTGCTCTAGCTGGCAAGGTATCCCTGACGACTTGCCAGCAGAAGGGGATACAAAAGATCTATTAGGTCGCAGTGTATCGATCCTCATTTCTACATATGTATACATTCCCACATAGTCCTAGAAAAAACCGAGGAATATAACATTCCTATACACCTGGAATTTGTAGATTTTCACAAGGCCTTTGACTCTATAGAAATATGGGCGATTGAAATCACTTAATAATGCTAGAATTGACTCCAGGTATACCACTATCATACAGAACATATATATAAACACAACTATACAGGTTAAAATCGACGAAGACACAAAAACCGAAAATATAAACGTTATGAGAGGTGTGCGTCAGGGAGACGTGACCTGTCCGAAATTATTTACACTAGCTTTGGAAGATGTCTTTAAAAAACTAAATTGGGATCAGAAAGGTTTGGGAGTCGACGGTTCTTATCTTAGTCATCTTCGTTTCGCCGACAATGTTGTTGTCATGTCTAGCAACCCAGAAGAGCTAAAACAAATGCTTCAAGATTTCAATGAAGAGGCGAGAAAAGTGGGACTTAAGAAAATTGGGGAAAATTAAGTTAATGAGCCCTGACGCAAATGTACAAATAGAGATTCAAAATTAAATCATAGAGAATGTCCAAGAGTACATCTATTTAGGCCACGTCATGAAACTGGGCAAAGAAAATCAAACGGCGGAAATAACAAGGAGAATAGGGCTGACATGGGCTGCCTTTGGAAAGTTGTAGTACGTATTAAGAAATAGAAACACACCAATCAACCTTAAAGGGAAAGTGTATAACACGTGTGTCTTGCCTCTTGCTATGTACAGCATGGAAACGATAACACTAACCAAACAAAACGCAAATAGGCTCCGAGTCACTCAACGCTTCATGGAGAGACAAATGTTAGGAATCTCGTTACGGGATAAAATACGAAATCAAGTAATAAGATCAAGAACCAAAGTAGTGGATGTCATTGAACGCATATCACGACTAAAGTGGCAATGGGCGGGGCACATAGCTAGACAACTGCCCGATAGGTGGACGAGTAAATTACTGCAATGGCGACCGCGAGAAACGAACCGAAATCGTGGCAGGCCACAACGCAGATGGGTAGATGATATAAGACAGTTTGCTGGGAAAGACTGGCTCCAGAAGGCGAGAGATAGATCCCAGTTGAGGACCATCGGAGAGGCTTATGTCCAGGAGTGGACGTCAATGGGCTGAGAAAGAAGAAGAAGATACATTCCCTCTTATTGTCCTTTTGGTGGTGCAAAATATTTCTTTGAATCAATTTCTTATCCCCAATTCATTGATCTGATGAACGATGGTGTGAGTTAAATTCAATTCCGATATTCTGACTGTCAACTGATGATCTCAATGCACAAGATCCCTCATTCTGTAAACATTTTCATTGGTTCTTGAAAATGAAGATCTTCCAATTCCTAATGTATTTTCGATAGAATCTCTTCCTTCTAAAAATGCCTTAAATCAGCAAGAAATCTGGTCAATTGACAAAACACTAACTCCGTAGGCCTACTGAAGTTTTGCAATGTTTTCCGTTCAGCTGTCCCCAAATCTGAAGCAAAACTTGATCATATACGGTTGCTTGTAATTGGTGCCACTCATTTTTAGAACATACTTGAAAAATTGTTTCATGAAAAAAAAGTGCTATGGACATCCAAATGACTCTAGCAACTTAAAATTTATACTGAAGGCGTATCACATATTCAAATGCCGCTCTTCCAAGTCTCGCGTGTCAAGAGTTGCAAGTCTCTTGGCATCCTAGTTTTGGTTAAAAGTTGCTTAAATAAATAAATAAATAAAATAAATAAATATTATTGTCTTTCTTATTTTTATGAGTATTGATAAAATTTGTTATGCCTTGTATAATAGACCAATATAAAATAAAATTAATGTAACATTTTGGAAAAAGTAGTTAATTACAATAGATAATATGACTAATCTACTTAATAAATAGGAAAAATAATAAACAGTTTAAGTAAGTTAAAAATATAGTAAATAAGTTCTAAAAAATAAAGTACCGTTTTGCTAATTCTGTTCATTGATACTAACTTCAAGTTAATTAACTTAATTAACATACTTTTAAAATTAACGTCAATTTTTATCTCAGTTGAATTTCGTCGGTTTGTTTTGGCACTTTTCGTAAATAATTATTTCGATTAATTTTTAATTAAATATATTTTAAAGTCATGTCAATAATTGGTTATACACGTGGAAATATTTATTTATTTCAAGATTGTTTTTAATATAATTGTTAACAATAACTTTTGACATTGTTATCTGTTTGTCGCTATTATATGTTTAATGAAAAAGTTCCCAAATTTTGGATAAAAAATAATCTTGGTATATTTACGAAAACAAGTTTTTCTTAGAATTAGGCAATTATTGTATCGGCAGTTTTGGATAATTTGTTCAGGAAAAAATTATATCTATTCGCGATAAAACATTATCTAATTTAAAGAGGAAATAAACAAAAATAAAAACATTTTGTGTATTTTTAATTACATGTCATGCATCATATTCAATATGAAAAATGATCAAAATATCAACACAAATTCTTTAGGCACCTTCTTGATTGTTCATTTTCAGGTTTATTACGACCCGCAAATTATTTAATGGCACATATTTTTAATGTAGATTAAAAATTTGCAAGTTTCCATTTATCGGAGACTTTTCGAATAAATTTTAAAAGAGAAAAAATGACTTCACCGACCTCTTTAGGTCCACTGCAGAACCGATCTCCTTCAATAGGCATGATGACTGATTTTGGAAAAATACTCTATGATGTTTTTACGCACCTACTTTATACAAAATAAAGCTTATTTCCGTAAAAAATTTATGTTTTGAAGTAAAAAGTGACCTTTATAAAATACAATTTAAATTTCGCACCAAAACGCTAGAATAGTAATGGCTTCCGTCTGTGACGTCATCTTTTCGTAAACATTTGACAAGTTGCATCTTATTGCTTGTTTCGATTCATATTTTCCATTATTTTGTGCGATAATCATGAATTCTAATGTGTATCGATTGTGTGCTGTTCCTTGATGTACTAATACATCGATAAAAACTCCTAATAAGTTATTTATTAACGTGCCAATGAAGAAAATTATCAGAAATACGTGGCTAAATTATGCAAAGCGAGATTCAGCTCCTGTATCTGTTAATTCAGTAATTTATTTCTGCGAAGATCATTTTAATGTAAGTGTTTATTTTATATAAATAAGTGGCGAAGCTCGCAAACAAAATATATGTAAGGTAAATATTTGTCAGTAACACTGTCGATCCCGTTTGAGGTTAGGTTTCATTTCTTTATTACTGTATTATATTTAAAGTTCCTAACTAAAAGTTTTTTCTTTTTACAGTTACCAAATGATATGAAAAATTATACCAAGTAATGGGTTCAGTTTTACAAGTGCGCATGAAGTCAGGGTGAATACCCACAAGATTTGAATGCTAACCGGGCAGACGCAAAGGAACTTCTGACAACGCTGAGCATCTCTATTCTCGCAACAAAGAAGGTGTCTAATTGAAGAATGTGAGAAAGATGTGGCACAAACAAAAATACCTACAGAACATTTAGAACTAGCAGGCACTTCATCAGAAAGTTCAGATAACGTAGTCATTGCTTTTTTATACCGGTAACCTGTTTTATTGAATTCAAGTGTATATATTTTCTGTTTGCCGGTTTAATCATAACATTATAGGTTGTTATGATTCCAAACAATCTTTGTGGTACCTATAATTATTATTATTATTATATCATGATTTACAAGCCAAACGGCTTCGTACTCCCTCCAGGGATTATTCACTCATACCAGGCATACAAAGACACCAAAAGTATGAAGCTCTGTGGGAACCCTTTCCATGTTATCGGGTCCTAGGTGACGTTGTCTGCTGTATTTCCTACGTACCTTCGGACGGTTCTCGCGGTTGCAAAGAGAACTGCTTTCTACATAAGTTTATGTAGATGCTCACTAAGGCCCAGTCCCTTGATGTTCTGTAGTAGGTTCTTTGGTATCACTCCAGTTGTTGACAGTATTATGGGAATCGTTGGGACGCTGTTCATTGCCCATTGTCTTCGGATTTGACTCTCTAGATCTCTGTATTTGGCGATCTTCTCGTTGTATTTTGGCCTTAGGTTGCTGTTGTTAGGTACAGCAATGTCGATTAGTGTAGTTCGCTTAGAAATTTTATCTGTTAGTATAATGTCTGGTCTATTATGAGCTACTGACTGATCCGTCAGAACCGTTCGGTCCCAATATAACTTGAACTGGTTGTTATCAAAAATAGACTCCAGATTGTACTTGTAATAAGGCACTTTTCCTGCCTGTAATAGGTTTAACTTTTCTGCTAACTCTTGGTGGAGTATCTTAGCGGCTGAGTCGTGTCTTCCCTTATACTCGGTTGCGGCAAACGCTTGGCATCCTCCAGTTATGTGCTGAACTGTCTCCAATATTCGACAGCCATATCTGCATTGGTCATTTTCTATTAAGGGATCTCTAATGATGAACTTCCGATAGTTCTTCGTCGGAATAACCTGGTCTTGGATCGCTAACAAGAAACCCTCTGTTTCCGGAAACATCTGTCCTGAAATCAACCAGTAGTTAGACGCTGAGTTGTCGACATTATCCTGATTGGCATTATTTGGATGCCGTCCATGAAGTGGCTTCTGTAGCCAGGTTTGTAACTTCTCTTGGTGTGTTTGGTGGTAAGAAGTAATATCTTGTTCTCTCAACTGTAGCGGCGTTGAATCGTCTGCCTCGCATATTGCTCGATGTAGTGTGGAAGAGTCCGCTAACCTGTGGAAATATGAACGTAAGTTTATTATTTGTTGGTCGAGCTGTTTACCAATATCCACCAATCCTCTTCCTCCTTGGTGTCTTGGAAGAATTGTACGTTCAATAGCACTCCGTGGGTGATGTTTTGGTGCTTTTGTTAGGAGTGTCCTTATTTTTCTTTGCAGGTTTTGAATGTCCGTCCTGCTCCATTTCTCAAAGAATAGCTTATTATTATATTAATATTATTATTATTGCCTGTTGCAAGAACTATAGTACCTAATAATGTATAAATGATTACAGTTTGTTCACAAGTACTTATTTTTATTTTTTAGCTTTGCTCACAATTGAAAATCTGGAAGCACCTACCACTTTTCCAAAATCAGCTGATAAATCAGTACAAGTATATATATTACACAAATTCAGAAGTAAAGCTGTTCAAACTGAAGTTGAAACAGTCCACCAGTTAACCTCGCTCCCAGCATCAAGGAGTCGACAAATTTGAGCTATTATAAATCCTTGTTCCATAACGTTGTTGTACTTTTAATAGCATGAAACTGACATACTTTATAGTTTTATTCACAAAATATCTGTTTAACGATGCAAACAAAGAAAAATTCGAATGAAAAAGGCAATAAACAATGATGACTAATGTGATGTTTACGAAAGCGTGACGTCACGCACTTCTGATTGGTGTTCGATCTAATATGGCCGATTTCTATATTTTGTGTTCTTATTTTTACTAAAATAAATATAATTTCACCTATAATCTAAAAATAAGTGTGTCTTTTATAATCCCTCTATCCTATATAATTACTTCAAATCATAATATCAGTGATTCTGCGTTACAGTCATCATGCCTATTACAACCTATTCTCTTGATATCATCGGACCATGTAGCAGGTGATCCAGGTGACGCCACCCAAGTTTTCTCTTTATCCACTTATTATTTGCCATTCGGGTTTTAAGACCTGCCCAATTGTATTTGAGATAACATATCTTCTTTACATTAACCACTTCTGTTCTTAGTCTTAAGTCTTCTTTTCTAACATATTCTCTGAGAGACAAAACCAACATTGATCTTTTTAATCTACTTTGTACAATTCTTAATCTATGGACAGTCATAATTGTTAAGGTTAAGATTTCTGCATCGTACATTACAATAGATAGAACGCATTGATTGTATACCTTTCATCTGAGACACATTGGAAGCTCAATCTCAAATGCATAAATTGTTCTATTCATTCATTCATATTCAACTCAACATAAATATATATACTTCTCTACTAATTCAACAACAACAAAAATTCTGTATTGCGAAAACCGATACTGAAACACAGTTTAGACTTTCTGCAACATTGTTCTTAATTCTCCAAGATCTCTCTCTCTCTCTCTCTCTCTCTCTAGCATTACAACCCGGGGTGGGTCTTTGCTGACTTCACAATCTGCCTCCACTTGCTGCGATCCATCATCAGTTCCTCCGCGCGTTCGACGTTTAGGGTTTGTAAGTCTGATGCAAACGTTATCTCTCCACCTCATCCTTGGTCTTCCTAGCGGCCGCTTTCCTTCTGGGTTCTCTTCACATACCAACTTGACGATACGATACTTATCTCATAACATGGCCGGCCCATCTTAATCTTTCTGCTTTTATTATTTTCACTATATCTGGCTGGTTGTATAGTTCCTTCAATTCCTTGTTTGTTCTCGTTCTATATTGTTGTGTGGTGTTGTCCCTGACCGGTTCGTATATCCCTCTAAGCATTCTTCTTTCTGCGATTTTCAGTCTATTCTCATTTTGTTTTGTCAACGTCCATGTTTCACATGTATATGTCATTACCGGTCTTATAACTACTTGATATATTCTTATTTTCGAGCGGCGGAATATATTTTTCGATTTCATTATCTTTTGCAGCCCATACCAGCAGCGGTTGCCTCCTTGTATTCTGTTGTTAATCTCTTGTGTAATGTTGTTGTCAGAGGTGATCGTAGCTCCCAAATATTTAAACTGATGGACTCTTTCAAAATTGTAGTGGTCCATAGTCACGTTCTGTCCTATTCTGTCTCGCCGTTCCGTTCTTGTTGTAGCCATATATTTTGTTTTTTCTTCGTTAATTCGTAGGCCAACTTTCTTTGCGGCATTTTCCAGTTTGAAAAACTCTTCTTTGACACTGGTAGTTGTATTACCTACAATATCGATATCATCAGCGAACGCCAATATGATACGCGGACCTTGATTTCTAAAGAGGAGCGTTTTTGTGTTGGTTTTTCGCACGATGCTCTCCAAGGCGACGTTAAAGAGGAGTGGAGATAGCTCATCGCCTTGTTTAAGACCACTATTGATTGTAAAGAAGGTTGACAATCTTTCTTCAAGTCTTACTGCATTTATAGATCCCTCTACACATGTTTTGGTGAGGTTAATTAGCTTCTTCGGTATGCCAAGTTCTGCCATGGCATTCCACAAATCCGCTCTTATGATGCTATCGTATGCTTGTTTAAAATCTTTAAATAGCTGGTGCAATGTTTTGTTGTATTCCGAACATTTCTCCATTAATTGCCTAATCGTGAATATCTGATCTACAGTTGAGCGGTTTTTTCTAAATTCCCCAAGATCAACTGTTATAAATACCATATTATCCAGAAATCTGAGATGGGTAAGTTATAGTCTATTTATCGTTACGCTTCTTTTTTCTTTCAAGGTTTTTGAAAACATATTCTGAAACTGTGATGTGAGTTTAGGTGAAATGGCGTCTCTCTGTCATATATATGATCTAATTGCGACGCAGTTAGGGTTTTCATGCATTTTTACAATCATTAAAAAATTATTATTGATATTATATATTAATTTGAATATCTATGACCAATTCAGCGTTCTTGTAAAGCTTTTATGACAGCTTTTAATTTGGCTGTATCAAATGTTTTGTGGAAGTCAAAGAAAGCATGAGTTAGGGGCCTGCTATATTATAAAAATTTTTCAATTAGTGTTTTGACAGTTTGCAGATGATCGTTCTATAATTAGGTTATTCCCCTGGTTAGTTTGAATCTAACTTTCTTTCTAATCTTAAGGAGTTAAAATGTGAGTTCTATTATTTATAACATCATTATGAAGGGTGTCAAAATACGAGAATTTGTGGGGATACAGGGAATAATCGGCCTTAAATGTGACGTAAGGACTAAATAGATTCGTCATTATAGTCAAAGAAATATTGTTGAAGCTACGGCTGCTGAAATAAGTTTATAATAAGAATAAGAAACCACTTACCCGCAAGGTCTTTCTGTAAAAAACACATAATCAGTGTTTTCCGTCTTATTTCTTTCAATGAATTTTAAACAAGTATGGTTTTCCCAATGTCTCATGGCTTGCTTTGCCAGAGCTTTCCTAAATGTACTCCAGGATTCGTCAATCTCATAAGGAATTATTCCATAGTCCCATAACCGGTCTTTAACAGTAGTTGCTGCGGCTCTCTTCATGATTGAGTGAATTGGTGTTATTGTTTCAGGGATAGATTTCCTAAAAAAAGTGTCACATTAAGTCACACAAAAGGTATTCGATTTTATTGCTGACTAAGTCATAGATAAATTAAATTATCAAAATAAGTTAATTAAAAATTAATTTCTCATAATAATTCCATTTTAGAAAAATCAGCTTTTTAAGTAGTATATTTTTGAATAACTCTCTGGTATGTTTTTTTAACAAAAATATATTTTTTTGCCGGTGGCCAAATAAGGGAGGATGCCAGCTTTATCTCAAAAACCGTTAATCGCACAGTTTCCGGAAAAAAATAATTATAGTAAAACCGATCCTGAAAAATCACTTGAAATTATTAATCAATTAGAAAAATATTTTTTTTCAATAATTTGTTCAATAAAGCTACGTCATAATCTTAAAAAAAATGAAACTTTTTCTATTTCACGCCTGTCACACTGTCTTTTAGATAAAATGATGGGAAAACTTTTTTTCATTAAAGTGCTGATAACCCCTGTTTGATCTATCGAAACTGAACACAGACCAGGGCTTATCTGTAAAATATCGGGGTTACGTGGATGTGAAATGGAACATGGAGATTTTTGCATGAGGGTCTTCTGGATAACGTGAGTAACGATAAATTTGATATGCATACTTTCAAAAAGTTGGACAACATTGTTTTTATAAATAAAAATATAAAATTAACGAAAAAAAAAGGTTTTTTTTTCAACTTTTCTCCCGTGTAACTTTGAAGGTATTCGTTTTAGAGGAAAGTTGAAAACGAAAAAAGTTTTGTAATTAAATTTGCCATAAGATAGTTGGTCGGAAATCTCAAAATATATTTCCCTTATTGCGAAATAGCAATAATTAAAAAAAAAGGTAAAGAAAGCAGTTTTTTAATCAATTTTTTTGACCATTTAAATTTCTCTGAGGACCGTCATATTAGAGCAAAGAAAACTCTATGCCATGATAAAATAACACGCTAAAATTCATTAGGATCGAATAAATAGTTTTTGCACAATAATTCTGCAATCCGATTTCGTTTACAAAAATTGACCATTTTTCAAGTTTGTCTGAGTCCAAAATATCACGTTAACGTATTTAAATTTATTTTCGACATATAGTAGGGAACTCAAGTTTTCCAACGCTTTTTTCAGAATTAAAATCGGATGATTTGGACGCCCTCAAGAAAATAAAAGAGACATTGGATCTGTATAAATTCAATGTAAGCGGAAAAATTCAGGATAACAAAGGAAACATCATTGTAGATCGCTTAGGGAAAATAAAATTTGGAAAGAACACATAAACCAGTTGTTCGAAGACACAAGCAGATCGGAAAATCCTCCCACTTACCGGGTACCAAATTTCTTGCCGATTACCGTTGATGAGGTTACTCGAACCATAGTGGGGTTGAAGAATGGGAAAGCACCAGGGCCAGATAATATCCGGAATGAATTCTTAAAACTATTGAATGAAGAAGATATCAGATGGCTTACAGATATATTTAATGAAATATACTCCACTGGAATTATACCTGAAATATGGCTCAAAAGTACATTTATAACGCTACCTAAAAAATCAAGTGCAAAAAACTGTGAAGACTTTCGTACGATTAGCCTTATGAATCATTCTCTTAAACTTTTCTTGAAATTAATTCATCAAAGAATATATAGGATTTGCGAAGAACAGATTAGTTGTACCCAGTTTGGGTTTAGAAATGCTCTAGGTACTAGGGAGGCACTTTTTAGTATCCAAGTCTTGTTCCAAAGAGCGCGGGATGTTAATCACGATATTTTCGCGTGCTTTATTGATTATCAAAAAGCATTTGATAAGGTTCAGCATAATAAGATAATGGAAGTTCTTGAATCAGCTGGATTAGAAAAACAAGACCTAAGAATTATAGCAAATCTTTATTGGAACCAGACCTCTTCAGTCAGAATAGAAAGTGAGGAATCCGAGGAAGTTATGATAAAGAGAGGAGTTCGACAGGGATGTGTACTTTCGCCATTGATATTCAACATATATTCAGAATACATATTTCGAGAAGCCCTGGAAAATACCTCCGACGGGGTGATTATCAATGGCGAATGTATTAATAGCATAAGATACGCAGACGATGCGGTAATTATCTCAAATGATTTAGGAGGACTCCAAAGATTGATGGACAGAGTGGTAGAAGTAAGTGAAAGATACGGACTGCAGATGAATACAAAAAAGACCAAATTCATGATTATTTCTAAAAATAAACGCATACACGGCCAACTACTGATACATAACAGACCCATCCAAAGAGTTAACAAATATATCTACTTGGGAACAAATATCAATGAAGAATGGGACCACTCGGTTGAGATAAGATGCCGTATTGAAAATGCCCGCACTACATTCCTTAAAATGGCAAAAATATTCAAAAGTAGAGACCTATCCTTAAACACCAAAATGCGAACATTGAGATGCTACGTATTTTCGACCCTCCTATACGGCGTTGAATCATGGACGCTATCTGAAGCATCATGCAAAAAATTAGAAGCTTTTGAATTTTGGCTATACCGTCGCATTCTGAGGATTTCATGGGTAGATCATATTACCAACGAAGAGGTGCTTCACAGAATGAAAAAAGAAAAAGAAATCTTGTATCAAGTAAAGAAGCGTAAACTTGAGTACCTGGGCCACATCATGAGAAATTCTGAAAGGTACCGGCTTTTGCAGCTTATACTACAAGGCAAAATACAAGGCAAAAGGAGTGTAGGAAGACGAAGAACCTCATGGCTGAGGAATCTCCGAGTATGGTTTAGTACATCAACTGTGGGCTTATTTCGTGCAGCAGTGGATAAAGTCCGTATAGCCATTATGCTCACACATCCGGTAACGGATAGGCATTAGCAGAAGAAGGAATTGTTTAAAGAAATTGTTGATTTTGCTTATAAACAAATAGATTATCTCGGCGGATTGTCATTGGATAAAAACGTTATAAATACTTACCATATTTTTTTCTTTTCCAAAATTTTTTTAGCACTATCTGAAATAAGCTTATGTTTAGCCTGAGCATCTTCAGGGTCTCTATGAATGTACTGAGTGTAATGTTTTCTTGAATCACCAAACCTTATAGCAATATCATCCACGAAAATATCTGAAATATAACAAGTCATATTAATTAAGTTGAGAGCTGAAGGTTCTTCTCTATTGGACGTAAATGAAAATATATTAACAGTATCAGCTGATCAACGGATTTCCATGAAGGTCTATTAAATAATAACAGCAATAATGTCACATGAGAGAAAGTTGGATATAAAAATGTTTGAATATAGTAACTTTGAGAGTAATTTTAAATTACTAAAAAGAAAAGTTTAATCGAATTTTATATTACATATCTGGATTGCAAAAGGTTTAACCTAGTTTTTGGGATTTTTTGGGAAAAAAAAACATAATAAAGTAATAAATGAATAATACCATCAGGATGCCTAGTGTTCCATTACACTATAAACAATCCGTAGTTATACTTATATTTTTCGGTTTACTTCTCTCAACAATGATCTATTATTTTGTTATAAAAAATTTTTTACTTATAAAATTTAAATTAAAGAGCAACCTTGATGGCATAAACAGACAAATTGTAGAGAATAAAAATATCAACAAAATGAGCAATAGATCAAATCAAAGGAATCATTAATAGCGGAAAAAAAACAGGAAACACCGGAAAATTGAACATTTTTTAAAAATTTCATATCACCGTCTTTTTTTTAAGTTGTAGCATTGGCTCTTCCTGAAATAATAGTAATTTATATTTACTTTATGTATGCCAAAACTAGACATTGTGGGTTCATTACTTTTTGCACAATCGTCATTTGAAATCTATAGTGCGTCTGGTTGCGTCATGAATGGTCCGATTTTCATTTTGTAAAAAGATTTTGAAAGTAGTGCCTATATTCTCATTCTGCATCAAAGAGTCAATAAAATATTTGAAAAATGTTGGCAAACATGACTGAAAACGAACCTCTAAAATGACCTGGTAGTCACCATCGTTCTGGTTCTTCGAGCCAGCCAAATTAAGAAATATAATTTCATATTTTTTATATTTACATCGCTTTATCTCAGATAATTGTATATACTTATTTTCGAAACGTCAGTCACTTATTCTTCATGGTATTATTTGAACAACAAGCGCTGACTGGAGTTCCCAAAGCAATTAATGACTGACTGACGAATTTTTAGAGTTGTGCCTTCAGGTTTCATGAATCTATGCATACTATCGTAAAAATTGAGTGCCAAAATTTTGAATTTCGAGTAACCAAAACTATTGAGTATTAAAATGTAGTTAATAAGAAAGTTTTTGGAAAATTTCAGCTCTTTATATCTAATAGAAAAAAAATTATAGACTTTCAAACTTGAGCGTTGTGTTCGGGCACGCGCTTTGTTTCAAAACATCGATTGTTATCATAATCATAATAATATGTTTGGTAGCATCATCTGAATATGAAGCCACTTGTCATTTACCCTCAGTAGACCCCTAAGAGCAATAACCTCAATTTTTAAAGATTAAAGTAAATTCATCGATCAGCAGATCCCACAGGAGTGGGGATGGAACTCTTCTAAACAAACAGCTTGACACTTCTACTATTTTTTTCCAACATATTTGATTGGGGTCATCTATTTTGAAGCGTACTTTGTATCCACCTATATAAAGTGTCATATCTTCTGGAAAACAATATCATGGAAATGAAGGAGGTATGATCAAATTCTTCTTTAATATCAAGAAAGATATTTAGTGCTATTTCTTCGTTATTTATTTATGATAAACTCTAGTTTTCTTGCTGGGTGGTATTGGGCTGACTGATATGATTAAAAATCATGTTTTTAGAAAGGATTCCTGTTTGTACTTTCCAATTAGTTTCCTTTCCAACTTCAGCAGATAAGATGGGATATTAGTTGATTCAAAAGATTTCGCCTGAGAGTAATCTATCCCAAACTTCGGCATAAATATAATTTTAGACCTCTTCCAGGCAAAGAGTAAGTCATTTGAGATTTTTCTCTTTAATAATGTATTTTTTGTAACATTTATCTAATTTAGATTAAATTATATATATGAATAAAAAACCAATTAAAGTTTGTTTAGAATAATTTCATGCATCTACCAGGAAAATGGCAATTTTACAATTTATTCCTTTACTTGCAACTTCTTCTTCTTTTTTCACTTGGGTAAAATTATTTTTGTTTTGGTATAATGCTATACCTCTTCTGACACGAATGTTCAGCTCTCCCTCCAGCACTTTGTTAGTCGTTCTAAAAGTACATTTGCAAGGGGTTGATTTTTGTAGCTTTTTTTGCTCTTCTATTATCAATTCATTCTATGAGCTTAACTCCTTTTGTTATACATGATAACACGTCTTGAATGATACATTGTTCTCTCATATCTTCATTTCTTATCCCGTTTGTTAATGCCTCCCAACTATCGTTCTTATTATTTCCATCTCCATTATTCTAATCATTTGCAGTTCTTCCTTTTATCGCTTCTGCTTTCCTTGCTATATGTCATGGTGAATCTGACAAAAGTGTTAGATTTTTCTGTCTTACTCTCTGTTCTCGTGTATTTATTTCTCTATATCTTGTCTTTCTTGCCGCTTTTTTTTTCAGGTTTCTATTATTTGTGATTTCTGCACCGAAATAATTAAAGGTCATCACTTGTCCTTTAATGATGTTCTTACATCGTTTTAGTTCCTTTAATAATACAATGGGCTTTATTTTGTATGATCATGTTAAGTTGTTCTACTTCTTCTTATCCATAATCAGATTGAACAGGAAGGGACTCAGGGAATCGCCTTGCCTAATGCCAGTGTGTACAGGTACTGATTTGTTGAGTTTAACATGTATTATGGGATGAACATTCACATTTTCTATACATTTCCTCTGTTGTATATCAATACATTGTTGTTTTAGTTTTTTAACCTACTTCTAAAAGAAGGAGGTTCTCAATTCGTGGACTAGGTATTTTTTTATGTATGTACACCGATTACTCCGGAACGGCGGCACTGATTTGAATGACATTTTTTACTTTATGTTCAGAAAGTTGCTGCGGTGCTCCCATATTTTTTTGGATGAAATGGGTGCAGTAAAATCTAAGATGACGCTGACAATATCGCGGCCAAAAAAATAATTTTGTCAGATTTTCTCTAAAATTGGTATGGGGGAGTTTTTGAGGTCCTACACGATGAATCTGAAATTATTTTTACAAAATTTAATATGGCGGACCAAAAAATGTAGTTTTGTCCGATTTTTTCCAAAATTGGCATGGGGGAGTTTTGGGGTCGCACATAACAAATCCAAAAGATTTTTAAAAAATTCAACATGGAGAATCCAATATGGCGGACAAAAGAATCAATTTTGTCCGATTTCCTACAAAATTAATACGGGGGATTTTTGGGGTCGCACATAACGAATCTAAAATTATTTTTAAAAAATTCAATATGGCGGATCCAATATGGCGAACAAAAAAAATAATTCTGAACTGAAATCTGAAATTAATTTAAAAAAATTAAATATGGCGGATCAAAGATGGCGGTTCAAAGATTCTACATCTCTCGATTTTCTCCAAAACTATAAAATCCAATATAGTGGACAAAAAATTTTACATTTTTCGATTTTGATCAAAGGTGGGACTGAATTGTTTTGAGGTTGTAATTAGCAAATATGTCAGATGAAATATGACGGTCTAGAAATTTAAAATTTCCAGATTTCATCCAAAATTGGTATTAGGGGGCTTTGAAGGGTTTAGATTTAGATTAGATTAAGACGTTAAAATTATTTTTTTGAAATTCAGTATGGCGGATACAATATGGTGGGTTGAAAATTTTACCTTATTCGCATTTTTCAGATTTGGTATTAGGGGTTTTCGGGGTCGTGTATTATGAATATGAAGTTAATTTTTTATAACTATTGGGTTCATAAGATACAATATGAGGGACTGAAAATTTTACATTTTCCGATTTTGTCTAAAATTGATATTGTGGGGTTCTTGGGGTTTATACAAACTCAATATGCAGTATAAAATATATCGCGCTAAGAAATTTACATCTCAACTTCTTTAAATATCGATATTGGAAGGTTTTGAAGCCTATATTACCAATCTAAAATTAATTTAAAATTTAAGATAGTGGATTTACTATGACAGACTAAATATTTGATTGATACAATTTTAATGATACTTGGAGAACTCTAATAATCAAAGCATTTTTAATGGTTCATTTTAGGATGATATACAACTTTTGATAAAATGGGTACTTTTTTGCCACCTTGGAGTCTTTGTGAGGTACACTAATCTCGATTAGTATTTATTTTAAATAATTTATGGATATCATAATGAATTCAAAACTAAAAATCAAAAAATAAAAAAAATAAATAAACCGACTTCTAGAAGTGCGCTAAAAAATGAAAAAAACTATAAATTTTTATATGAAATTGAAATTTTTGAAGTCGGCGCCAAACCAATACCTGACAAAATGTGATTTGCATAAACAGATTAAAAATACTTTACTTGTAATTGCTTTCTTACCATAATTTGGCGGCGACTTCAAAAATTTCAATTTCATATAAAAATTTATAGTTATTTTTCACTTTTTAACGCACTTTTATAAGTCGGTTTTATTTTTTTTTTTATTTTATTTTAGTATATCTACTAGTTCAACCCTATCAAAAGCTTTGATCATATCAACATAGTAAGGTTTGTCTCCATCTATCTAGTACTTCTTGAGTGATAATTATGTTCTTGAACAGTGACTTTATTTTTGTTATTAGTGTATTTCCGCCATATTTTACTTCGTTGGGAATTTGATCGGGATTTGGAGAATTTCAACCATTTAGATTTATTATGACTTTTTTAATTGTCAACTCAATTTTTTCCATATTGTGGTATTTTGTATTTTATTCTTTCTTTTCCTTTCAATAGTTTTACAAAATCTATATATGCTATAAACAATATTCAACTGAAAATGCGCAGTAGATTTTGATAAGTGAGTAAGAGTTAAAATAGGATATTTTTGTAAGATTTAAACAGAGATTTATGGATATATTAGTTAAAATGATATTAAAAATTTTAAGTGAAATGCAAAAATTCAACACACCAATAAGTTACGAGTAGTATGGATTGACTTTTTACAAGATACAAGCTGTATATCTAATAAAAAGTCCCTCTTCAATGGCTAGAAAACAATATCAAAATCACACTCAATCTATATATATATATATATATATATATATATATATATATATATATATATATATATATATATATATATATATATAAATATATAATATTTAAAAATCACGAACTGCGTTACTCGGCGTACATAACCACAATTTAAATCTACCAAAATAAACTTTTGAATAGTACTAAAATAGACTTACCAGCTTTGCACGGGTTTAATCCAGTATCGTTAGTTGTCTTTTTCGGAAACGTCATAGTCAATAATTCATCGACGGAAAATTTTCTTATATTACGGGAATAATTCAAAGGTGTTGTTGTTACATTTTGATACTCAAGTGTTGCGTTATTCGAAGCGAAAACCCCCAAATTTGGTTCAGATGATTTAAAGAAACTAACATTTTTTGGCAAAACTTGTGTTAATGTTAGGTTTTCCCGAGAGTCGATACGAGAAACATATTGTTCATCATTAGAAGTTATATTTCCCTTATTATCCGTCACATTACTAAAGTTCTGGGATTCAATCGACACACTTTTTAAATTGTTACGTTCACTTGTTGTCACCTGGCGGTTAGATATAATATCTGTAATATTTTGCAGCTGGAGTGTATCATTTGAAACAATCGGCGAACCTGGAGGAATTGTTGCATTGTTTAGCACAGCACACTGGACTGCAAGGTTACAACAGCACAAAGCAAATACTAGTCGATTGAACATGGTCAATGTTTAATCTGCTGCTCTATCTGCTTTCATGTGTACTAATTACGAGATGGTAATAATGTTTCATGTACGAGGGGTACATGAAAAATACTTGCCCTAAAAAACAAAAATATTAAAACTATTATGATTATCAAATGTAATTTGGAAGGTTGTAACAGTTATAAATATTAAAAAATAATAAATAAAGATATTTAGTGGTTTGTTTACATGATTTTCAGTATTATCGGTAATTCACATGATTTAATCGAAATCACTTTTATGTCTGACGTTAGAGAATAGGAAACATTTTGACCTTTAGTGTTGAGTTTATTTTGTTATATATAGTGTGGAAAAAATGAATAGAACATCCAAAGCATCTTCAGCATATTCCTTTTAAGTTTTGCATTCATCATTCAAAAATGTCAACTTCTAGTTTAACATGAAGTCCAGAATTGATTACTTCTTTGTTAAGCCGGAGTTGGAGGGTGAAAAATAAAAATAAGAAAATAATCTAGAAATTGTTCTTTAATACCAGTATTTCAAGATCTAAAAGTTGCCAGAATTATCATCAGGTGACGCTCTGAGTCAGCTGATTTGAGTTCTGTTTCTTTAGTTAGTTCAGTGCTATATCCATTATTGACATTTTTACCAAATTTTATCGTCGTAGCTTGATCTTCTTCTTCAAGTGCCATATCAGGTCCCCCTGATGTTGGCAATTACATTGGCAAGTCTTTCACGATCCTGCGCCAGCTGGAACAGTTCCCCCGCGCTACGTATACCTGTCCATTCACGGTTATTCCTCAACAAGGAAGCCTGTCTCTTTCCTATCCATCTACGTCCCTCTACTTTACCCATCATGATTAGCTGAAGAATTCTATATCGCTTCACAGTGTTTAATAGTAGACGAATTGTGGTGGCCCTATTGAGTACCATTTCGTTGGTCTGCCTAGCTATCCAAGGTATTCTCAGCATTCGCCGGTATAACCACA
The DNA here is from genome assembly GCA_034092305.1 of Diaprepes abbreviatus. Taxonomy (NCBI): domain Eukaryota; kingdom Metazoa; phylum Arthropoda; class Insecta; order Coleoptera; family Curculionidae; genus Diaprepes; species Diaprepes abbreviatus. Next base: position 2,809,083 of record JASJET010000138.1, on the reverse strand, counting down.
TTTCGAGAGCCTCCAACGATTAATCGTGGCAGCCTTAATTGTCCAGATCTCTGCCCCATATAGTAACACTGGCCAGACGCATGATCTTATCATTCTCGGTCGTAGTTTTAGGTTGAGGTTATCATTGCAGAAAAGTGGTTTCATTTTTTGAAAAGTTACTCTAGCAGTCTCTATTCTACATCTTATCTCTTTATCTGGGTTTAGATTTTCGGTGATATAACATCCAAGATATTTAAAATGAGTCACCCTGTCTATACTTTTCCTTCTATTTGTATTGAAGCGTTAAGATGAGGTTGTCTACTAAAGACCATAAATTTTGTCTTTTTGATATTTATGTTGAGCCCCATTTCTTGACCCTCAGTGTTAACACAGTTTAACAGATGTTGCAGGTCTTGTAGTTTGTCGCTTAGGATAACAACGTAGCTTGATATTTGTAAAATTAACGCCGTATTGAGTATATCTATCTCTGCACGTATTTTCGATTTTTAAATGTTTCAAAAATGGGGTTTAATTTGCAACAAGTTTGTATTAAATTTTTCGTTAAAAATGAATTCAATGGTGCAAAAACTTTCAAATTTTTGAAAACTGTTTCGGCAATGATGTTCTAAAGGAAACAGTGGTTTACTATTGGTATACCAGAGGATGCCCTCAGTGAGGAGTAGCCAGGGCTATGCCGATAATGTGGTCGTGATCGCAAGAGGCAAATTCGAGAATACTCGCTGCGACATAGTTCAAAGAGATCTTGAATAGATTAGAGAATGGTGCTAGATGATGGAACTAAACATCGACCCCACCAAAACCACCCTAGTAGCCTTCACAAGGAAAAGAAACCTCGATCTGAAGACCATCAAAATGGACGGAAATGTTATTGAGTGGAAGTCAGAGGTCAAATATCTGGGACGGATACTAGATAATAAGTTCTTCTGGAATAAGCAAAAAAAAAAGAAGTAATCAATAAGGGTACAAAAGCATTGATGATCTATAGAAAGTTTGCGGGAAAAAGATGGGGTACAAACCCAACGTACACTGCAATAGTGAGACAAATCATCACATAAAGGACAGTGATCTGGAGCAAAAGAACCAGTTTTGCTGATATGAGAGCTAACCTCTCGAAAGTTCAAAGACTGGCCTGTGCATGTATAACTGGGGCAATGAAAACCTGACCAACAGCCGCCATGGAAGTAATACTAAACCTCACACCTCTACATATATTTCTAGAGAATATGGCCAAGAGGACGATTTATTAGAAGATGATGAGACATGAGGTCATAAAACGAAGGACCAATATCTCATTCAGAAATCAACAAATCTGGGACATGCGTCAAGATGAAACGAAAGAGAAATTCAATTTTGTGAAAAATGAAAAACTTCAGCATAAAGTTGAGTCGCAAGAGTGAATGGGACAGAAATACCATTGAAAGATGGCTTCAAAACAACGGAGGGAACTGGAGAAGGAGTGGATGGACCGGGCGCCAGACACTACGAAAGCTTAGGTAAGTCACCAAGCATTTTTAAGGCAAAAAGACATGCCATTAGGATGTGTATTCGATTTAACAAGGAGAAAACTATCACGGCCAAGATGTTATCATCGTGATGGATAGTCAAGCAGCGATCAGTAAGCTGAGTTCTTAAGTTATCAGCTCCAAGATGGTCTGGGACTGCCTAAAGGAACTAAATGATTTAAGTAAGAATAATAAAGTCACCCTCATGTGGGTACCGGGACATACCGGGATAGAGGGGAATGAAATAGTACACAGGCTCGCGAGGAAAGGGGCTGAGATACCATTTCTGGGGCCAGAACCTTTCTGTGGAACTGTAACCTGAACTAACCTGATTGGAATACCTCAAGAAACTTGGACTGGTAGAAAGAGAAGAGTGCAGATTCTGTGAAGAGGAATACGAAACCTCTATTCATATCCTTGTAGAGTGCAGCGCTCTCAAAAACCCTAGGATGCGGTTCTTGAGAGCACACAAAATCGAAGAAGGAGAGCTATCCATCTTGAAGTCGTCCAACATCTAAAGATTCCTGATAGAACTGGAGGACCTGCTCTAGCCTGGACAGCAGTAGGGGGGGGGCACAATAACTCTACCTGGTCATAGTGTACAAACTCCCAACTCTATGCTCATACATATATAAATTGGTATGAACCCTTCAGAAGTGGTCGTGACTCCGTTGAGGATGACGAAAGCAGTTGTAGGCATCTGCATCGAAAACTATCTGAGAATTTTGGAAAAGGCTACTTGAGTTTAAAAAATGAACGGAGCAAATTATCTAAGATATCACCGGAAAACTATTGTTAAAAAACATTTAACTTTAATAAAAGAAGTTAACTCAAAATACAAAAAAAAGTACTCCTTGTGTTTATTATATGACAATTTTCACCATTTATCTGCCATTGTATAGTTATTATCTAAAATTTCTAAAAAGAGACACCGAATTTGATTTCAGCTACTCAAGAAACCCTTGGGTAGCGTATATAGTGTCGTTAGGAGTACGATTCTTGTTTTTTTATGCCCATATGCAAAATTTGAGCTGTATAAGATAATTTAGATTTTTTCCCCATTTTTTGTAAATTGTACCACTGTTGCAAAATAAGATTCAACGCAGCCTATATAAAACTTTTTAGTTTTGACAATACGTCATTCCAGACATATTTTCTTTAAAATAGCGCCGTATTAAATGTGTTTTTCAACAAAATCCAAATAGGGCTATTAAAATTGGGTCAGATGTGATGCAAAGTTTATTTGTTTATGAGCCTGTATAAGGCAACTTCATAAAATAACTTTTTTTGTAAACGTAGTTTGTGTCTAACAGTAATACACATTAATATTAAGAAAATAGTTTAATTGAAAAGACTCAAATTTTCTAATAAAAAAATCATAATATAAAAATTCAACACATTTAAAATTCCACCTTTTTGATTAATAACTGATAACACTGTGTACTTATTTGTCTTAATTATAATGTGTATTGCCTTTAAACGGTTTTACTTTGCAACAGTGGTGCAATTCACAAAAAATAGGCAAAAAATCTAAATTTTCTTAAACAGCTGAAATTTTACTAATACAAAGAGTCTGGCAGGAAGAAATTCTTCCAGATGAATGGAAGGAGGGAGTCATTGTGTCAATCCACAAGAAAGGCGACAAGAAACAATGCAGCAATTACCGGGGAATAACCTTTCTGAACACAACCTATAAAGTCCTTTCGAACATTCTGCTGGAAAGAACCAAAACATATACAGAAGAAATCGTAGGGGATTACCAATGCGGATTTAGACTTAATCGCTCAACTGTTGACCAGATATTTGCCATAAAACCGATAATGGAGAAAAGCTGGGAATTCGATTGTGAACTACATCAGATATTTGTCGATTTTAAACAGTTATTTGATAGAGTTTGCAGAACGAGACTATGGACAGCAATGCAGGAGCTTGGCTTTCCCAAAAAACTGGTCAGTCTAATAAGGATGTGTAAGGAGGGGCTGAAGTGCAAAGTGAAAGTGGGACAGTACTACTCTGAAATGTTTGAAATAAACAACGGTCTTAAGCAAGGAGATGCGCTCTTACCACAACTTTTTAACATAGCGCTGGAATATATAATCAGAAATTCGAAAATTGAAGCATCGACATCTATATTCCATCAAGATGGACCATTTGGCATTTGCAGATGATGTCGATATGATTGATAGTAGTAGAATAAAAATGAAAGAAACTCTAATACGGTTCGAAAGGGAAGCAAAGAAGATGGGACTTCAAATCAACGAAGACACAACTAAATACATGTTCATGAGTCGGAATGGCCGAAACAGAGACAGAATAGGTCAAAACATCACCATCGATGAATATAACTTTGAACGAGTCAAAGAATTTAAATATCTAGGAACAACAATATGCGAAGGTAACAACGGGTCACAGGAAATAAACAATAGAATACAAGCAGGAAATAGATGCCTGTACGCACTGCAAGATCTGATGAAATCGAAACACCTCACAAGACGAACAAAGATGGACCTATACAAAATAGTTATAAGATCGATAGTCATATATGGTTGCGAAACATGGACGCTAACGGTAGCGAACGAAGAGAGACTACGAGTCTTTGAAAGAAAAATCTTGAAGAAAATCTCGGGACCAACGATAGATGAAACGACAGGACAATAGAGAACAAGAACTAACAAGGACCTAGAAGAACTATTCGCAGATACAGATGTAGTAAAAGACATAAAGGCCAGAAGACTCCAGTGGGCAGGACATATCAGAAGGCTTCCTAACAACAGAATAATAAGACTAGCTGGGGAGGAAGCACCGACTGGGAGAAGGCCACTGGGATGACCTCGACTCCGGTGGAGAGATAATATAACAAAAGATCTCAAAACTATGGACATCCAACACTGGATGGAGGTTGAGAGAGATCGAAATGAATGGAACCATGTTGTAAAGTCGGCTAAAACCCCCCAAGGGTTTTAACGCCACGGACTAAGTAAGTAAGTAAGCTGAAATTTTACATGTGGGCTAAAAATTGCATTTAGAAAAACTTTTTTTTATATCTTTTTTCGATATTTTGAGACATAACCCCAATTTTGAATTTTTTTTTTGGAAAAAATTAATATTTGACAGATAATGCTTATCACGTGACTACTATTTTTTTGGTTAATTTTCATCTCTATCGAAGTAGAAATTGATGCCAAACTCAAATTTCGAATAAAGCTATTAATAAAAAAATCCCATATGATGCAGATTTTACTGGTCTGCTCTGCATCAAATTTGATAATTTTGGATATTTTAGATATTAACCCGGTATATTTCGCGTGTAAATCTCTAAATATGCTGTTCCGCTGAATCTAAAGCCGCTAAATAAATAGGAGTAATTAAATGAAATATAAAATTTTTCGTGTAGTTGATTTTAAATGGACAGAAACGCCGACCGAACAGATGTTTGCGTTGCTGACCTTTAACTCTGAGATATCTTAATGTTGGTTAATTGGGACTTGCGGGTATGCTATCTGGAAATGAACAGGACCTAAATGACATAACTGTTGCGTGATTTAATAATAAAAAAAGGAAAATCTTCATCTTCAACTTGTTTTTGTTGTAGAAAAAAATAACATATATCGCGCATTTATCACAATTTACCTGAACCAAGAAAAATATATGATTGCTGATTCGTCGAACACAATTTATTTACAAATAAGTTAGTTTCTACTTTTTTATTGATTTTTTGCTCACTGTGTCGTTTTCTTTAAATATCAATATCTTTAAATTTGATCAGTAGCAGCGTAATGTTGGAAGAACTAAAGATAGAAAAAGAAAGCAGGAAATCCAATTATTGGATGGAGCTGCAAGAATTGAGATAAGCGAAGATACTTATTGAGAACTAGGATCAGAAAAGATTCAAAGAATGCATAAGCTTAAGTAAAAACCAACTCAGAGTTCTGACAGAGGTCCTGACCGGGCATTCCCGCCTGAAGGAACACCTCAAGAAACTCGAATTGATCGAAAAAGGAGAGTGCAGATTTTGTGTGGAGGAAGACGAATCTTCTATTCATATCGTTTCAAAGTGCAGCGCTCTAGAAAACCTCAGGATGCGGTTCTTGGGATTACACTAAATCGAAGAAGGGGAGCTACCACCTTGACGCCGCCCAACGTTCTAAGGTTCCTGAGAGAAATAGGACTGGAGAATCTGCTCTAGCCCATAAGGTAACTCTTACGACTTGGCAGCAGTAAGGGGTTTTTGGATTCCACAGAAATAATCTCTCAAGTGGATATTAAAATACTTATATTATAAGTACTATAGATAATAATTATCATCAATTAGCCCTTTATGTCAATCATAATGGCATATCTTTCACTGGTTGCTTTTTGCATCCAGTTGCCAGTTATACGTTTAGTGTCATTAGTATAACGACTGGGAGGTCTTTTCCTGTTTCGCTTGTCAGCTCTTGGTCCCAACTCGAGTAATTAATATGCCATTCAATTTACATGTCTAGCTCAATTCCATTTGAGCTTAGCGATTTGTGCAATCTCGACACTAACTCCTGTCCTTCAACGTATAACTCTCTGTCTCATCTGGTCCCTTAATAACACATCAAGCATTGATCATCTCAAGTTTCACTGTTTTTTTAAAACTTCTGAACAGATCCAATGATTAATATTAAAGTTTTAGCTCTATTCGATTAAAAATTTTCCTTTTTAAATAGATCGCAAGATGGCTTTTAAAGTTTAGGTGGCCCAAGAGAGACTTGTTCTTCTCTTCCATTTGAATGTATGGCTTCTTCTTCAAGTGCCATATCAGGTCCCCCTAAAGTTGGCAATTACATTGGCAAGTCTTTCACGGTTCTGCGCTAGCTGGAACAGTTCCCCCGCGCTATGTATACCTGTCCATTCACGAATATTCCTCAACCAGGGAGCCTGTCTCCTTCCTACCCCTCTACGTCCCTCTACTTTACCCATCATGATTAGCTGAAGAATTCTATGTCGCTCCCCTCTGAATATATATCCAAGATATAATATTTTTCTACACTTCACAGTGTTTAATAGTAGACGAGTTGTGTCGGCCCTATTGAGTACCATTTCGTTGGTCTGCCTAGCTGTCCAAGGTATTCTCAGCATTCTCCGATGTAACCACATTTCGAGAGCCTCCAACCGATTAATCGTGGCAGTCTTAATTGTTCAGATCTCTGCCCCATATAGTAACACTGACCAGACGTACGATCTTATCATTCTCTGACGTAGTTTTAGGTTGAGGTTATTATTACAGAATAGTGGTTTCATTTTTTGAAAAGTTGCTCTAGCAGTCTCTATTCTACACTTTATCTCTTTATCTGGGTTTAGATTTTCGGTGATATAACATCCAAGATATTTAAAATGAGTCACCCTGTCTATACTTTTTCCTTCTATTTGTATTGAAGCTTTAGGATGAGGTTGTCTACTAAAGACCATTAATTTTGTCTTTTTGATATTTATCTTGAGCCCCATTTCTTGACCCTCAGTGTTAACACAGTTTAATAGATGTTGCAGGTCTTGTAGTTTGTCGCTTAAGATAACAGTGTCGTCAGCATATCGTATTGTATTTATATATTCTCCATTGATTTGTACTCCCATTCGTTGTCCTTGAGTAGCCCGTCTAAAGATTTTATCTGAATATATATTAAAAAGCAGTGGAGATAGTATGCAGCCCTGTCTGACGCCTCGCAGAATTTTACTTTCTTCTGTGAGTTTTTCATTTAGCCTTACTGCTGCTTTCTGCCGCCAATATAGATTTTTAATAATTCGTACGTCTCTGCTGTCTACCCCTACGTTACTTAAAATGTCTATGAGTTTTCTGTGCTGTACTCTGTCGAAGGCCTTCTCACAATCGACAAAACATACGAATACATGTTTGTGTTGGTCCAGGCATTTTTGCAGAAGTATATTTAGAGCGACAAAAGCCTCTCTAGTACCTAGGGCGTTTCTAAATCCGAATTGGGTTTCATCTAAATCTGCTTCGCATTTAGATCTTATCCTGCTGTGGATGATTCTGAGAAAGACCTTCAAAGTGTGGCTCATTAGACTTATTAGTCTGTACTCACTGCATCGCTTTGCTCGCTGTTTTTTTTGGGATTGGGACGAATACAGACTTCAGCCAATCTTCCGGTATATCTCCAGTCGCGTAAACGGTATTAAACAGTTTGACCAAGATTCCTATATTTTCCTCATGGATCATTTGTAATAGCTCGGTTGGGACATTATCAGGCTCGGTGGTTTTCCTGGTTTTTGCAGATTTTATGGCAGATAGAACTTCACTGTTTAGAATTTCCGGTCCCATGTCTATATTAGCGTCTATATTATGTATGGCTACCCTTGCAAATTTGAATTTCGAGATCATGATAAGTATATTTATCTACTGAGTCTATCTCATTGTTGCCGATAGGGATTTGGTCATTTGAAATCAAATGTCTCACAATGTTAGTTTCGGAGAATTTATTTTTAAGCCTGCATTAGTTTATTCTACTTGGAGCTTAATAATGGAATTTAATATCGTAGAACTCATCAAACAGCAAAACTATTTCATCTGCAAAACTAAGGTTTGTTAAGTTTTAATTATCTATATTTAGGTATCTTTTTTTTTAGCTCAGCTTTTTCAAAACGAGCTTAGAAACTGTTATTAACAGTTTGCGTGACATTCCCACAAATTCCGAAATTTAGTCTCTACACATTTCTTGTGACTATTGTTGCACTCAGAACATTTAATGATAATATTATTGTTGTGTTTTGATAGTTGATGGGTTATGAAATGAGCTTTTACCTTTAAAATATTCGACAATGAATTCTAGTTTAAACTCTCTTACAGCCATTATTCGTAATCAATAAACGAAGAAGAAATTTTAGTGTTTTTGAGAAGTAACTATAGATCAATGTAGAGTTTTCGATCCTTATTTAACAAATCATGATTTTTTTTTCAGAACAGTAGCTGTCCTTTTCTTTCTTTTAAAATATGTTTTGAACATTTTCGGAGCTGACAAATTGATTGATTGATTAAGTGATATAGCTGGCCAGGGTTGAGAAGCACTTTCACTGCAGGCTTGTGAGTTATTATGTTGCCTGCTAAATCTGTTCTATATGAACAAATTGGTTGCCTTAATCAGGTTCAGCAGCCTATTCACTAGATTCTTCTCTGGGTATAAGCCTTTTAGATTGATCGATCCTTGAAGGTGTCTATAGTAGGTTAGAGTTCAAAGATGATGTGTGAGGATATTTCGTCCTCTTCGTTAAATGTGTAAAGATGCTTCCTTGGTTTTCTGGATGGTTCCAGTGGGAATCACATTGCAGGACACATTTTCGGGAAGTTTAATTTCTATCTTGCCCTTGTCGCAATAAGAATAATAGAACCATAAGGTAAGATGTAGGTAATGAATGTTGCTATTATTTTCCTTTGTACTGTGGAAGAGAACCAAAACTAAACAAGAGTCACTAGCGCCCCTAAGAACAAGTGTAGTACTGGATATACTAGGTGTAGTGGAAAATTCTAGAAGCTATGTGGTATATTTTGATAATATTTTGATCACATATAATCGATTATTCTAACTAAAAGAACAATGTTTAAGCTTTACAGGAACAATCAGGGATAACAGAACCTCCAAATATCCTACTAAAGTTTCAAAAGAGATTAAAAAAAGTTTGAAAAAATCAATAGAATTCTAATATAGAAAGAGAATAATAGCAAAAGGTGCTAGCAAAATAACCACCAGTCTTTGTACCTTTTACTCAAAATGTAACGTGGCACTCTGTGTAGCCTGATGTTTTGACAAGTTACATAAGAAAAAATAACATTTTTTAAATTCTCGCTTCTTTGAAATATCTTTTTCGTTGAGTTATACGTTCAGATTTATTAGAAATATAACTTGTATCGAATAAATAGTATTTATTTTTTAATAGGCGATAGCACAGTATTCTCAATAAGGGCAACATTTTTCTCGAAAAAGAAGATAAAGATATACAAAAAAAAAATGTTCTTGGCTTATTTAACACAAAATGGACAATATATATATATATATATATATATATATATATATATATATATATATATATATATATATATATATATATATATATATATATATATGTTTATGAGGCTTTCACGGATACCTCCGTGTGAGATGCAATAGCAGTGGATATATCCACATTATGCCGTTGTAGTGCTGAAATCACATTCAGCTAACGTACAACTATATGCAGCTCCGTCTATGAATGAAGTAGAATGCGAACAGTAAATGCAAACTTCGTTCCAACCATATCCTTTCCGTGTTAGAGGTTGCACAGTTTGAACAAATTGTTAAGAAACACAATTTATCCTATTCCACTACCATCGAGATGATGGCCTACCACCATACCGAGGAGAAAGTCAAAACTTACCCTCCCTGTCACAGTGATACGGCAGAAGTACATGTTTCGTCTCTACTAGACTCATCAGGATACCGATATGCACCTGGCTGTGCAAAGGATAGATCAGAAGGAAGCATGCAAATACTGAACGCGGCTTCGCCGACCTCCCGCCGGATGGCGTATATATGTTTATGCGGCTTTCACGGATACCTCCGTGTGAGATGCAATAGCAGTGGATATATCCACATTATGCCGCTGTAGTGCTGAAATCACATTCAGCAAACATACAACTATATGCAGCTCCGTCTATGAATGAAGTAGAATGCGAACAGTAAATGTGGATATATCCACTGCTATTGCATCTCATACGGAGGTATCCGTGAAAGCCGCATAAACATATATACGCCATCCGGCGGGAGGTCGGCGAAGCCGCGTTCAGTATTTGCATGCTTCCTTCTGATCTGTCGTTTGCACAGCCAGGTGCATGTCGGTACCCTGATGAGTCTAGTAGAGACGAAACATGTACCTCTGCCGTATTACTGTGACAGGGAGGGTAACTTTTGACTTTCTTCTCGGTATGGTGGTATAGGTAGGCCATCATCTCGATGGTGGTGGAATAGGATAAATTGTGTTTCTTAACAATTTGTTCAAACTGTGCAACCTCTAACACGGAAAGGATATGGTTGGAACGAAGTTTGCATTTACTGTTCGCATTCTACTTCATATATATATATATATATATATATATATATATATATATATATATATATATAATGTTTATGCGGCTTCCACGGATTCCTCCGTGTGAGATGCAGTAGCAGTGGATATATCCATATTATGCCGTTGTAGTGCTGAAATCACATTCAGCAAACGTACAACTATATGCAACTCCGTATATAAATGAAGTAAAATGCGAACCGTAAATGCAAACTTCGTTCCATCATATCCTTTCCGTGTTGGCGGTTGCACAGTTTGGATAAATTGCTACAGAACACAAGCTTTCCTATTCCACCACCATCGTGCTGATGGCCTACCTATACCACCATATCGAGAAAAAAGTCAAAACTTGCCCTCCCCGCTACAGTGATACGGCAGAGGTACATGTTTCGTCTCTACTAGACTCATCAGGGTACCGACATGCATCTGGCTGTGCAAAGGACAGATCAGAAGGAAGCATGCGTATATTAAACGCGGCTTCGCCGACCTCCCGCCGGATGGCGTATACATGTTTATGCGGCTTTCACGGATTCCTCCGTGTGAGATGCAATAGCAGTGGATATATCCACATTATGCCGCATTTTACTTCATTTATATACGGAGTTGCATATAGTTGTATGTTTGCTGAATGTGATTTCAGCACTACAACGGCATAATAGCGTAGAAATATTTTAATGGTACTTTCTTTTAATTATCTCTTCCAATAAGCTAAAACATCAAAACATTTTACTCCTACCACGAGTTCAGAGTAACAAAGTTAATTTATCAACAATTATTTTGCATATATTTTTTTGATAGTTCGAGATATTTACGTTTGAAAAATTAATTATTCCAACTTATTTGCTAAATTCTGTAGTAAATAATTATATTTATAATTACGAAAAACAAGTTTATATATGTGCTAGATGTAGGTCAAATTTATGGATATACAGAAAATGCAATCGAGACCTCAGTTTTCATAGGTTCAAGTATATACATAGGCATTAAAAGACGACATATTTTCCATTTACATTTTTTACTCTAAAACTTAATAATGTTGACTCCATTTAATGTGAAGAGTCCGTCTCTGAGTTAAAGGGAATTTAATAAATAAACAGATTCAATGATATTTTTCTTTTTATTTTGCTAAATTAAGATTTAATATTATTTAATACACAATAAATCAAAATTTAGTATTTGTTGACTATTGAAATAATTTAAAATTTGTTTAAATAATATCAATTCTTGCAATTAGCACATGGCAGTGACTAAAGAAGAAAACCGAATGCGTAGCAGGAATTCTTTTAATTATAAATATTATCAATTTTGAAAAGTCACTGTTTCTCAGCATATTACTTTGCTTTATTGTTGATAATTTATTTTCAGGAATAAATAAGCTGGAGCAAAACAAATACATGTCGTAGAATTGACTATCGAATGTATTGGTTAAGTAAATTGTACGTTATTCTACCCGCTAGTAATTGTGGTTATTTCCTAACATAAGGATAAAAGTTTGAGACACAAACCGAAAGCGTTAGTAATACAAATAGGCAATATAATGTCATGCTTTGTATACAGTTTTTCCAAAAATGAGCATTGAAAACTCAGTTTTCGAATTTATTTTTTACCGAATTCTAAAAAGAAAATTATCAACTCGACGCCTATGTTTTTTTTTTAATATTTGTTCAGGAAAAATGATTAATAGAAATATGTTATCTTGATTAAATTTCCAGCTTGTTCTAGGGGATTTTCCGGAGTGTTCTCGTAAAAATATTTACATGATAAGTTTACATAAGATGATCAGAAATTGAACAAAACTGTTGTAAAAAACACGAGGTATATGTGACGTCACCTATTTTCAAAATCTTGCTGTATGTCCTTGAAATAATGGACTGATCTATGTGAAGTTTAACTGTAATTTATCATATGATGTTACAATTTTAGATTTTAAGTATTACGTTCTACTTTTGAGGAGAATGGGCAAGGCAAGTTTGAGGAAGTATTCAAAAAAATTATGGAAAATTAAAAATATTTTCCTCCTGTTTGACATTTTGGAGAATTATTCAAATGAGTTAAAAATTAATAAAATTTGATTTATTCGTATTTGAACGTTATTTTTTTTTATTTTATGGTTTCCCGAGAGTTGTTTTCTGGAAGGATACAACGCCATCGTCTTTTTTACTGTTCAAAAGATTTAAATAATTTATTTTTTTAATTGCTAAATTGTAAACTAAGAATTTTTCCCAGAAATTAGCTGACAATAGTGAATTTTTGTTCATGATTTAGTATAATTTATTACGTGCTTTCTGTTTATATTCTAACTGATTTGAAATGTTTCTAGACTGTCACAAAGGTGGCGTTAATATCAGAAAACATTACCGTGGCTGAAATGTTTCATTCTTCTTAATTTCAAGCCGATCTGTCAAATAATATTTTTTCTATGGCTGTTTCACATAGATATGTTTTACTTGTTCCTTAAATATCGAAAAATTTTCAATTCGGGAGAGAAAATTCATAACGATATGGTAAACGTATTAGGAAAGGGTGCTTCTTCACGAGCAACAGTATTTAATTGGCTTGATGAATTTAAATCTGGTCATACAGACATAGGTGATGAGGCACACAATAACCATATAAAAACGGTTCCAATAAAGAAATTATTGATTCTATATATGTAATGATTCTGAATAGTAAACAAATTACTACGCATGAAACTACTGAGACTGTAGACATCTTAAATAAACGGGTTTTTCATCTTTTGAAAAATAAATTACGGTGCAGAACGCTATTGTAAAGGTAGGGGCCGCATTCCTTTACTTTGGATCAAGATCGCGTCCTAGCGAAACGTTTCTAGACTGTCACAAAGATGGCGTTGATATCAGAAAACATACGCTGTGGCTGGAATGATCCATCCAACTTAATTTCATGCCGATCTGTCAAATAGGTTTCTTTTCTATGGCTGTTCTATATAGACATATAGACGTGTTTTGCTTGTTTCTTAAACATGGAAAATTTTAAATTCGTGCAGTGAATCAAAATTTATATAGAAAAGGTTTTAAAGGAGAGGAAATTCATACCGATATGGTTAAGGGCGGATCCAGCCTCTTTCTTGGGGGGGGGATATCACAAAAATACCGTATGGCAAGAGAAAACAAGCTGTCGACGGGGGGGGGGGGGACACCAGCAACATCCCCATTTTTAGTATAAAAGGCAGAATCGGGTCCATTTTTCTGAATTTGAAGCTCTTGGAGATGGAGGGGGAGATCACAAGGAAAAACCAGTTGCCGACAGGGGGGGATGCCAGCAGCATACACGTTCTTAGTATAAGAGGCAGAATCGGGTCTATTTTCCTGAACTTAAAGCTCTTGGCGAGGGGGGGGGGAGCTATTGCAAGAAAAACAAGTTGTCAACGGAGGGGAGGGGAGTGCCAGCAGCATATACATTCCCAATATAAAATGCAGAATCGGTTCTATTTTCCCGTATGATCGTAAGCATACACATTCCTATCCTCTATTCAAGAACTAGAGAGAGTAATAAAACTGTTACCGAAACCTCGAACGTACCTGCTCCAGTGCCGCAGGTAACTGAGGACTGCCGTAAATCTAATTATATTTAATTATATTTAAATATTATAAGCTTCTATAAATTCACTGTAAAAATAAAATTTCTGATAGTTCAATTTAATTTCTGTCAGTGAGCAAAGTACACCTTACAGTGTGTCCTTACTGATTTATCTTCTTTGCGCTTGTTTTTATATATTATTTGAGATTAGTGAAATACCCAAAAGATATGGCTTTCACCTCTATATTTATTCGAAAATTGTTAAACCAGAGCTTTTTTCTTCAACGAAAAACTTATTACGATGAATGTTTATGATGCCTTTAGATATCAATATCTAGATAATAATGTTAAAAGCTATGTTGAGATGTGTTCCAACATGACAGGAGTTGGAAGATCTATTATATACCGAATACTGAAGGAAAAAAAAACGACTCGAATTGTTAGTACTCCCAAGCTACATTCGATCACAGGCAGACGAAAAACCTCGTTGGAAGAAGAGATGTAAATTGCAATAAAACGAGTTGTACCTTTTATTATGACAAGCAGATCTCAACCAGCGACAAAATTTTAAATAAAATAAATGAAGTCGCGATTTACCTGAAATTATAAGAACTGAACTCTGGAAATTGTTCAGAGAACTTAATTTTTGCTGGTAAAACCAGATAGAAAATCTGTTTTTATAGATCGTCCGGAAACTGTCCGTTGGAGAAGGAAATATCTTTCTCAAGTAAATGGTAAAGTTGCTAGAAATAACACAGCTTATAAGATTAGTAACTGAACTGAATTTTTGAAAGATTTTTTTGAATAAAGTTACGGAGGAAAATTGGGAAAATCCATATAATCCATATAATAAAAGAATAAAACAAAATGTGGAACCTCGATCTCATGATCGGTGAGATAGAGGAACAAATTATAATTAATTTGAGCCAAGATTGCTTCACTGACTTTGATTAGGAATTAGATAAGTAATGTTTATCAGTGTAAATACAAAGTATTATTTAAATTTTTGTTTTTGTTGTATTTTATTGTTTAATGTTGTTTATATATTTTTTATTTTTTTATATATTTTTATTTTAGTGTGTCCCGCTCTTTAATTTTATATATATTTAATTCCAATTAGCCGTAAGTTTTTTATTAATTTATTATTGTATTTGTGTCTTGTTCTTAAGCGTGTAGAATTAACATGTTTATATCCTGAAAATGTTTTTAATTAATTATAAAATGACCGAAAGCCCCAAAAAGGTTTTAATATTATATGGACGAATTTATTTTTTATATATGTTTAATATCTATAATGTGACAATTGGTATTTTGTAAGTATTTAAATTATAGAATATTTTGAGAAAATAAGGGTACGTTTTATTCTGAATGTGCCTAAAACGGTTTCTATGTCAAAATCATCCACATTTTGTAAAGTATGTGAATTATTAAGAAATCATAAGAAATAAAATAATATTATAATTTAAACACTTTTTATTTTAAGTTTAAAATTCTTTTTAACACTTCACACTTCCAAATATCTATTGTTATCCAACCCAAATGGCCTATTATTATAGACCGTTATTTTTGATTATAAAATTTCTAATGAAAAATATATGTGTCTAACAGATTTTGCCAAAGACACCGGACTAAAGAACACAGGTAGTTTACGAAGAAAAAAAGGGTAAAAGATGATTTATTACTCTCTGTAGTTCTTGAATAAACTATTGTATAAGAGGCAAAATCGGGTCTATTTTCCTGAACTCAAAGCTCTTAGGGGGGGGGGGGGGATCGACCCCATCGTCCCCCCCTTTGTATCCGCGCCTGGATATTGTAAATATTTTAGAAAACGATGCTTCTTCATTTTTAATGAATTATCTTTCAAGTTTTCATCTTAACAATGTAGTTTAACTACTCCATCATTTCTTACGGCACAAAATACGTTAAATTGCCAAGTTTCTTGAAAATTCCGTAATCGTACTGCATGCGGATTTGACTCATTCCAAAAATGGGAATTGTGTCTATTAAAAAGATCATTTTTCATAAATTTTGTTTCATCAGTCCATATTATGTCCCCCAAAAATAGAGGGTCGTCTTATACCATCGTTAATAAAAATTCGCAAAATTGCACTCTTTTCGGCAAATCAGTGTCTCTTAGGTGTTGAACCAAAGATATTGAATAAAGATTGAATTTGTGTTCCAACAGAATTCTATGTATTGAGCTTTTCGAGATTCGTGTTTGTAGAGCTACTTGTCTTAACGATATGCTGCAAAATATTCCAGAATTGCAATTTCGACATTTTCATCATTGTGAGTGGGTTTCCTTTTATGCATTTTTGCCTTAACAGTGTCAAAATTTTGGAAATTTCCAATATTAGTTTAACGCTGTTCCATGACGGTTTCTGTTTATCTGGATATCTACCAGCAAATGTCTGACATGTTCTTGATAAAACTTTGTTCCATTCCTAACATATTTAAATAATCTTCGTGTGTATAATTTAATCGTCTCGACACGATTTTTATTATTAATTGTCAAACGATTTTTTCAAGTTAATATTTAATGTTTTTGTTTTTTGATCACCCAGTAATTATTTATTATTAAAATATCAACATAGTACACTAAGGTAGATCCCTTTCTAGAAGGGAACCAACTCCAATTAAGTAATAAAGGCAGAAATTGGTAGTTATGTTTATGCCTGCAAACGCCATTTTTGACCAAATTTAAAATATGTCAGTTACATTTAGGTATAGGGGTATTATACATGAAATATATCTATAATTTTGCGTACAATCTCAAAATGAAGTAAGATAAAGGGTGTTTCATTTCAAGTAAACAAGAAGGCATCAAATTTTTAGCCAAATTGGCCCCATCGACTTTGGTAAACTACCAAACAGGAAGTCTATTTTCCTAGAAATCAATCGCATCAATTCATCGTGGAACACCCTGTATGTTAACAGTATTAGATTAATTGAAGAGGATTATATTGTCGGATTTTAACTGTAACAAAACACAGCAATACAAGAAAGATTGAGAGTATATCCACACTTACCTTTAATATCTATAAATCACAAAAAATTCAGAATATATGTAGTAAAATATTTTCAGATAAAAGACAATAATAAATTACAAAAAAAAACACAAACTTTAAAAAAAGAGTAAACACAGAGAACGATTAATATATTTACATTCACACTGGGCTACGCTGGGCACCATACTGTCTGCCTGGTCAAAATAGATAAAACTAACTCAACAGTAATAGGAAAACTTTTATTGTTATTATGATAATTCTTTATTATTGTAAGGTTGATACCTGCTAACCTGGTACAGAGCGGCACAAAAATATTTATATTTTTCTAAATTATAGGAAAATAATTTATTTCCTAGGTGGAACTTAAAATAAGAATAATTTTTAAAAGGAGCAAATATTACAAAATGACACAAATTAATTAACATGACTAATCCTGCTTTATTTAAAAAAAATTAATAATAATTTTGAAGGGGTTTGGGGCAAATGATCACAGTTTCATAATCTTTGAAATCATTCAACTTTCTAAGCAATAATTGATTCATTTCTCCTCATAATCCACTGATAAATTTTTCCATTTTCTACGTATTTCTACACTTGGTTACTTTAGAGTTCATATGCGGTTTTTACAAAGTTGAAACTTTATTAAACCCCTTATATCTTTAACGGAGTTTGCACCAGGTGAAGAAGCAGACCACTCCATGGTAGGAATATTTTTTTCTCTTTTCGAGTCCTGACAAAGGCGAATGTTGTGTTTTGGGTCATTGTTTTCTTGAAATATCCATGAGTAACAATCAGGTCCAAACCAGCACTCAGGAGATTTTATTAATATTTTTCATAAATTAGTTTCATTTTCGCTGAGTTTTTAAAGGCAGGTGATATTTCTTTTCAAAGGAAAAATGCATTTATAGTTTTATAAACTCTCAAATTATCTTCATTAAGGTTACAGTAGGATAAAATAGTTTTAATGTATTTTATTAATAATTTTTCTTGGCCTAAATAAATTTATTTACAAAAAGATTTATTTATTTCATAAATTTAAAAGCAATATACGATACCTCATATTTATAGAAGCAGTAAAAACAATGAAACTCGACGCACCTGGTATTTTGCTTAACTTATTCTGATGAATATTCAGAAGATAGATAGTTATTGTGTTGCTTTATTTACTTTGACAACTAATTTACAATGAGTCACGTGACACACTAAAACAATCAGCATTCACGTGATATACCATTATGTTAGATCATATGTCTGTTGTCTTCTGTCGAAAAACACTAAGAATGTGTGGACTATAGCCGTTGGTAACTTATAGTATCACCACACCAAGTCACTGGCTTAAATTACAGTTAGTTTGTTGTAGCTCTGAATAAATGGAAATTTTTGGAATTCTTTTTTTCCTAAAAGAAGCTTCTTCGAGAGTGCTATATAGATCTCAAAAACTAGAATCCTCTGGGGTCAACATTCTCGAAGATATTGTATTTGTTCATAACTTTTTGAAACAATATTGATTTTACAGCGCTGTAGAATTATCAGTTTTCAAAATTTCAACATTCTGAAAAAAGCATAATGATAATTAGATAAACACTAAAACAGCTGATGTGGGTTAGACCAGTTTTCTAAAGTTTTCCTGACCTACAGCTGACATTGAAAATTTTCCGGCGCATTATAATCAAAGAGCAATTGCGCACAGCATTCTACTAGTTGAGAAATATGGCATTTCCATTGAATTTGCCGATTATTAACTCATATTTCTTTATAATTGAATAAACATGATTTTTCTGGCTTTACACGCGATTTTTCACTCCCTCAGGAAAATCGGGCATATGAAAATAGCTCAGCCTTTTGTAAAATTATCTCAAGAACAAAAACACTATTAAATAAGTTTTTAAAACGAGGCTTAGTTTCTGAACTATTCCGTTCAATAGTTAAATCGGCATTTTTTTAGAAATTGTTTTAAAAAATTTAGCACAACTTTTTCGCCATTACTAAAAATATATTTCTATTCAAATGCGATTGGGGTCTTATTCCATTAAAAAAATGGCATTTCAATTTTTATCTCACCTGTTCTATTTTATTTATGTATTTTAAATTATCTTTATTACAATCATTTGTACAATACTGTATTACAATATTTTATTTAACTCAGTCTAAAACAAGTCATAAAATAAATATATCAAAAACAAAATTTATGACCAATCTGGTACCTAGTGGAAATATTAATATTGGAGACAACGAAGTGGAGCTTGTGGAAAAATACATATACCTTGGACACGAAATAAAGATCACAAGAGATAATCAAACATGCCAGCTACGGAGAAGAGTAAATCTCGCACGGACAGCCTATGGAAAACTTAAAGACATCTTTAAAAGCGATATACCAATTTCTTTAAAACGTAAAGCATATGACCAATGTGTGTTACCGGTTATGACCTACGTTGCCGAAACTTTGACATTGACAACAGCAACTTCTAAAACGCTGCAAATAGCTCAGAGAAAGATGGAAAGGCCAATGCTAGGTATATCGCTGCGTGACCGAGATAGAAATAAAGACCTGGGACGAAAAACAGGAGTTACCGACGTAATTTTCCGAATTGCCATACTCAAATGGAACTGGGCCGGACATGTCGCCCGAATCAGTGATGGAAGGTGGACGAAGAGATTACCGGAGTGGAGGCCGAGATTAGACAAAAGAAGTAGAGGAAGAACCCCTACTCGTTGAATTGACGATCTCAAGAGAATTGACACAATTGGATGCAAATCGCTCAAGACAGAGCACAATGGACAAGAATGAGGGAGGCCTATGTCCAGCAGTCGACGCAAAGGGCTGGATGAAGAAGAAGAAGAAGAAGAAGAATATATATATATATATATATATATATATATATATATATATATATATATATATATATATATATTCAAGATACACAATCCTTCGTTAAGTTAATCAGGTTTTTCTGTAAGATGACAGCAACAGCCCAATGAGAAATAAGAACAGCCCAAGCGATGGCCGGTCTAAAGCCTTGGGAAGTTACAGCATATTTTAAGTTAATGTGTTTAATTTGGATTAAGCTTTAAGTTTTTTGCTGTTGAATTTACTTTTTTTGCTTTAGATAATTTTTGCGCTCCTTGATACCTGTTTCTAGTACACTCAGTAAAAATTAAATAATAAAAATTTGGTTTTACTACCTGTCACCAATTTATACCTAAATTTAACAACTTTATTGGGGTGGGTAATATTGTATGCCTATTTATTGTCGGTAAAAAGTCAGGTGCTCAGGTAAAGGTAAGGGTAATATAAATAAACCTTTTAAAAGGTATGCCGACACGAATAAAAATTATTTTTTATCCAAAGAAAATTGAGTTTAGCTGTTAATGAAGATGAATTGTTCTTCTATTAAAAATTAATTTTTAAATTCAACAAACTCAGAACAAACCTTTAAGATAGACAAATAGAGAAACACCTAATGGGAATTAAAACTGTATAAAATAAGCATGGGAAATGAGAATGCATACCGCATACTAGGTGTTTCCAAATAAGTGCGAAAAATTTTCGATGGTCATTCTTGAGAAAATTTTAAGCATAAAATTTCATACAAATATATGTCCATTATGCATAGTTTTTAAGATTCAGGGTGTTAAATTTTATTATTTCTTTAAATTAAATTTATCCATATATATAATATACATATACATATATATATGTATATATATATATATATACATATATATATATATATATATATATATATATATATATATATACATATATATATATATATATATATATATATATATATATATATATATATATTGACCTCGTTCTAAATACAAATTACTTTCAGTATGAAAAAACCTTTTACAAACAACTCGATGGATGTGCTATGGGATCACCAATTTCATCTACCATTGGTCAGTTAGTAATGGAATATTTAGAGGAAAAAGTTTTAGAAAAATTCAATTTTAATATAATATTTTTCAAACGTTTTGTCGATGATTGCATAGCAGCCGTACCACAAAATAAAATAAATGAAATTCTCCAAGAGTTTAACAGTTTCAACGAAAAATTACAGTTCACGTCCGAAACAGAAAATAATAATAAAATAAATTTTCTAGAGATGACACTTATACGCAGAAAAAACAAAATTTTAACTGAATGGTACACTAAACCAACTTGGTCAGGTAGATATCTAAACTGTTTCTCTAATCATTCAAAAACTCAAAAAAATAGTGGTCTGTCGGTCTGTCTGTTCATGCTATCTCCCTAACGTCTCCAGAATTCTGACCAAAAATATTGCAAAAAGTAAAAAGACACTAATAAATAATAATTTCAACGAAAAGATTATCAGCAAAATAATTGATAAACGAACATATAAGTTTTATAATAACGTAAATACAGAAACCATAGAACATAAACAGCAAAAATATGTAGCATTACCTTACACTAGTGAGCTGTCAGAAAAAAATAAAATACATTTTAAAAAAGTATGATATTATCGTATGCCACAACTCCTCTTATGAATAAATCAAATGTAATATATTCGATCCCTTGCATAAATTGTTCCAAAAAATATATAGGCATGACGAGCCAATTGCTGAAGAACAGATTAAATGGCTATAAATATACCGAAAAACGCCTCAACAGCGTTAAACAAACACACACAGGATGAAAAACATAGTTTTGATTATAACAGTATCATAATAAAACACAAAGATATGAATTACCAAAAATTACAGATAAAGGAAATGATTGAAATTAAAAAAGGTAAAAATACTGTTAACGACAGAACGGATATGGGAAATTTGAGCCACATTTACACAAGCCTAATTTAAACAAAAGGATTAAGTATTCGATCCTGCCAAATAAGAATCGAAAATTGAATATCCTTTTAAACATAAAACTAAATGTATACCTTATTTGTTTTTTTATGCATTGTAAAATATAAAAAAATATATAAAAAAATAAAACACGTTTGCATTCCATGTATCCTCAGTAGACGATGTAAAGTTTGAATTTTATTTAGTAATAGAGTAACAAAATGTCAAGGTGTGTACCGGTAAAATTAAATATTTTTAAAAATTTAAATACTATTTTTAAAATGTCTTGTTTGTTTTTTGAAATTGTAGATATATTTTTTATGTGGGTGTTTTAATTATATAAAAATATTTTTAGGGAAAACAAAAATTGAAAATGCCTTAAATAAAGGGCAAAACGTCAGTTGTTTGCATTTTTTGTTGAATATAGAACCTAAACTCAAGAAAAGACAAAATAAAGGAAAAATGATATAATCTATGGTTCAAGAATCAAGAAAATAAATATATATATATATATATATATATATATATATATATATATATATATATATATATAATTAATTTTTGTGTCTTAAACTTTTGTTAATATTTTTCTATAATATTATCTTGGTTTTAGGTTTTCTTATTTGAGAATTAATACAGGATAATTTTTTGACGTTTCGCTCTACATAGTAAACTTCTTCAAAGTTGTGGTATATTTATCTGTATCTTTCATCTACAAAATTACAAAAAATGAAAGATATCTACCATAACTGAAGAAGCTCACTATGTAGAGCGAAACGTCAGGAAAATTGTCAAATAAAAAAACCTAAACCCAAGAAAATATTGTACATATATATATATATATATATATATATATATATATATATATATATATATATATATATAATATGAAATGGAAAAACAATAATGGGTTTTTTTTTACGTTTTTAACATCTAGTACTTATGTTTTAAAACTTCAAGAGTTAACTTTGCTCTAACTTTTAAAATAGAAAAATAGAGGGAGGGGAAAACAATGGATATTTTTTTTCTTTTTCTGTTTCATTTTATCCAATACTTATTTAGAAAAGCAGAAATGTTTTTTGAATTTATTGAATTATATTTATTTTCCTCAAAATTATCTCCTTGATAAAATCAAATTCTTTAAAACTGGATAAGATAAACCAGAGTTACAGTCTTTTTTGAATAAATCCCCTCCCTTTATTTTAAAAGTTAGAGCAAAAATTAAAAAAAAAAGTTTACAAATATAAGCAGTAGATATCAAAAACGCCAATTAATGGGGTTAAGGTGTTATATCTTAAAATAGTTTAATTACAGAGTATGATCCAAAAAGCACGATGCATAATTTTTTATTACCCCTTTCTTCAACCCTAAATTTTTGTAGCTTTATAATGCAGTGTTGCGTATTTATAAATTTTTAAATATTTTTTGCCGAAATAATTTTACCACACAATAGTAGAGTATACGGTTTTTTTATACAAAGTGTCCAAAATTATTTTTTAATTGATGATATTTTCAATTCCGTTTTACGCCATTTTTTTAATTGAACACCTTATATCTAGTACTACGTATCGGTAGAATATTTATTTATTTTAAAATTGATACTACATCACGAATACCTTTATGTCTCACAGTTTCCTCACAAACTGCTATTAAAAAATAACCAAGAATTACCTATGCATTTCACAAAGATACAAACCAATTATGCGCTTAGTCGCATTATTTCATTCTTTTTGTAGATTTTTCAGTAATAACCTGAACTAATCTGAACTAAACATTGTACTATTTTGAAATAAAGTAGTCTCAGCTTCTTGCAAATTTTTATCAAAAAATAAAGAAGCATAATGTGTATATTCATACTTAAGTAAAATATTCAATTATCATTCCTGACATTATTCCGGAGTTATTTACCCGGAAAGTAAAATCACCGCCCTCTATCAACAACAATTCGAAGTTATTTTTGAAACTAATTTGACTGGACTATATTGATAAAAATTGCTATAATGAAACTGGTGGTGACATCTAACGAAACTCTTTTAAACTGAGTATTATAATTCATTATGGTCAGCACGGTTCTAATTTCAACGAAGTAGACATCTTTCTAATGTAAGTTTTAGAAGCAGGAATCTCTTTTTTCACACAAGAACACGTAAAGAAATATTCTAGTATTCTTATCTATAGACTTTTAAAATATCGATATTTGAAGCAGGAAACTTCTATGCTGGCATTTATTTTTTAATCATTTTTTTATAAAATTTGAACAGATGACTCTGAATAAAAAAAACATGAAAAAGGAAACAAATTTCTATTTGGGTATGTTAAAACCTGTGTGTGATATTCCTCCCATGATTGTATTGATTACACTTAGATTTGTTAAAACTGACGTATTCTTGATAAAATGGTGAATGAGTAAATAATTTCGATTCACAAAACGAAATATTTTGTACAATAAATTCAATTCGAAAATTAATGAAATTTTATAGGATTTTTGATAAGGTGCTACATAGTAATAATTTTAATTTTTTAAAAATCTTTAACTGGAGTTACTTGGGCGTGCAATTAGTTGAAAACAGATACAAATTTTGGTAAATTTTGAAGCGTTATTATTTTTTTAAACACCCTTCAGTGAAATATGGCTTTCAGTGGGTATAAAATATTTATTTATTTACTATTTTCTCAAGAAGTATTGGATAGGTAAGTGCACATCTACCAAACAAGAGTCAAAAACTGTAATAAACAAATATTTGAATGAAAAACAATAAATAATAACTAATAAATTTTAGATAAAAATTTTGGTTTGTTTTTCCACATAAATATATTTTAACCTTTTATGAATACGAAAATTTTTTATAAAGAATTTTGTTTCCTTGGAATTCAATTTAAAAAATGTTTTTAATTTATTAACCATTGCTAGATATCCACTATACAGGCTGTGATCAGTTTGAATCTGTCTATGGGGATTTCGGTGACAGTAAAGGCCTTTTCTCATTTACGGGTGCTCACCCCGGGTTTCATGGCATAGATGATATACCCGTTTTTGGAAAAAATCGCTAAAAACATGATTGTCAGCCTGATGTCATAGACATAGTAGACAATTTTCAGCGTTTCAGGAAATTTTTGTGATGTGGTAAAGAAAAACGACAACTTCGCGTTGGTTTACCGGGTGACGAATATCGTTAGCCAGTTCCAGACTTTGGTCATGATCGTAGTTAAGATGAATTATAACCTTAAAATTTATTGTTTATGTATTCTTTTATTTTAAAGAGGAAATTTTCTTTTTTTTTTGTCATGATTTCTGATGAACTTTATATAGCAATGATACAAAACGTGCATTTTAGTGATATTTAAAATAAGAAACAAAAAACACCACCAAAAATCATCCAAAAACACGTAATTTCGAACACAAATTTCAGGTTACGTTAAGATTATCAATTTAGAAAAATGCTTTTTCGCGTTTGTTAACAAGACCGTTTTGCATACTATTAAAAACGTTACCATTCTATGTCAAAGTCATAATCAGTAGCTCATAACCTGGTAAACGTCAAAAAATGCCAAGTGATGTTAGTGAAATTTCCTTTGTTCTGCTGCAGCCAAGGGCGAACCCACCAACGACGTTACTTACGCCACAAAATTGCTGCTGCTCCGCAAATAATTGATATGACTACTAATAACTCGCTATACATTTTTTAACGAAAAGTACAAAATACATAAATAAAATATAGAAGAGAATATTGGTGTTTGGCGTCTTTGCAATGTAAAAAATTATACTAAAAGTACAAAACAAAAAATTACTAGAAAATATAACCCTAGTTAAAAAAAGTCGTAAATGTGAACAAGCTGGCATCTTTTACCTATGATGTCAAAAACAAAAATGGGTTTGGGATGATAAGATCCGGGGTAGGAACTCAGGCCTTAAATGCCGATTCTTACTTATGACTTTGTCACGCCGGATAATTGACCCTTGCCCTAGTAGTCTTCGGGGAGTTTCAAGCCATGGGTGAAATACACAAACTTGTATACATTTATCGCTGATTCACTCGCGTTTTAATTTCTAGTAATTTTTTGTCTTGTAGTTTTGGAATATTTCTTTTATTCGTTTTAATAATTTTTTATGTTTCGTAGTTTTAATAAACGACTAAGTAATGTAAATGCTACTTAGAAAAAATGGATCTAGAAGAATTAGTACCTTGCCACTGCGGATGAAGAAAGGAATTTTACCTTTAATAAACGGTGAATTAGCTGATCCTAAAATATATAAGTCTTTAGCGAATAGATAGGCTATAGACCTTAGTGATTTATCTTGTTTGTGATTGTTTTCATATATTATTTGAGATTAGTAAGATACCCAAAAGATATGGCTTCCACATCTATATTTATTCCAAAATCGTTAAACCAGGGCATTTTTTCCTCAATAAAAAGTTATTACGATGAATGTTTATGATGCCTTAAGATATCATTATCTAGATAATAATATTAATAGCTCTGTTGAGATGTATTCCAACATGACAAGAGTTTGAAAATCTACCATATACCAAATACTGAAGGAGAAAAAAATGACTGGAATGGTTAGTACTCCCAAGCCAAATTCGATCATAGGCAGACGAAAAACCTCGTTGGAAGAAGAGATGTAAACAGCAATAAAGGGAGTTGTACATACATTTTATTATGAGAAGCAGATCCCAACCGTGGAAAAAATTCTAAGTAAAATCAATGAATATCGGAATTTACCTGAAATTAAAAGAACTGGGCCTGAAAATTGCTCAGAGAACTTAATTTTTGCTGAGAAAAACCAGATAGGAAATCTGTTCTTATAGATTGTCCGGAAAATGCCCGTTGGAGAAGGAAATACCTCTCAAGTAAAAGGTAGAATTGATAGAAATAACACAACTTACAAAAATAGTAATTTTACTGAACTTATGAAAGATTTTTTTGAATAAAGTTACTGCAGAAAACTGGGAAAAATCTATATAATAAAAGAATAAAAGAAAATGTGGAAATTCGATCTCGTGATCGGTGACATAGAGGAACCAATTATAATTAATTTGAGCGAAGATAGCTTCACTGACTTTGATTACGAATTAGATATGTAATGTTTACCAGCATAACCACAATTTATTATTTAAATTTTCTGTAACATATAAATATTAATTACATTTGAATCCCCTTTTAGTGTTTAATTATAATTCTGCAGATGGTTTAAGAAATAAATAAACTGAAACGTCAAATGTCCTAAAAATGTTTTCAAGTAATAATAAAATGACCAATAGCTCCAAAAAAATTTTATGGACCAATTTATTTTTTTTATATATGTTTAACTTCTTGTATTTTTGACAATGGGTATTTTGAAAGTATTTAAATTATGACTTAGAATCAGGCTACGTTTTAGTCTGAATGTGCCTAAAACGGTTTCTATGCCAAAATTAAAAATAATAAAAATACAGTTGTGATTTGTGTTAAATATGTCAAAATTATCTATATTTTCTAATATGTGTGAATTATTAAGAAATCATAAGAAATAAAAAATATTATAAAAACTTTTTATTTTAATTTTATTACTCAAATAATATTCTATGCCATAAATCCTTAGTGATAAAATAAACCTCCTTCCGACGCCTATGACAAGGATTAAAATCCTCTTTAACACTTCACACATCCAAATATCTATTATCCTATCCAAATAGTCCACTATTATAGACCGGTATTTTTGATTATAAAATTTCTAACTCATTCCTATGAAAAATATGTGTGTCTAACAGATTTTGCCAAAGACGCCATACTAAAGAACACAGGTCGTTGGTGAAGAAAAAAGGGGTAAAAAATGATTTATTACTCTCTCTAGTTCTTGAATAAACTATATCGGGTTCATTTTCCTGAACTCAAAGCACTTGGGGGAGGGGGAGGGGATCGCCCCCTGGATCCGCGCCAGGCTCCTACACTAATATGAGTTACTCGGTAATACACTAAATATTTATATAAGCTGGGAATTATCGATGAGGTTTTCCTTGTCTACACTTGTCTCTGTGACAAGAACAAGTCGAAATCAAAACTTTTATTTTACTTATTGTCTTAAAAAGTAAAAAATTAAGAGATTAATATTAAAGTTATAATCATATAATAAATATTTACTTAAAAAAATTTACATAATTTGCCAATTTTCCAATCGCCCATAACCAGGTTTTGGTAGCTCGGGGACATCAAAATAATGAAAAGGCGAATTATCGTTTAAACAAGTTGTTATTGGACCAGGCAAATTTTATCAATTCAGTCACATTTTCGCAGCTCAAACATATCGGGAACCACTTATTACCTGCTCAGACTGTGAACATTCATATATGAGATAATTTTGTTTATAAAGAGGCAGGTGCATTTTATATCTTAATTGTTTTTGCGTTCATCTTTATCGATATTATGTTAATTTCTTTCTTTGAAGTTATAAAGACGAAATTTTAGATGAGGCTTAACATATTTAGTGGTATCATGGAGATTTCGCAACCAATAATTTAAAGTAACATATAATGTTTTATTTTTTAGGTGTTATCTTTGAAAGTTTTCAAAGTATAATCGAACTAAAAGCAAATACTAACGTGAAATAAACATTGATATATCAGAATATTGTAGATTGTGAATTAGTTTTCTGCTGTACTTCGATCTATTTGTACGTTACCCGGGATATTTAGACTTTTCACGAAGTCTATTACATATGCCGCGAATTTTAGAATCAGAATCCCAATTACACTTTTCCGAAGGTATCTGACACGTTGAATATAAATATAAAGTCAGAATTAACATGTTGCTTCGGATTTTTCCGATATTCTAACCTAAATTATGGTTTTTCGCATTTTTTGAGGTAATGTAACAGAGTAAGTTTAATTTTTATAGTTAACTACGAGGGTTTATCAAAAAATTACGGGAATTTAAGTTTTTTTTAAGAAATATTTATTATTTTAGCAACATTAACTTTGCCCCCTTCAGAGTAATCCCCTCAGTTCTAAAAAAAAAAGTTTTTATCTCATCAATGATGACAAAACATCGTCTTTTGATAGTTCTTTTCAACCTTGGAAATAGAAAGAAGTTGAAGGAGACCATGTCTGTGAATACGGAGGATAAAGTAACAACGGTGTTGTTGTTTGCTAAAAAATCTGGAACAAGCAGTGAAGTGTGTGTGTGGCTGAGCTTAACAATGTAACTGTCAAGCAGGGGTTATCGACAGGGAGGAGTTCTGTCGCCTTTGCTGTGAAGCCTTGTGGTATACAGCTTGTTGAGTGAACTGAATAATGCCGATTTGTATACATAGGCCTATGCTGATGACCTAGTAATTTTGTGCCCTGGTTGCCATGTCTAGGAGCTGGAGGGGCCAATGATGCGGGCCCTCGGGATCACGGAACGATGGTGTCGCAGGGAGGGGCTCGGAATAAATGCAGACAAGTCCGAGATAGTACTCTTTACAAAAAAGAGAAAATGGGGAGGCTTCCTACAATTACATTGGTTGGAAGGACTCTTCAACTTAAGGGGACAGTTAAGTACCTGGGAATAATTCTGGACTCACGACTGAGCTGGAATGATCATATTGAGACTCGATCCAAGAAAGCCATATGTGCTTCCTGGACTTGTAAACGAGTCTTTGGGTGTACATGGGGACTGACACCTAAAGTGCTATTTTAGATATACACTATAGGGATCCGCCCCATGATAACGTACGCCGCTATTATATGGTGGCATAGTACAACAAAGCGCAAACACATTCCTCAACTTCACAAAGTTCAGAGAGTGGCTTGTGTGGGAATAATGAGTGCGATGAGGACTGCTTCCACCAGGGCTCTGGAATCTGCCTCCTCTTCACTTATACATAGAAAGCGATGCCCTGAAGACTGTTTATCGTCTCAGTTGCCTGGGACATCTTGGAATTGGAACGGGCGGCTACTCGGGGAAAGCGCGGTGGAGAAGTGTCCATTACTCCCCATGCGGATAAACTACATGAAGCCGCTTTTAAAACCCAACCTCTCCCTAGAGATATTTTTGCCAAGTAAAGAGAATTGGGAGGGGGAATAAAATCTTCCAAAAAATGGATCCTGGTGGTATACTGATGGATCTTAACAAGATGGAAGAGCTGGAGCCGGAGTACTCGGCAGGAGCACGTAGAGTACTACCCTCTCAGACAATGTGCGACAATTTTTACAGCGGAAATTTATGCTATTCTACAGTGCACCCATCTTTGTGAGAGGGACATAGATAGGAATAGAGTAATAAATATATGCTCAGACAGTAAGGTTGCGATATTGGCACTGAAGTCCAGTGTCGTGATTTTGCGACTGGTGTCTGATTGCAAGGATGTACTAAACGGTATGACAAGGAACGGCTGCACAGTCAGACTCGTATGGGTCCCGGGTCACTCGGGCATACGCGGGAAAGAGGAAGCAGACCGTCTGACAAAGTTGGGTTCGGCGACTGAACTGTATGGACCCCAACCAATATTACCTGTCCCAATTGCAGTTGGCAAAAGGAAAATAAAATCGTTGCTGGAAAGCAAATTTATTGAATCGTGGAGGGGAGCTCCTGGAATGAGGTGTGCTAAGGAACTTATAACTGGGCCTAGTGCATGGCGTACTAAGGACCTTCTTTCCTTAGGAAGAAAAGAGCGGCACATTGTGGTGGGATTGTTGACAGGACATTATCACCTCAGTGGCTATCTTCATAGAATAAGTGTGGAAGACGACCCGACATGCAGATGGTGTTTGGAGAAGGATGAAACTGTTGGCCATGTTCTCAGAGAGTGCTCAACACTCAACGAACTGAGCCGTGATATTTCGGAGATACAATTTTGTTACCAGACGCAGTTAGGCAAGTTCAACTAACGAGGCTGCTTGGATTCGCAAAGGCGATCGGCTTCGAATAACCTGCAGATATGGCAGGATGTAAAGGGCCCAATGGACACCTAAGCATTGATGATCTGGTATCACCACGAGTGATTTTGACTGAATTTTGAGCGTTTTCTTCTGATAGCTTCAAGCAAATGGCGCATAACTTCCAAGTAGAATTCCGTATTGATAGTGCAACTATACGTCAGGAATTCATGATGCTCTACGCCTTTTGAATCGAAGAAAACGGTGATAATTTTGATCGAACTTGTAGAATTATTTTCGTTCTTTACCCTTCAGGCAGCTTTCATTGGGCTGATTGGGCTTTGATTTCTATGTCATACCCAAATACCCATGTTGCTCTTGGGGGGGGGGGGCGATTGCTCCCCTCCCCTTGGATCCGCGCCTGCCTGGTATATGATAGTTGAAAGTACAAGTTTTCCCCTTCCAAATTTAATTGGATTTATATTGATATCATTTTTATCTCTAAAATCTCATCAAATTTACCGTATTACTGCCATTCCTACGATGGCGGATTTAATTTAGCGTTTTTAAAAATTATAAAAAAAATTATTTTCGTATTCTTAAAAGCATGTAGTTTGACACTGTTACACTTTAGATATTTTAAGTGAAATATATCTTTGAAAAAAAAATTATTAAAATAGCGCCTTCTACGCGGATTACCCCTCTTAATTAATCTAAATTTAATACTATTTCAACTATTTAGTTCTAGAATTCAACCTGAGCGCATCTCATTCACAGCGTTAAGTGACATTTTTTACTTACTAACTTTATGCGTGAAATGCCGATCGGATCAAAATTATCGGATAGAGACTTTTTAAAATCAAATGTTCTTTTATTGAGAACTGTGTCATCCGATTGACTAACTTCTATTTCCATTCTGTACAATAAAACAAAGAGACGATATTGAAAAGAAAGAGCTACCAGCTGTAATTCTCACTTTAAAGATGGCATCAACTGTAAATTACTCCAGTAACGTAGATGAGCCTGATCATGTTGGGAAAAATATATAGTCCACTCTTCAACAGTTAAAAAATATTTACTTCATCTTTTTTCCTTTCCTTTCTACATCTGTTTGTGATATTTGATTCAAAAAAATATATAAAACTTTTTTCCAATTACCTGTTTCACAAAAATAATAGGTTAAGTTTTATTTCAATTCGATTCTGTTTTTAATGATTAAAAACTATATACGTTGAAATGTTACATCCGAACAAAAATTAAATCAGAACCGTGAATTTCGCATAGATTAATTCGATTGATTCCGAATGCTACAAGATTACTGTTGTCCAATAATATAAATCAAGTTTTAGTTCCATTATTTACGACCATGGAAATAGAAAGAGAAAATTATGGGAAGTAATACTATCACAAATAAACACCTGAATTGTCAAGGACAAAGTACAAACCTTATTTGGCCAATTATTTAAATAAGCCCCCAACTAATTGGCTTGACGGGCTTGCAGTTTTAACTTTTATCATAATTTATTGACATATATTACGTATATATCCGTTGTTCATTAGGTTTATGGTTATTTTATTTTTCTTTGACGAATAGTACTAAATTGCTCCAACATTTCGCGGTGTTTCTGGGACATGTATATAATTGAAAATTGTTTCATATCCACGATGATCAATATACAAGGGACTTCTGTAGGGTCCGAACGTAACCATTGACTCCTCACGAATTCACCGATTACTAAAGCTACCGATTGATCATGTTAGTTCGCGCTTACAGTGTTTGTGTTTCATCATCATCATCATCATCGTGTAGCCGTTATTGTCCACTGCTGAACATAGGCCTCCTCTAAGTTCCTCCATGTCTCTCGCTTCTGGGCCGTCATTACCCAGTTCCCAGCAATTCTCTTTATATCATCGCGCCAGCGTGTTGGTGGTCTGCCTCTATTACGTTTGTCTTCTCGTGGCCGCCATTCCGATATTCTTTTAATCCACCTGTCGCTTGATGTTCTCGCCATATGACCTGCCCACCTCCATTTCTTTCGAGTTATGTGTTCAACTATGTATTTTACTTTGGTTCCTGTCTGATGGCATTATTGGATATTCTGTCTCTTTTAGTGAGTCCAAGCATGGCTCTGTCCATGGCTCTTTGGCCTATTCTTAGATTTTCTGTTGACTTTTTTGTTAATATCAGAGTTTCTGCCGCATTGTTCAGATACTTTTCTCTTCAGATATATGGGTATATCACTTTAAAACACCTCTTGTAATTTGCCAAAAGCAACCCAACCCAAACCTATTCTACGCAGCATCTCGTGTGTTTAATGTTTTTTTCCAATTTGTATTTCGTGCCCGAGGTATTTATCCATATGCGTCGCTTTTATCTCGGAGTTGCCTATTTTGATATTTTGGACAAGCACTAGATTTGTCATTATTTGAGTTTTACTTGCATTTATTCGGAGATCGACTTTTAATTAGGCCCGTACTATTTCCTCAAGCATCTGTTTTGCATCGCCGATGTTATCTGTGATAAGAACGACGTCATCTGCGAATCTAAGGTGTTTTAGGCCTTCGCCATCGTTATCGATGCCTCTATTCTCCCAGTGCAGTGATTTCATTGTGTATTCGAGGACGGCTGTGAAAAGTTAAGACGGAATGGTGTCCCCTTGTCGAACTCCTTTGCCCTCTTTCATTTTACCTGTTGTTTCGTGAAGTTTTACATTACTGTATATGTTTTATTTACAGTGCCTTTTTTACGTTCGTCGGATTTTGTTAACGCCGAAAATAACGGAGAGATGTGAACAACCAATTCACATTAAGTTTTGTTCTAAACTTGAAAAAATTGTGCGCAAACTCTGGAAATGATGCAGAAGGCACTTGGGGATAAGTGGAATGCGCAAAACGCAGATAAAAAATGGTACAAGCGGTTTAAAGATGGCTGCAATTCTGTTAACTGTGTTCTACGTTCTGGCTAACCTGCAAGCACAATAACACCGGAAAATGTCGAGCGTATGCAACTTGCGATTGCTGAAAATCGTCATTTGACTGCTCGTCAATTAGAAAGTGATCTTGACATTTCAAAAACGAGATTTTAAACGAAAAATTTGAAAATGACTCGCCTGCGAGAAAAGTTCATTCGAAATTGATCACGGTAGAGCAGAAAATGCTTCGCTTTGGAGTCACTCACGACAACTTGGAAATAGTCACTTGGGATCAAAATGGGATCGAAAAGATCATTATCGATGACGAATTGTGGGTTTATAGTTATGAATTCAAAACAAAATAACAGTCTTCAAAGTGGAGGAGGCCCCAATCGGAAGGTAAATACATCAATAGCGAATATTGTATGGCGTTATTGTTGTTTTTGAAAGAAGGAATCGTGAAAAAAACGGCCGCAAATGAACAATAAAGAGTACTCTTTCACTAAGACAATACACCGTACCACAAGTCGATCGCAAACATGGCAAAACTGTATGAATTTCATTTTGAATTGCTTCCGCATCCACCGCGATCTCCAGATTTAACTTCCACCGACTATTAGTTTAAAATAAAACTAGTAAGGACAACGTATTCTAATGGTACTTCTGCTATAATACCCTAATTCATGGACCCTAAACCTATGAACCCCACATCCATAAAGCCCAAACCCATAAATTGCCATTTGACAAACCCCAATCTTGTCAACCACGAACCCAAAACCCCATGCCCATAAAGACACAAAATTTAAATCTATGAACTACACATCTACAAAGCCTAAACCCACACACCCCAATTTTGTTAAACGGAAAGCAATTTGGGGCACTCGCGGGTCCATAGATAATGAGCAATTAAAAAAAATATATATCCAGATCCTTCAAAAATTTGTATCTGATGCAAACTTTTGTCCATTTTCCCCCACTGTGCTGCGCGACAATAATTGTATTATCTTAGAAGGAGACTTAAATTGTGTTTTATGTATTAGTCTCGGGACTTTTATAACTACCTGTGCTATTGTAAACATTACAATTTGACTCCATGAAAATTGACGAAGTTATAATCCTTCAAAATGTCTCCGCCCACGCAAGTTTGAAGTAGTTATGTAGGATTAGTTAAACATAACAGAAGTGATTCTTATGCTGATGGAATTAATATGAAATTTAATGTCACAAGACAAATAAGGTAATAAGTTATTTATTCATTCGTAAAAATAAGTAAATAGTTTATCCAAATGCAAACCTCTATTTTTTAACGTTAATAGTAATTTATTAAATAAATATCTCGATAAGTAATAAATTAGACAATTCTTGAAAATAATTTACGTTGCATTTACAGTTAGATATCTAGATAGATCGCTAATTTATTCAAGAGATAGTGCTGCTCACGCATGGTAATCAGATGCTATTTCCACTCAAAAATATTTATTATAAAGGGTTTTATCATTTCGTATAATGAATAATCACTGTTTGCCATGGATTGACATTTCCAGTATCAATTTTCAAATTGGTTGAGTATTATTGATATCATATCAAGTTTTTATAGAAATTTTCAGCAACAGCCGTAAGTATTTAAGTTTTAGTCTAATTGACATACATCCAAGTACAAAGTAAAGTCTCGAGTTGTCAAACTAATTGGGCGGCAGGATGTGTACCAGTTTTTATCAACGGGACGTTTGCAAAAAGGCGAAGAGACCGGTGATGACGTGACACGTTGGATGTGTCTTCAAATTATGTATCTCGCATCGTATTAAATAACTGTGTACTCTTTCATGTTGCTACTTTTTTTATCACTTAAAAATTATCAAAAAGTTTGGATTGTCATGCGATTCTTTGAATGTATGTTTTTATTTTACACACCCTCATATATATATATATATATATATATATATATATATATATATATATAATAGAATAAAATCTTGGCTAAGGGGACGTGAAATTTGTCAATCCACATCATTCTTGTGTTAAAAAGTGCGGAGCATTCCAAAGTATGGAAAAACTCCGGGTCCGAAAGATGGCGACAGTGCTGTTTCGTCAGGCCATCGCATTCGGTACAAACCATCATCTCGCCTTTGCATTCTATAAAGCTGAATTTAAAACTAAAAACAGCAAACAGGACGACATCTCGATGATTCACTTGATAACACAAGAACCACACAAACTAACAAAGTTTGTAAAAACCGCCATGTGGTGGCGCGACGGTGAATTAAAACAGAAATATATACAATCGAGTACACGAAACGCGCTATCCCAAGGATTTTTATTATTTTGGTTATAGGTTTTTGGTTTTCATTAAGAAATATGTATTCTCTCGACGTTTCGCTCATTATATTGAGTTTCCTCAGGAGGATTTTTTATTTTCATTATTCTACAACTAATAAAGTATATATAAAATAACATATTTTTACAAATACAACTGATCACACGCAACATATACTATTTAAAAGATTACAAAGTAAAATATTTAAAACTTAAAATTACCCTAAGTTAGGATAATGCATCAAAGATCACTGTGCTCACCTTGAAAATTTTTCAACTTCAAGGAAATTAAGAAATTCTGGGTCAGGAAAATGACGATAGCGCTGTTTCGTTCTCATTTAGGACTCATCAGACTATTGTATCCGGTACATCCGGTTTTATAGAATGGTATTGTTGATTATAAGATTCAATAAGACAGATATATAGATTTATTATGCACAATTTGGATGCATATGTTATGCATTGAATTTTTTATTGTGGGTATGGTAAGGAAACTTTCCTTAGTATATAATATGCAAATTTTCACAGTCGTATAAGGTACGGAATTCTTAGTTAGAATATCGGTAAATTTTCAAAAATTAGAACCTTGTCGCATGACATTCAGGCTTCTGGGGGCTCTGACATTGTTTGATACATCTATGTGTATAATGAAATGTTGTTTAAACGTTTTTAAACTTTGGGGTCATCTTCAGCCGAACCTGCTGACTATACTATAACATTGCACCAGGAAATTTTGATTTTAATTGTTGTAGATTTCATAATAGTTTGCCTCCAGGTGTAAAAGATGCACCGAATATACATAGTTCATTCAAAAATTCCGGGACTAATTTTGTATAAAATTTCCCACTAACGCTATCTGTTACCCGAAGGCAGAACTATGTATTATCATGCCTTCATTACCCAAAGTGGAGATGTGGGCGCTGTAACTTCATTTATTGGCCAGCTGTGTTCGTTTGAAGAAAACGTGTTTTTGCCACTGCGTCACAATCTTCGCTATGGAGCAACGCGCCGCTATTGAATTTTATTTAAAAATAGGAAAAAGTGATTCGGAAATATTCTAATTATTAAAAACCGCCTATGGTGAGGATTGTTTAAGCCCTGGAAGGCTTTCTAGTGCTATGTGTGGTTCAAAAACGGTCGAATAATTACTGGAAGACGATCCACGTGACTGACACCCTTTATCCTGACTACCGATAAAAATGTGGTCAATGAAGCTCAACATTAGTGTAAGAAGCGTGAACCAAAATCGACAGATATGTATTAAAATTTTTTAAACAAAATTGTAACCGGCGAAGAATCATGGTGTTTTCAATACGATCCATCGACTGTTAAGTAGGGAGGCAAGGGCGAAGGGCGCAGAAAAATTTGTATAGAACGAGGAGGAGATTGTGTTGAAAACTAAATAAAATCTTTTCCTAAACTCTTGTTTTCATTCGTAAAAAAAATTAGTCCCGAAACTTTTTAAACGAATTGAGTTAATATTTTCAAATAGTGACTTAAAAGTGTCATACTTCAACAAATTGTTATTGTCTCAATATTTTTTTTAATAAATAACTGTATTGTAATGAGCTCTGCACTGTATTTGAATCAGTGTTTGCTTCACATTTGTCGAATTTTATATCTCTGAAGCTTAAATAAAAAATTTTAAAAAAATTTCTTATATTATTTTTAATTTTAAGTATGATTTATTTGGATCTTTTTACCAGAATGTGTAAAGCTGTAGATTTTCAGAAGGCATTCGACTCCATCGAAATATGGGCAGTATTACAATCCTTAGAAAACGCAAGAATCGATTCAAGATATATAAACATCATAAAGAACATATATGAAAATGCAACCATTCAAATAAAAATAGACGACAAGACGAAAACGAACCCATGAAACTACAAAGTGGAGTGAGACAAGGGGACACTATCTCGCCAAAACTGTTCACCCTAGTCCTAGAGGACATTTTTAAGGAACTTAAATGGGACATCAAAGGTATAAACATCGACGGAATATACTTGAACCGTCAGATTTGCTGATGACATAATCTTAATAGCAAGTAATCTCCAAGAATTAAACGAAGTGCTACAACAGCTAAATGACGTATCCGCATCTGTAGGCCTTAAAATGAACTACAACAAAACAAAAATAATGAGCCACGAACAGGCAAACATAACAATACAGAACCAGAGGATAGAAAACGTCGAGCACTATGTGTACTTGGGTCATGACATCAGACAAGGGAAATCAAACCAGGATGCTGAAGCTGACACGGGCCGCTTTCGGTAAACTTGCATACATCCTGAAAAATAATTCAAATCCCATAAATCTAAAAAGAAAAGTATACGACACATGCATATTACCGGTGTGTACGTATGGATTAGAGACCATGCCCCTCACCAAAAAGTCCGCTAAAAAATTAGAAACAGTCCAGAGAGCGATGGAAAGAAACATGCTTGGAATATCATTAAGAGACAGGATTAGAAACACCGAGATAAAACGCAAAACGAAAGTCAAGGACATCGTGGAGGAGGCTGCAAAGATGAAGTGGCGATGGGCTGGTCACATAGCCCGATATGAGGACAACAGATGGACACGAAGAATCCTGGAATGGAGACCGAGGGAGACAACAAGAAGCACGGGAAGACCTCAAAAAAGATGGGTAGACGACATAAGGATAGTGGCGGGCAAACAGTGGATGAAATTGGCGAAGAATAGAGAAAGATGGAAACAATTGAGAGAG
This sequence comes from Diaprepes abbreviatus, assembly GCA_034092305.1. NCBI lineage: Eukaryota > Metazoa > Arthropoda > Insecta > Coleoptera > Curculionidae > Diaprepes > Diaprepes abbreviatus. The sequence continues at coordinate 2,770,353 of JASJET010000138.1, read as the reverse complement.
ACCTACATCCAGGAGTGGATGGACAGAGGTTGACAAAGACAGAGAGAGAGTAAAGCGGAAAACGACAGGCACTTGCAAAGTTGTTTTTCGTCGACATTGTAACTGAAACCCCATTAACCTTCTTTGCGAGATGTTGATCGGTAACTTATACGCCACCTTATACCTTCTCGATTTTCTTTCTTTTTTCCTTTCATTTCATAATGGACAGAACTTACAGTAATTATATTTATAATTACAAGAAAATTAGTTAAAAAAAGGAAATTAAATAAACCAGTTTATTGAAATCCATTTTAGTCGTAATATGCTCCTCAGATACCAACCTTGCTGCTTTAAAAGAACTAAACTCAAAGTTGTGAGAAACAACATCTGCAATATACCTAAAATGTAGAATGCATGTCCTGACGAATACACCGAGCATTATATTAGAGTGTAGTAAAGTGTAATGTTCAAATAAGTTTGCGAAACACTTTAGTTCGTGTAATGCACACACTCATGTCGTGGGAGGGAAATAAAACTGTGTTTTAAAGTTGTATATACTTTGTTTCGAACTGCTACATTTTGTTCTATACGACGGGGTATATACGGGGTAAATAGGCTGTCGGAATTAGCATCTGGAAAAAAATTTAGTGTTAGTAAACTTCTGATTACGTAGAAACTTTCAAAATAATAATAATAATTATGTAGGATATGCTCATTTTCTTTTTTTGGGTAAAATTCTTTATTTGACAATTAAGAATAGTTTTTTCCAATTCTAGGAAAAGCAATTATTTTTCAGTGAAAAAGTTTCAAACAAAAGTTATGTGCATTAAAAATATCTAGTAAATGAGCTAAGGATCATCCAAATCGGATACTTTGTTCGTTAGTTATTACAAAAAAACATGCTAAAATAGCTGTTTTTTCAGTTTTTAATAAACAATAGAAAAATATATTGCCTTAACTTTATATTGCACCGAAAAGAGCCTCTTGTTGGAAACAATAAATGTGGAAAATTTTTAGTAAAAATATTTGAATCTTTTTGTAAAATTAATTTGTTATTAATTTTTATGTTTTTATTTGAAAGTTCGAGATTTATATTAACAATAATAAAAAATAACCAAATGAATTGTTGATTTTAAATTGTTGAAACAAATAAACAAATTTGGGGTTGATTTTTTCGTTATAAATAAATAGAAAAACTCTTTGACAATTATTGACATCGAGATGCCGATAAGTGGACGTAATAGCTGAGATTTTGGCGCACATTTTGAAAAAAAAAATTCTGTACGACCACCGAGGTCGTATCCTCGAACTGAGGAACGTGAAGTGAACGGTGAAAAGGGGACAAATGCGTATTCTTGAAGCGTTCATCATTCATATCCTTGTTCGCCAAGTGGAAGACAAGTGAACGGCCAAACATGCGCAAATGAAATGTCAGGCGCTAAATGACATATTTGATGGACGGATTTCAAAAATAAAATAGTATTAAAAATATTTAGTTTATTTTTGGTTGTTCAAAACGAATATGTTGGCGAACCATTTCTTAGAGAAGTTTTCTTTTTTGAATAGACAGTTGAAGCGTTAATTAGGTGGTATTCCGATATTTTTAATATTTTAAAATGTTTTATTAAAATATCCTCAAAAAGTTGAATATGTCTCGTAAATATTAAGTAAATTTGAGATTATAAACATAAAATTATTACAGGAGATTTTGCTCATAACTTAATTGTATGAGCGTGCCATTTAAAAATGTGTTTCTAGGGCTAGTTCTGCTTATGGATGTACCATAAATACTTGTGTCCATAACAACCGAGTATCTTAGTTTTAAACAGTTAAATCTAACATGATTCTTTTGATGACGCAACTTATAATAAATTTGAAAAATCACAATTTGTAAGCTATCTGAAACTCTTATTTAAATAAGTGACAAATTTTATATTTAAATGATGTTAACTACAGCACAACTTAATTAGACTGTGTTAAACACTATACGACACTACAATTAAATAAATATTGTGATTATAGTTTATCGGGACAAATAAATATAAACTCTACAGACCAACAAATCAGGTCCTTCAGCATAAAAACCTTATTTATGGTACATTTGATCTTCAAGCCTCTACAAATCTTCATAAAATAAAGAAAAAACTATATTAAAAGTTGAATGTCAGATCTGCCAGTATTTTTAATTGATGTCTTCTGTCCGGCCCTTGATTTCGGTCCATGGTCTTAAACAGTTTCTCTATCATTGTTTAAGTTTCAGGTTTTCTTTCAAATTTAGCTGTCAGGACAGAACGTCTTGCAGTAAGAGGCTTGGAATGATGGCTTTTAGTCATAATACGTAGAGTTGTAATTTCCACCGTTTCAAGGTTTATCAGTGCTGGCTTTCTGCAATTACTGTATATAGGGGGCATGTTTTCCAATTGACGTCAGTATATTACTTTGTATATATGAGTTGTTGTTATTCTTGATATCCATTTTTCTTTATATATTAGAATCCTAAAGTACTTCGCTCTTTGTATGCATTTTTGTTTTACAGTTCTAAAGTGTCGATTTAAGATAATCTTGTGGTCTATATTTACACCTTAAATATGACTGATGGCTTGGTCTATATTTGTTAGTTGTTAAGTGATATAAAATAAATTTAATCCAGGCAAAGTACAAATATTTTCATGGCAATTAAGAACTTCACAACAACAATAACAACAACACTATTTTTTTTTTTACTTTTGACGATTAATTTGACATACCAAAACTATTTTATGCCTAAAATGGCGACACAGCATACTACGGACATTTTCGGTCTGAGAGCTCAATTCAATCTGGCATCCATTTTAGTTTTTGAAATCCGCGGGTTTTAGCACGTTCATATCTGGCAACATTGGATTTTCAAGAATACGGCTTTTACTGTCAAAAGTATGAAGTGACAGTTCACATCGCCATTCACATTATACTTTCGAGGATACGGGCTCTGGAAGTTTTGATAGAGTTTTTTTTCAAGAAAGCGCAGTGGCGTTGTTTATTAACATTAAGGGATTATTTAAGTAGGAACTCATAGTGAGATGGTCAAACTATTGTATGCAGCATTCTTCAACTCAATTATTTCAAATTTGTTGATGTTACAATAGTTTAAATAAAGTTGCACCTACTCCGAGAGTCAGAAAGTGCGCAGTAGAGGAGGAGCATTCTTTCAACCTGCGGCGTGCGGAAAAACATGACTGGGACGCTTCAAAATCGTTTCTCCGAAAAATTTGGAGTATCTCGGCGAATATTGGTCGCAGACTCTTTACTTTTTTTTAATTCGTGGTTTCTAGGCAAGGTATAAGCAATGGATGATATGTTTTTGTAATTAGTCTACTGTTAAACCTAGCAATAAACAGATTGTTGCGCTTTTATATATTTTATACATAATTACAATTTTACCGTACTTTCGTGCTTTTTAAATTACGAAAAAATATTACAGTGCTCAACAGTACACTACTAATTAGGAATATTAAAAATCAGATCAGAGTTATAGTATGAAACATTTGCCGCCAAATTATTGGTTGCGCAAGAAAAAACATGGTAACTTTTTTATTTGTTTTATTGGACGAACATTTTTCACATACAAAATTATTTCCTAACATACATATTTTTTGCTTAAATACACAATATTTATTTCATTCTCCATTTCTTAGACATCGATGGATCCTCATTTTCGAATGACATCGCTTTCATAATTATCATTACAATTATCATTATCACTATCCCTCTCAAGCGATTATCATTATCACTCTAATCATCATCATCACCCTCATGAAACACGTGGACCGCTGCAGCTAGCCCCAATGAACGAAAGAAATTTATAAATGGGCCCCTGCAGGTTGCACACTTTCACTTTTACCGAGATAAATTTTTGATAGCAACACGACAAATTCGAAGCAATTATTTACCAAGCAATTTTCAAACTATAGAAAAAACTTTTAAACTCTCATTTTTCATTAATAGATTTATTTAATTCAATGATCAAAAAATTTAATTTTTCACATGTAGTTTATTCTGCATCTCGAAGAAAAATAATAATGCTACCAACAAATGTTGCTATTTGTTTCATGCTATACGATGATGGTTCGATAAGTTCTCGGCCTGAACCAGATAGGGCGCTAGTAGGATCAAATAACTATAATATTTTGTAAGCATTAACCTTGAGATGATGCCCTGCATAGTTTCAGATGTTTGCGTTCAGTTGCTTGTTTTTGGCGATCGAGTGAACACATAAGGTTCGATATTTTATGAAAGATGGATAAAATTGAAATTCGACCGGCTATAAAGTACTTTGTTTTAAAGAGTTTAACTCCTACGGACATTAAAACTGAGTTAGATTTTTCTTTAAAGGATTCTTCTCCTTCGTTTTCGATAGTAAAAAAATGGGCTGCTGAATTTAACCGTTGTCGTACATCAATTCAAAATGATGAGCGCTCGGAATGCCCAAAAACCGCTACACTACAACGAAATTGTCACAAAAATTCACGTCATACTTCATGACCGCCGACTGAAAGTACAAGAGCATGCTGGTATAGCAAATATCTCAATATATCGTATTCACTACATTTTACATGATGTTTTTGGCATGAAAAAGCTTTCTGTGTGATGAATGCTGCGTTTGTTATTAGTCGACCAAAAACTGCTTCGAATGAACACTTCGCAAGAGTGTTTAGTTTTATTCAGGCGCAATCCTGCTGAGTTTCTTCGACGTTTTATAACTGTAGATTAAACATGGATTCACCATTACACGCCAGAGACAAAGCAGCAGTCTAAACAGCGTGGTGCTTATAGACTATTTAGTGCAAGGCAAAACCATCACCGGGGAGTATTATGCTTTACTACTGGACCGGTTGCAGCAGTGAGGCCAGGTGAAAGTGCCCTAAAAAAGCAAAAACGGTTCCGACTGTAGGAAAAGTCATGGCAACAGTCTTTTGGGATTCGCATAGAGTGGTACTTGTAGACTATTTAGAACAAGGCAAGACCATCACCGGGGAATATTACGCTTCACTACTGGACCGGTTGCAGCATGTGATTAAGGCTAAACGTCCACATCTTGCAAAAAAAAGTATTCTTTTATCAGGATAAGGCGCTGCATACAAATCTGTGGTTGTTGTTGCAAAACTCCACGACCTAGATTTCTAAGTGCTTCCATATGCACCATATTCGGCGGATCTGGCTCCCAGTGATTACTTTCTTTTCGTAAACTCGAAAAAATGGCTCGCTGGATGAAAATGCCCTTCAAATAACGAGGTCAGGGCAGCAACAACCGCTTATTTTGCAGAGTTGGACAAATCACATTATACTACGGGTATTAAAATGTTAGAACATCGTTGATCTAAATGTATTGAAGCACAAGGGAACTATATTGAAAAATAAATAAAAACATTTTCAAAAATCTTTTGTTTTCTTTATCAGGCCGTGAACTTATCGAACCATCCCCGTATTTCGATAAATATTAATGGTACATTAATAATCCATCTGATTTTTAATATTTCTAATTAGTAGTATACTATTTACCACTGTAACAGTTTTTTTGTAATTTGAGAAGCATGTAAGAATCGATAAAATTGTAATTATGCATACACTACTAATTAGGAATTGTATTGCTATATTGAATTACATTTTTTGGTTTTATTACCAACGGCAGAAATTTATTTCGTTTAACTACACCTTAGGACCTTTACGAAATTCATATTTTCTAAACTCTGTAAAATATCTGACGAGTTTTTAACACATTCTTTAGATTGTTATTCCAATTTTTCAATTTTTACTTCCACTATAATACATTCATCACTTCCAAAATACACTAGGGCAGTCTTTAATCATTTATAGCATCTGATTCCTTACTTGTACACATTGAATATGAAAACCTTTGTCATACAATTCGTATAAAACTAACACATCGTTACTTGACAGTTGTTAACTTCACACTCAAATAGACAATAAAAGGGCAATAATTTGTTTATTGCTATGTTTAACAATAATTTGATTACAAAAATATATCATCCGTCGATTATATCTCCTCGAGAAAACAAAACAAAATAAAGGTTCTACTATCGATATTTTTCCGGCGAAACGAATTTGAAGCGTCCGAGTCACTTCTTTTTCCGCTCGCCGCAGGCTAAAAGAACACCCCCCTCCACTACTCATTTTTTGACTCTCGGAGTAGGTGCGACTTTAAACTATGGCAACATCAACCATTTTGGAGTTATTTTAGTTTAAAACTGCTGCATACAATAGTTTAACCATCTCCCTAACGATATATATATATATATATATATATATATATATATATATATATATATATATATATATATATATATATATATATATATGCCAATATTATCCAACTAGGTGTAAAAAATGAATTTTGCAAAGATAACTAATTCATTTTGGTAACTCTCTGCTTATTATGAAATAGAAAAAATAGAACCTTTCAAATTGTATCTCTTTTATAATTTTTACTCAAAAATTCCAAAATATACAGGCAAAAAATAACCCAAATTATTTATTAACTCTGCTTGCTTCTCTTTCCACTTTAATATGAGATGTCACATGTTTAACATGAGATAAACAAATGTCACGACTTGTCTGAGGCATGAGCCATAACGAAAAATCTAATATATAAAATGTCACTAGATAAGATGGATCCTTGCAAATTTAAATTTCTTTACATATATTTTTGGTGACAAGTTCTACAGCGAGGCTTGTGTGATATAATGTTGCAGCAGTGTAATACAGGGAACATTTCTTGTCATATGTCTGATATTTATTTTCGGGAAAGTATGTATATAATAAAGAAGAAGAAAATAGTGAGAATTGTCGAAGGTAATTGGATTTTGAGAAAAAAAAAGAATTTTTAGTTTATTTCTTTATATATATATATATATATATATATATATATATATATATATATATATATATATATATATTGTCGTATTAACGGATGATGAGTGTTTTTTCTTTTTAATTTAAATTTAATTTTGAATTTACCGAATTTTAGATAATTTTCTCCAAGGGTCTCTTTCAACTACCTTTCGTGATTTTAACTATTTTTTTTTAAATATTTTTCGATTCTAACGAGACGTCACTGCATCTCGCTATTTTTCGGTATTCTTATACCCATCTCCGAGAATATGGATCTGTTTACCGGGTTTATTGGATTAATTTTATCCTTCCGGAAACGTGGAAGTTCATGTCCGAATTTTTTTTTTGTATTATCAATTATTTGTGTAAAACCTAAGTTTTAACACAAATCAGGGGTTGTTGGTGAAGTCCCGCCAAACCTTCCGACTAGAATAAAAACTCTAGCCACCTCACCTTTCTTCTCGCTCACCGGGATAGAACGGGAATGAGTGAAGCTCAAGAGATCACGAAGATTAATTAAGTTTTTTTTTATCAAGGGAACACTTCCAAGGAATGAGCCAATTAGGAAGAGGTTATCAAGTAACACTCATCCTTGACTCTTAGTTAACTTTTTATTCACTGTTTTTTTTTTGAATCAGTATTGTTTTTTTTTCGCATGTCAAATTCTGAATTATTTTCTCTCCACTGTCACGCTCGGGTTTTGTCAAGATCGGTATTCATAACTTTATAGCCAATCCAAAGTTGACTATTAGTCCTAGTGTCAATATCAGGTTTTCTTCACTTTGTCACGTGCTGGTAATAATGTTTAAAAGGCAGGACGCGTCGGTTCAGTAACTCGTACGCGCCACTGACCTCGTCTTTTTATCGACGGTGTCAATATCAGGAATTAAGATACGTGCACGATCTGTATTGTCTGTAGAATTTTATGTTGTCAAAGACAATCCACTTTAAGAATCACGAGCTGTCTAAAAAATAGAACAGTCAACGTACCCCCCGAGAGCTAAGCTCGATCGGAAAAAGGACAAGTTGACTCTAAGAGAACAACCCGTAATGTCCTTAATTACGCCGCTGCTTTTTCGTTTTTATAGTAGTGGTGACGTCACATTCTGAATTAGGGGAAGCACAGAGCCAAAGCGCTGGTTAATTTCTGGGTTTCCCCGCAATCGAAGAATGGTAGGTTTAGCACTGTATGCCGTATTATTGAAATTATTTAATTTAGGGAGTTTTGGGCAATATTAAATCTGAAATTTAATATTTTGACGTAAAATAAGCATGTATTCACAACAATATATATATATATATATATATATATATATATATATATATATATATATACATAGTTCTTTATTTCGTTATAAAATTATAGGGACGTATGTAAGTGTGTTCCACGACGAACTGCCGCGATCGATTTGTCGGAAAATCGATGGAGTAAATTAAGCTAAAATATTTTCAAGATTCTTCCAGTTATACCGGAAGCTGATGCCTTCTTGCTTATTTTAAATGGGACACCCTATATATTATTTCATATTTAGATTTACGCAAAATTATAGACATATTTCGTGAATAATTTCATCTACCTAAGTCTACATGTTTTTAACATACTTTAAATTTAATGTCAAAAATGGCGTTTCCAGGCCTAAACATAACTATTAATTTCTCCTATATGACAGCATTTATTACTTAGTTGATGTTAATTTCCTTCTTGAAGGGGATTTACTTTTATAAACTTTGTTGATATTTTAATAATAAATAGAGAGTAATCAAAAACTAACATTACGTTGTGCTTGGAACTGGGGAATGTACATTGCGATTTGGTAGATCTATTGTGTCCTCCTACTGCTGTCAAGTCGTAAGAGTTATTTAATCCGCTAAAACAGGTCCTCCGGTCCTATTTCCCTCAGAAACCTTAGGATGTTGGATGGTTTCAACGTGAATAGCTCCCCTTCTTCGATTTGAGGTGTTAGCAAGAACCGCATCCTAAGGTTTTCTAGAGCACGGTACTCTGAAAAGATGAATGAATGAATAGAGGTTTCGTCTTCCTCCTCACACTGCACTCTTCTCCTTCCACCAGTGCGAGTTTCTTGAGATGCTCCTTCAGGTGGTAATGCCTCATCAGAACCCCTGTCAGAACTCTGAGTTGATTTTTACTTAAACTTACGCATTCTTTGAATATCTTTCGGTATAAGTTCCCAAGAAGTATCTTCGTTTGTCCCAATCCTTGCAGCTCCGTCCAATAATTGCTTTCTACTTCTATTTTTAGTTTTTACAGTATTAGGCTACTACTGGTTCCACAAAAAGGCTCTGACCCCAGAAATGGTGGCACAGCTCTTTTCCTCGTTAGCCTGTCTTTATTAATCTTACTCAAATCATTTAACTCCTTTAAGCATTCCCAGACTATCTCGGAGCCGACAATTTGAGAGCTCAGCGCACTGACGGCTGCTTCAATGGTGATAATCTCTCGGCCGTGATAGTTTTTTTCTTTGTTGAATTGAATATATTTCCTAATGGAATGTATTTCTGCCTGGAAAATGCTTGGTATTTCTGCTCCATTCGCTTCTGGGACTCAACTTTGTGCAAAAGTTCTTCACAAAGTTGAATTTCTTTTTCATTTTGTCTTGCGGCAAGTTCCAGATTTGTTGATTTCTGGATAATAGATTGAGCATTCGTTTTATGACCTCATCTCTCATCATCCTATAAATTGTCCTTTTCGCCATACTATCTACAAGTATATGTAGAGGTGTAAGGTTTACGATTATTTCCATGGCGACCGTTGGGCAGGTTTTCATTGCCCCGGTTATACACGCACAGGCCAGTCTTTGAACTTTCGAGAGATTAGCTCTCGTATTATCCAGAAAATATTCTTTGTTATCAATTCTTTTATCATAAAATATTGCTTGTAAGAAGTGGGTAACTGAAACAGTTCTGTGTAATGAAGTTTTTATCTTTTAAGAGATCAGAGAACTTTGGTAAAAAATAAGAAAAATATAATCTACTGGCAAAAGTCACAAATTAAAATGGTGAACTCTGAACCCGCGCAGTCATTATGCGCCCAGAGTCTACACATTAGACATTTCATCCCCATTTCAGTACCTTCAGAAAAAAAGTCGCAGCTCGTGATTCTGCATCCACATCAGAAGTTTCTTGTCCTTTTACGGCATTAAATTCATTATTTGTTCTTCTTCCGTCCACACTTCCCGCATTTCAAATCCTTTTTCAATCCCCCTTGAATAAGTGTCCCCCTTTCATCCATACCAATTTCGCCGAAACTAGGAAACGTCTGTCAATAACTCTTCCTTCATTAGAAGAAATAAATACCCACTTATTTCCCCCTTCGAATCATCTCTCAAGCAGTTGCAACTTCGAACTCTCACTACTAAACAAAAAAGAAGTAGACCAGAGAATAATCGAGTCAAAATACTATCAAATAATACAATTAAATTACAGCAATCATGAGCTCATATTTACCGATGGCTCCAAGAAAGATAATTCAATCGGCGCATCATATTATACAAAAGGTGAAGAAAAAGTTTTTACCCTCTATGAATGCTCTTCAATCCTTACTGCTGCTGAATTATTCGCGATTCTTAAAGCCATACAATACTGCATGTATTTCAGCCTAGTATTCATCCTTCCAAAACTGGATATATTCCTCCCATATTTGTTTCCAAATCTCTCTATTCTGGGCTCTTCTTTGCCACATCAAGCCGGCATGTCCGACTATGTCATCCTTCCATCTCATTTGTGGCCTGCCTCTGGATCTTTTCCCTTCATATGGGCGCCATTTTCCAATTTCTGAATTCCAACGGTTGTTTTTTATTCGTTTGTTTTGACCTGCCCATTTCCATTTTAGTGATGCTGCTCTTTCTATAGCGTCAGCTGCGTTGGTTTTTCTTCCTATCCACTCATTTCGTTTTTTTTATCTCTGAGTGATATTCCTAACACGTGTAAGCCCTTTGAGTTTTGCGGATTCTGTCTAAATTTGATTTTGTAAACGTCCACGTCTGCGCTCCGTATGTTAGAACTGACAATATATAACAATCAAATACTTTGGTTCTTAAGTATAAGGGAATTGTCTGATTTTTCAAAACATAGGAGAGGTTTCCGAACGCCATCCATCCCAATCGAGTTCTTCGTGTTATTTCGGCTGTCTGGTCATCCTTACTCGCTCTTATGGCCTGGCCTAAGTATATATATTCATTCACCTGTTCTATTTCAGTTGCATTTACTGTTATAACTTGTTGTTCATCTGAGTTTGACATTACCTTTGTTTTTCTGAGATTCATCTTTAATCCTCGTTGGAGCGATGTTTCATGGAGGTCGTTTATCATTGACTGCAGCTCTTCCCAGTCGGATGCGATCAAGAGTATATCATCTGCATATCTCAGATGATTTAGGAATCTACCAATAATATTTAACCCTTTATTTCCCCAATTTAATGATTTAAACAAGTCTTCCAGGGCCATTGTAAATAATTTGGGCGAGATTGTATCTCCCTGCCTTGCTCCTCTTTTGATTGGGATGCGGTTCATCTTTAGCTCGTCATCAAGTTGTACTGTCATCGTTGCGTCTAGATAGACATTATACAATAGATTTTTGTATCTCGAGTCTATTCTGCTATTTACCAAAGCTTCTTCAACAGCCCATAGTTCTACGCTGTCGACAGCCTTCTCGTAGTCAACAAAGGCCATGTACAGAGGCAGATTATACTCCTTGGTTTTTTCTATTAATATTTTTAGTGTAAGCAAATGGTCGCATGTTCCATATCCCCTTCTGAATCCTGTTTGTTCAACAGGTTGATATGTGTCGAATTTGTTCGTCAATCTGCTAGTTTTGATTTTCATGAAGGTTTTGTATAACTGGGAGAGAAGGGATATAGGCCTATAATTGTCCAGAGTCGCCGGATCGCCTTTTTTATATATGAAAATTGTGTTAGCGTTGTTCCATCCACTGGGTATCCTACCTTCGACAGGACATCTGTTGAATAAGATCTTTAAATATTCCTTAAATTTTCTTCCTCTTTCCTTAAGAAGTTCTATTAAGACTTTGTCATCTCCCGCTGCTTTATTTCTTTTCATATCTTGTATGGCTTTATCTATTTCATCCTCTGTAATATCTGGCAGCTCTTCAGAATTCACATTTGTTATTGTCTTTTTTAGGTTCTTTATAGTATTAGCCGAGGGAGGGTTTTTTGGGCTATATATATCTTCATAGTACTGCATAAACTCTTCTAAACCAAACTGGCTAGTAGTTTCAGATTTTCTCAGCTCCCTTAAACTTTTTGAATCATATAATCCCAGTTATCTAATAGCTTATGAGATTAAAACGTTAATAAAGTATTCTCATAACAAAAATAAATCTTTCTCCTTCTTTTGTTCCAAGTTATACTGGAATCCTGGGAAACAGTAGAGCCGACGCCCTTGTATCTAGCTATAAAAATTTACCTAACAACATACGCGAAATATTCCACCCTCAAGACTTTTAAAGCTCCTTACTTCAGGGATCCCGAAACCTCATCCAATTAGAATGGGACCCCAAGATTCAGTTAACAAACTTCAGTCAGTTAAAAAGATTTTCTTTATTGGTGTTCCCCTCCCTAATCTATAAAGACAAGACCTAATAAAACGACGAGACTTTGAATTGGTCACACGAAGCTAACCCATGAACACCTCTTGAACAAATCCCCTGCTCCTTTCTGCGAAACCTGTCAAACCACCCTAACAATCAGACATATCATTATTACATCTAAAAAAAATATGAGCTTCGCCCATTCCGCCAATCGCAGGGAAACAAAATCGATGCCATTCTCTCCTCCCAAAACTCAAATAATATTATTACATTTCTTAAAGACATTGGATTGTGTAACCTAATATAGAACCAAGAACACACATGGCAAGGAAATGAAACAATGGATACTAAAAGACCTAATAGTCGATGCGTCCCTAATCCATATCTCTCTCTCTCTCTCTCTCTCTCTCTCTCTCTCTCTCTTATTATTTGCATATGTATAAATCTTCGCTTCGCCTCCATCTTCATAGTCTGTAAAATTATCCAGCAGTCTTAGTTTTCTTTGTTTCTTGGTGTCCTTTTTTTTTGTAATTTTTCTTATTCTTTCTGTTGATCAATTTCTTTTCTTTTTCTATGATCTTTTTACTTTCTTCTATCCGATCATTTTTATAAAATGAGTTAATTATTACTACTGCTACAGCAATTTTTATGTCCCTATTATGATCTTCTTTTTAATTCACACTGGACTTATGTCATAAGGAGATACCAAATTCAGGGTGCTGCGATCAAGTCTGGAAGTTGAGGATTCAGTAATCTCATGTTGTTTCATGTTTTAGCCCTGAAAGTGGTGTTTCAATTTAAATCGAGCTGTTATGTTCAAACGCAAAGTTTGAAGATCCAGGTAAACGTTCTGGGCACAGAGACTGATGACTCAGTCAAGTTGGTACCATTAAGTGAAGAGGTTAAACATCTAGATAAATACTGACGTGATCTGCGACTAGTAGCTAATGGTCTTTGACTTTATGACCCTTCAAAAATAATTTCAACCTCTTTTTCCCAACCATGCCAGATTCACCAATGCTATTTTACAAGGTACTACGTTTTGCCAACACAAATGCCATTCGACGAACATTGCTTTTCGTTAAGCCATGGAATTTGCTCTCCATCTTCAATATTTGTGCACAACACTCATTTTCTTCATAATATGGTGACTATTGCTTCATCTGAAGACAGTTCGTGTTTCTGGCATAGTCGAAACAAAGTTGCTCTGGACACTTGAAAATATTTCGCTGCTTTAAAATAACACATTTTTTTCTTTAATAATTTTTCTAGCACTCATTTTGTTTGCTGCATTCCAAAAATTAATATAGAACATTATATAAGGACGAATGCAACTATCTTACTCTTAGAACCTAATTAAAAAATATTCCACTGACTATTCATATGGGGAATTTATGACCTATTTTAGTATTGTACAAATAACACTACACAAAGAATAAAACATCCCAAAAATATTAAACGACATTCACAGGAATGACGAGATAATATGTGTGATATATTAAAGTGACTAAATAAAATCAAAAATTATCTTGTATTATATCTTTAACTGTTTGTTTTAGAAAAATGCAATTCCTTATTTGGCCATTTTCCTCTAATACGTACCGGAGATTCACCTGCATGCTCCTCTTCGCATGAAGTTCTATCATAATTAAATTTACAGCATCACCGTTTCACAATGTCATAAAAAACAACATAGTCCCTCAAAGTATTCGTTAAGACCTCGTGCATCTAATTTGGCATCATACTTTTTTCTGACGGTATTTTGTCACAGCCCTTTAGCCCTTTGATCAATATGTCCATATTGATATTAGCTCATTACCCTGCTGAGTAAAGAACTTTTGGTTACTGAAAATTTTACATGTATATTTTACGTAGAGATACATAACATTATAAGTAGATTAAGGAGAAAGTACAAGGATCAGCGTCGTTTTCCTTTACTTTTACTGAAAATTAGTTTTCATAAATCAAGGTTGTTATTAGAACTTCACATTGTATAGAGTGTATCAAAAACCCTAAAATTAATTGTGCATCCAATTCATTATCTCTTGTTTCCACTCACCATCTAAAAATTTACGAACCGCTAAGAAAGAGCCCAAAAATGTGCCAAAAAACTCGCCCAAAGATGGTATCGTGTTTGAAAGGTGGCTCTTTGAAACACGACATAAAATAACAATCGAAAGTTTCGTCTTTTGTCTTCCAAAGCCGCTCGAAATAATTTTGTTTTAGCGGATGCCACACATTGAGCGGGCTTAGGTGGCAATTGTTTTGTGAGTTATTAATGGGGATCCGTCGATTGTTTTATTTTTGTCTAAGCGAGTTGACTATACGCAGTGTTTTCAAACAACAGCAGTTTTATTTTTAAGGTACTGTAGACACCAGAATTTATCAATATTTTTAACACAATTAATAGTTGTTTTGCTACATTATAAGAATAAGTTATTCACCAAACACCTTTTCCTGTAGAACCATTTCAGTCTGACGTAGATCTCGACAGTCAACTCCCTCGGAGTTTTTTTTTCAGTTTACTTGAGTCTATAGATTCTGGCCCCTTGAAAATAGTTAATTTATATTTTTATTTTAAATATAGTAATATTCAGATTTACAAGCCAAATGGCTTCGTACTTCCTCCTCACTCATACCAGGTATACAAAGGCACCAAAAATATGAAGCTCTGTGGGGGCCCTCTCCATGTATCGGGTCCTAGGTGGCGTGGTCTTCTGCACTTCCTATAAACTTTCGGACGGTTCACGCGGTTGCAAGAAGAACTGCTTTCTGAACTAGTTTATAGAGATGCTCACTAAGACACAGTCCCCTGATGTTCTGCAGGAAGTTTTTTGGTATCACTCCAGTTGCTGATAATATTATGGAAATCGTGCGGATTTGCCAAATACAGATCTCTATATTTGGCAAACTTCTCATTGTATTTTGGATTTAGGTTGTTGTTATTAGGTACAGCAATGTCAATCAATGTAGTTTGCCTAGAAATTTTATCTGTTAGTATAATGTGTGGCCTATTATGACCAACTGTTTGATCTGTTAGAACCGTTTGATCCGGATATAACTTGAACTCGTTATTTTCAAGAATAGGCTCTGGATTGTATTTGTAGTAAGGTACTTTTCCTACCTGCAATAGTTTTAACTTATCTGCTAACTCTTGGTGAAGTATCTTAGCGGCTGAGTCGTGTCTTTCCTTATATTCGGTTGCGGCAAACGCTTGGCATCCTCCAGTTATGTACTGGATTGTCTCTGATACTCGACAGCCATATCTACATTAGACATTTTCTATTGAGGGATCTCTGATGATGAACTTCCGATAGTTCCTCGTCGGAATAATCTGGTTTTCGATAGCTAGCAAAAAGCCCTCGGTTTTCTGAAACATTCGTCTTGAAATCAACCAGTCGTTCGACGCTGAGTTATTGACATTGTCCTGGATGACCTCATTTAGATACCGTTCCTGAAGTGGTTTCTGTAGCTAGGCTTGTAACTTCTCATGGTCTGTTCGGTAGTGAGAAGCAATATGCCGTTCCCTCAGCTGTGGCGGCGTTGAATCGTCTGCCTCGCATATTGCTTGATGTAGCGTGGACGAGTCCACTAACCTGTGGAAATAAGAACGTAAGTTTATTATTTGTTGATCGAGCTGCTTACCAATATCGACCAATCCTCGTCCTCCTTGGTGCATTGAAATCATTGTACGTTCAATAGCACTCCGAGGGTGGTGTTTGTGTGCTTTTGTTAATAGTACTCTTATTTTCCTTTGTCGGTTTTCGATGTCCATCCTGCTCTATTTTACAATTCCAAAAGAGTAGCTAAGCGCAGAGCATACGTACGTGTTGAGCGCCTTAAACACATTTTTACTATTTAGACTAGTTCGTAATACGCGTCTTACCATCCTGACAAATTCGGTTGTCAATTCGACCTTCACAGTGCGATGGTCAATTCGTTTAGCTTGTTTCATTCCTAGGTATTTGTATGTTTGTTCTGCTTCCATTGCAGCTGTGGTGAAACACCGTTCTGCAACTCAGATGATCCCGGCTGTATCTTTCCTTTAACGATGTTCAAAGTACGGCACTTGTCAAGTCCAAACTGCATCCCGATATCCCCGAAGAACTCCTCCACAATTTTGAGCATTTGGTCCAGCTGGTTTTTGGTAGCAGCCATCAGTTTACGATCATCCATATATAGATGATGATTCAATCTTACTACCCCTTGGTTGGTATTCCTAATACTAAAGCCGTATCTGGTAGAGTTCAAACGGCATGACAGTGGGTTCATTCCAAGGCAGAATCACAATGGGCTTAGTGAATCGCCTTGAAATATTCCCCTTCGTATTGGGATTGAATTAGTTTTGATGGTATCGCTGGATGGCACTTGCAATTGGATCCTAGTTCTCCAGGTTGACATGATGCGTTCTAAAAAGAAAACAAAATGATTATCGACCCCATACATTCTCAATATAGTTTTGAGCTCTTCATGTGGCATTGAGTCGAAGGCCTTCTTATAATCCACGTAGGCAGCAAAGAGGTTCCTTTGATTGCTACAGGCTAGGTTACATATGACAGAGTCAACAATCAATTGCTCCTTGCATCTCGTTGCTCACCTGGTGCATCCTCTCTGCTGAGTTGCGATGATGTTATTTTTTTCACGATACGCATAGATGGGTTGGGTCAAGCAGGAGGTGGTTACCTTATATAGAGTGGGAAGGCAGGTGATTGGTCTATACTTAGCTGGGTCATGTGTGTTATGATGGTCGTTTGATAGGAGATATGTAATAGAAATACCTTTTGTCAGAAACAATGGCATTTTTTCTGGATTTAGAAAAATATTATTAATAAAATTAGCCAGTTGGTGGTGTATACACCAGAAATTCTTGAGCCAGTAGTTCTGGACCTTGTCGGGACCTGGAAACTTCTAGTTATGGAGTTTCTTGATTATTTTCGGGAAATGTTTAAAAGGAACTACTATGTTTTATACCACTAAATTTATTAAGAAAACAGTGACTGCAGTTTCAACTCACAGAGTCATTTTCAGTTTGAAACCTACCACATAGTAACGGCTACCAACATCAACTTTCTTGATTATTCCTGAGATATCATATGTGGTAAATGGCTCAAACGCATCTGGGTATAGTCTTGGCAGATTTGGTGTTCTTTATTGATCGAACCAACTGCAATGTTAAAATTCGCTGGTGTGGAAAATTTGTTTCCCCAGATCTCTTCTATCTGCTATATGTTAGGTGCAGAGTTTAGCTTACGGTAGAAAGTCTTTTCTAATCGACATTTTCAGTTTGAAAATGACTCTGTGAGTTGAAACTGCAGTCACTGTTTTCTTAATAAATTTAGTGGTATAAAACATAGTAGTTCCTTTTAAACATTTCCCGAAGATGATTAACTACCACATAGTAACGGCTACCAGCATCAACTTTCTTGATTATTCCTGAGATATCCTCTGTGGTAAATGACTCAAACGCATCTGGGTATAGTCTTGGCAGATTTGGTGTTTTTGATTGATCGAACCAACTGCAATGTTAAAATTCGCTGGTGTGGAAAATTTGTTTCCCCAGATCTCTTCTATCTGCTATATGTTAGGTGCAGAGTTTAGCTTACGGTAGAAAGTCTTTTCTAATCGTTGGGACAACGCATTGTCTCGTTTCCGGTTATTGCTGGTCTTGTAACTCTTAAACCGTCCTGCGACAGCAAAGAGCTTTTGTTTCAGCGTGTCGACACATTGTTGAGACGTACCATTCGCTAGATCGTATTACGAATGGTACCGGGCTCGATTCATTATTTCTTCAACTCGTCTTTGAAGTTTACTTGTCCACATACCCATAATATACGCCATCAGCTGTCCTATATCTTTTCGAAGATCTTCAATTTTGTTATTTAGACGTCTTTCCCATTATGGAATGTTGAGTTCTATTTTTGCTGATCGGAGCTCAGTTGTACTTTTAATTTCTAAAGCTCTGGCTATCGCAATCGCAGCACAATAGATTGTCGTATGTAAGGACTCCAGGGTAAAGGTCTCTGAAACATAAGCTGACAAAATCCGATTGTTCATGATGTCCCAGTTTTTTAGATGAATTAATTTCTGGTAGTGCCGGTCTGTATAACGGATTGGTTCCATTATACTCCAACATCTCTGCACTCATTTCTGTTGATCGTTTCTGGTAAAGGAATTCAGCGTTGTTCTGTTGGGTATCGTCATTCAGCTGTTCTTGCTGTTCTTGGACCGCAGGTTCTGGCTCTGGTTCAGGTTTAGCAATCGGATCGTTATTGTCAGTGCCTCTGATCTCACGTTCAACTTCCGCTTTGATGGTATGAAGCGATGTTACAAGAATTAGGCTGTTTCGGAGCATAACTTTATATTGGTCAGCTATTCCCTGTCGTGATACTTGTATGTGTGAATACTCCCTGCGTGAAGTGTTGCCTGTAGCCGATCATTTCTCGTCCAAGATGAGTTATCCTGTAAAAGTAAGCAATATTATTAATAAAATCATTTTTAACATTATAAATATAGGGGCATTTCGTTATATCTAAATATAAACAACGAAATATTACACAGTGAACCAAAATGAACAGCTTTTACCATAACTAACCGTATTACATCACACAACAGCATCTCTCCACGCATCCACGTGACCTATGATGATTTTCATCAGAGAGCCGCGTTTCTAAAATTCCGAACAAGTGCGAGGGATTATTATAATGGCCGCCGGTGACGACTACGTTGCCAAAACAAAACAATAACGTGTCAAAAGTGCCACGTGACCGTAATGAATATAGCCATAGCAAGGGCGGCCAGTTTACTTAGCGACACGCGGCGGCGAGGGCCCATTTGTCGCGCCTTCGGGATCTCTGGCAGTGGGCTAATGCATTTTAAAGCAGGGGTGGCGTTGAAATAGAGCATTACTTGGTCAAGAAATCCACTAAAAAGCGTTTTACGCCAGTTTTGCTTAAAACGTTCAACTTTTAAATCCGATCTAGTTTCCATGGAAATTATAATTAGTCATGGATATATATAAATATAAATATATATATATATATATATATATATATATATATATATATATATATATATATATATATATATATATCCATGGAACATTTTTTGTCGCAAAACATTGGGCTTACATTTTTGGTAAAGAGGTGTGATTTCATTTGCAGTTGGACCTTTTTGCAAAAACCAATATGGCGGGCAAATAAGGCGATAAATATGAAGACATCTTAAATGTAATATTAAATTTCTTGCTATAAATACTAATTTACTTTGCCAATTTGCTTTAAAACGCATATGAAATATTTTTTGGTATTTCACACTACAATGATAACGTTATATAATACGATTTTCAAAATGGCGTATCCAAGATGTCGGACTTAGGAGCTAAATTTTATTATTTTGCAATGAAAGTATAAGTTATTGGATTTAAATTCCACAAAAATAAATTTTTATGTGGTTAAATAATTTGTAAAAATACAAACGAAGTTTCAAAATAGCGAATTCAAGATGGCGGATTTATACTAGATCACATTCAAATAGAAATTTAAATAAAGGGATTTTAACAATTGCTAAGTAAAAACTTGACTTGATTGAATAAATTTACAATAGGCAAATTTCAGTTTTCGAAATTGAAGATCCAAAAAGGCGGTAGTAGGGAATAAATTTTATTGTTTTGCTATGAAAGTATACGTTATGAGATTTAACTTCGACAAATATACACATACGCACTTATAGTTGATCTTAAAGTACAGTCACACTCTAATCTATAATTTTTCGTTACATAAAGTATTCAATAGAAAGTAAGTACATAAACGTTAAAAAAATAGATTATAAAACGAAATAATTGAAATGAAATTTCAATCCTTCAAAAAAAGTAAATCACTTATTCAGCCACCCATCTAAAATTAAAAAGACTAATATTAGGCTACAAAGATGTGATTAAAGTCCTTCATATTTTTGATCTGCAACTTTAAAAATTCCTAAAAAATTTTAAGATGTATTTCAAAGGAGTTAGATTTATAGCCTAGTAAGATTTACATCTTGGATCTGCAATTTTCAAATTTCGAAAACTACAACTATTCAAGCCCTTTATACAGCAACTGCTAAAAGCCCTTTATTCAAATTTTTCTTTTGAAGTAATTATATTAAAACTGATTGAATCTTCCATCTTGGATCTATCATTTAAAGTCTAGGAGACTTCATTTCAACGGTAAAATATCATTTAACCCCATGAAATATAATA
Organism: Diaprepes abbreviatus; assembly: GCA_034092305.1. Lineage (NCBI taxonomy): Eukaryota > Metazoa > Arthropoda > Insecta > Coleoptera > Curculionidae > Diaprepes > Diaprepes abbreviatus. The sequence continues at coordinate 2,749,685 of JASJET010000138.1, read as the reverse complement.
TTTGTGGAAGTTTAATCTTGTAACGTATCCTTTCATAACAAAATAATGAAATTTAGTCCTTAAATCCATCATCTTGGATCCGCCATTTTGAAAATCGTGTTATGAAACGTTGTAATAATAAATGCCAATAATCATTTTTTATATGTTTTAAAACGAATTGATAAAAGTAGATTAGTGTCTGTAGCAAAGAATGAAATATTACATGTAGAATTTGTACATATTCGTCGCCATATTTGCCCCGCCATATTGTTTTTTTCGGAAAGGCCCAATTGCAAATGAAACTAAACATCTTTATAAAAAATGTAAGTCCAATATGAGCTATATTGATTCTAATAAAAAATGAAGAGTAGGGGTGGCATTTCACAAAGAATTTCCCATTTATATATATATATATATATATATATATATATATATATATATATATATATATATATATATATATATATATATACCAAATTTTAATAGCCCTATTTGGATTTGGATATGGCGAAACTTTAAACAAAATGTATTTTGGATGAAGCATTGTCAAAACTAAGAAGTTTTATGTAGGTTGCGTTGAATCTTATGTTGCAATGGTGGTGCAATTTATAAAAAATGGGCAAAAAATCTAAATTATCTTACACAGCTGAAATTTTAAATATAGGCTAAAAACTGCATTTAGAAAAACTATTTCTAATTTTTTTTTCGATATTTTGAGATATAACCCCAATTTTGATTTTTTTGAAAAAAAAAATGAAAATTTGATAGATAATGCTAATCACGTGACTATATTTTTTTGGTTCATTTTCATCTCGATCGAATCAGAAATTGTTGCCACAGTCAAATTTTGAATAAAGCTATTAATAAAAAAATCCCATTTCATGTGGACTTCACTGGTCACACTGTATATATATATATATATATATATATATATATATATATATATATATATATATATATATATATAATGATTTGGTTATTCCGGATTTCAAAGCGCTCGTTCAAAAAATCGTTTTCACGACATTTCGCCAAAAAACTGGAAAAATATTTAGCAAGTATAATGCAACCAAGAGTCAAACCGGCCGATTCCTTCGTGAATAATTCCGAGCATCTAACCAAAAAGATCAAAAACATTCACCTCGAAGAAAATTACATCTTAGCAAGTCTCGACATAAAATCGCTATATCCAAACATACCTTGGACGAGACTTTGGACAAAATCGCCATGAACGAAGAGTTTCTAGCCTTCCCAATTGAACTTGCAGAACACTACATAAAAACACATATATCAAGTTCAATAATCAAATATACAAACAAATTGGTGGCGCACCTGTGGGGTCCTCACTCTCACCAGTTTTATCCAACCTTTTTATGATATATTTTGAACAAGAAGCCTTTCAAGAAACACCTTTAAAACCGAAATTTTGGAAACGTTATGTGGATGATATTTTTATAATATGGCCACATGGAAAAGAACACCTAGACGATTTCATTGTATACCTGAACGATATCCACCATAGAATCCAATTCACATTAGAGATTGAGCAAGAAAAGAAACTTCCTTTTTTGAACCGGTTATTAACTAGGAAACCCAACAACAACCTGACTTTTAGCGTATATCGGAAACCCACACATACTGACCGATTATCAAAATGCAAAGTCGCATCATCATCCCTCTCAAAAGCAGGCAGTAGTCAACACACTAGTATCAAGATCTCTCCGCCTGACAGAACACGACACAAAACAAGACGAAATAAGACACACACAGCTCTAGAACGGAATGGTTTCTCACAATCAGATATAACGAAAGCCATAAAAAGGCAAGAGAAGACCACAACAAAAACCAAAGACAAAGATCAAACAAGGAACAAAGTCATAATCCCATACATAAAAGGAATAACGGACAGAATCGGAAGAGTCTTGAGAAAACACAATATAGAATTCATATTTAAGCCACAAAAAACAATAGATAACATCCTGGGAAATCCCAAAGACAAGACCAACCTTGAAAATCATGGCGTTTACAGCATTCCATGTGCAGATTGCCATTAAACATATATAGGATAAACAAACAGGCGTAGATCAGCAAGAATTCAAGAACATAAAAATAGCCTCAAAAACAAAGAGACAATCTCAGCTCTATTTTAACATCATCAAATAACCGGACACACTATCGATTTCGAAAAAGCGAAAAAAATAGCACCAATACAGAACTACAAGGTACGCGTCATAAGAGAGGCCTTAGAAACCGAAAAAGCTAGAAAGCTGAATAAACGAGACGATGCTTTACATATTCCAACTACATGGAAAACATTAATAAAAAAATCAAGAAACAAATCAGCAAAAATCAACCAATACACGAGAGACCAGCATACAAGAATCAAATATATCGCACTCAGCAGAGGGGAGGAGCCTGCGAAGCCGCTCATCCAATCAAGAAGCGAGCCAGCTAAACAAAACTCGAAATTCATCAGAGACCGTCATCAGTTCTCAGCGAGTAAAGAAAAAAGCCTTGAAAATGCCAAATGAGATTTTAGCGAAACGTCTTGAAAATGATTTTTTGAACGAACGGATTGAAACCCGGAATAACTAAACCATTAATATCTATACATATATATATATATATATATATATATATATATATATATATATATATATATATATATATATATATATATATATGTATAGATATTAATGGTTTAGTTTTGCTTCTTTGCGTTTTTTTTTCAGTAACTCTATTGTTATTATTTTACTTACCTAAAGAAGTAAGAGAATAATCTCTGTTACAAGTTGTAATTTTTCCCTTTTCCTGAAAACGAATCCGAAAATGTAGTGGAATTTTCAATATACTATTTAGTTCCGTTCATCTGTGCAATAGACACGTCTTTATGAATATAGACATAATTCTGAGTAATTAATTTCGATTTAATTCAGACGAATATTATTGACGAGGCATTCTATCATTGAATCAACTGTATATGGATTAAATTAACTGAAAAATATGGACTAGGCTTTAGGCTAGGCTAAAAGAATTAGCACAAGAAATAAACAGACATAATCCCTATTCCAATATCGATGACAACAAATCGCCAACATAAAACATTTCAAGGCAAGTTTAATTCACAAGTTTATAAAATCTCAACATTTCGAAAAAGTTTAGATAGTTTTTTCATTACATTCCGTCCCTGTATAAAATAAAACCGAACTTAGTTAAAAAGTAGCAGTCGCACCCTATCATTTAGTTATTATACGAAACAGTGACGCGGGGGTTTCACGAGTCAGCGAGCACGGCGAGCGCCTCGTTTTAATATAAACTTGACTGTGATTAATTTGTGTACAAACAGATTGATGAAAGGCTGATGTTGGGAGTCTGGGAGAAATTTAAATTTAGGGTTCAATTCTAGCTGACGCCTTTTTATGCCTTTATTAAGAAAATATGGGGTAAAGAGCCAATTCCAATCGAAGTTAAAGACGATTCTTGAATAGTTTTGGTTACTTTTTGTGACATTGCTTAATAGATTATTATGTAACCCAGCAATTCTCAACTTGTGGGGCGGGTCCCCTTAGAGAGAGAATGTCACTTGAGAGGAAAAAGCTACGGATATTACCAGGAATTTCACACAAAATTGTCCATATTTGCAATATATATTGTTGCGAATCCGGTAACTTACTTATTATAAAAGAAAGACTTTTTATTTCCTTTCGTTATTTTTGTTCTTATCGATTTTAATTGGAAAATATTTGAAATTTTTTGTTATTTTTTTTTTAAATTTATTTATTATTCTTATTAATGTGGTAACGCTGGAAGAAGTGTAAAACTATTTCCAGATTGTATAGAGAATTTTGTGGGGAACCCAAATATGTAAAAATATGTAGAGTGTCCCATTTAATAAAATTATATTTTTTTATCTCGTGTTTTTCCTTATCATCCTGTACAACCAAAAATAATTTTGGGATATAGACAAGTTAATCTTCTACAATTCTTATATAAACTATTTTTTTTCTTATTTTTATAATAGTGGAGCTATTATAGTTTGTCACACTATTAGATCACAGTGAAATAAAAGTGCCAAGGTTCTAATTTTCCTTAAGACTCCATAAAAATTTTTACATTTTTGAAAACTGAATTCTCAAAAATTTACACGGTAAATATGATATATATGATATGATAAATTATTTTTATGAAACATGGTCAGTCACTGGACTTCCTTAACAAAATATTTTTTTTGTTCATTTGCATGAAAGTGAGCCGCGGATAACAATATAAAAATTAATAAAACTTTTCAAATAACTCCAGTATTAAATACAAGGCGGTTTAGAGGACAGATCTTGACGTAAAAACATGGCGTCGCTCCGCCTAAGCCGGAAGTCCTTTTGCGTGACTTTTTGGTTACACGAAATTCCATGTCTTTCTTATCACTTATGTCAATTTTGGTATTTAGTGAAGCTTGAATTTTCCACATGTATTTTAGTGATAAAACTAAAGAAAAAAACATATTAAATGTATTATAATACTTGCAAGATCTACTGTTACGTTATCTTTTTAATTGTGATATTGGGTGCAATAAAAATGTATTCTTTTTAGCAGGGTTGGGTTTATTTTAATCAAGTGATTTAGATCATGATTTAAATAACCTGATTTTTTTTAATAAAAAAAAACGACTTAATAGCTACAACGCAACGCCTAACAACATAAAAAAAGATAAACTTTACCTTAAACTATCTAAATGTCATAAACTTTTAAATAAATTATTTTAGGTTCTAAAATATTTTAAACTAACAGCAGCTAAAAAATGTAAACATAACATTTCAGTAAGTAGATTTGATATGCCCTTAGATTGTAAGGACAAATATCATCCCTGGTTATGGGTAAAAATAATATGTAAGTTAGATATCCAAAAAAAACTAATAAAACCTATATTTAAGTATAATTATGCCAATAGCGGGTTTTGTAAATTTTATAACCTACTTAGACACTGTGAATGGTGTGACATGGGGCTTGAGCACGAACATGACATATAAAACTGGACTGCCCATGAAAATAATTTTTGACCCCGCCATTAGGTGCAGTGATTTGTATGGCAACATTGAATTCCCTGCTAGTTTCTTACATTGGCGTAAATGTGTGATGTATGAATGTCAATTCTATTATTCTTACTAACAGGTTTAGACAATAACTATCTCTTTCTATAGTATATTTAAAACAATAAATCGCTCTTCCTTGTTTTACTTGACAGGTTAATTGAGTATATTCAATAAAAAAGACCACGATACTTATTTCTGTAAAATATTTAATTTGAATTTCTACTTTTAGTTTCCTAAAAATTTTGTTTTTTCTGTTTAAAGCAACTCCAATAAAGCAAATTTTTTTAACTCCTTTGGAACAGCGTAAATATGTAACAATTTTATTATTTTTAGATAACAAGCATGAAATGTCAGTTCTTATAAATAAATGAAAATTCTTTTTCTATGACTGTTTACATATTTTATTTTTTACAATAAAACTGTTATTTAGCACAATAGCTAAAATGTGAAATATGCGCCAAAAACATATCGAGACTAATTTTTTTTTTGAAATATCTTTTTTAGAAACATCCTTATTCGGACGTAGAGTATAAGAAGTTAACGAAAAAAAGTATTAAGGCATTTATTTTTAAAAATTTTATATCATGAATTAATATAGTATATAGTTTAATGTAAGGTATCGAGATGTCCACATAATCTATTGCAAAGTAAGATAGTTTCATCATTTAAATATAGCCTCGATTAGGTCGTTGTTAAAATTATTTTCTCCTCGATGCTTTTAGGGAACTGATATGTTAGGTATTTATATAGGGTTAACAACATTCATAATAATGTTGACATTTTCTTCATAAAAACGGAGCTTTAATTTAAAGGAAGTAAAGTAACATTATGTACTAAACCATTTTTATAAAAAAAAATTAAACTCTAAAGGGGATGGTGTTAAAGCAGCTTATATTTAATTGTAAACAAAACAATATTTATTAAGACACTTTAAATATAAAAAAGCTTGTAAATATAAGAGAATTCTTACCTGAATACAATCATTTTTAATCTAAATATATACATAAAGATTTACTAGCAACTTTAAATTTCTACACTAAGTCAAACTTTCCATTTACTTAACTGTTTAAGGATCTGGAATTGACCTTTCCTAGAGTTGAATTTTTGAAATGGTAATCAATCGCAGCTTCTCACTACTTTGACAAAGGATTTTCATGACACAAATTTCCTATCTGAGCTAAAATTAAGAATTTTTGTTTTATTAATTAATAACATATTCAAAAAAAAAGGTTATTATTTTATTTTTAGACAAAACAAATACATAAAAGTAAAATTTATATAATTTCCAAACATCCTTAATAATATTGAAAAATTTCATATTATATGCAATCATTTATTTCTATTTTAATATGGCATATTGGTTTTTAAACGTATAATCATTTTAAATTTTAACACCATACCAGTTTCGATGTTCAGCTTTATATGTCAGTGGAACATTAACTTTATGGTAAAACGATATTGTTGTTGGTTAATGCACACCTAATTCCGGACTTTTTTTTTGTAGAGCCAGTGTATGTTATTAAGTCCAAGTTTAGTTGCTTTAAGATGTTTACATCAAACAGTGCTTCATAGTTTTTTTCAGGCAGTTTATTTGTAAGAAGCACAGCACAAACTTTTTGCTCTTCTTCTTGTATAAAACTATTTCCAGAAAAATGCTCTGAACAGAGTTACTCATCTGGTGTATAAGAATTATGATCATGACCAATTTGCTTCAGCCCTTGAATTTCAAGATTCTTTTCTCTTAGAAAACTAAAATATTGATAGCATTTAAAAATTATCATAAATCATATCCATAAGATTAAACTTGTTAGATTGACAATTTGATTCTAAGGTAAAATTTTATATAATTATTATTGAATGCTTTATAACCTACCAATTAAATAAATTCCAATTTACCAGATGAGGTATTTGCATGTCTTACGATGAAGAATCACATTTTTTAAAATACCAAAACAAACCTTAGAGTTCACGTTCCTGTTCGAAATTTTCAGTAAAACGTTACCTAAAATGTGATAAAATCCATAAAACAGCAAAATCTAAAATAAATTTTTATCAAAATGAAAGGTATTCAGTCAATTTCAAAAATACACTTTCACCAATATCATGAAAACTTAGGGAATTCATTGTTGCCAAAGCAATTATTTGCACGTAATGGCACGGAGCATGGAGGCTTCATTTATATTATAAGGGGAGGTATTATGCATGATCAGTCCAGTTTTATATGTCAAGTTCGTGGGCTTAAGTCAGATTCAAACGAGGCGGTATCATGTTTCTACAACAAAATGTATGAGTGCTTGAACGAGAATGTTCCCAAGAAAATTTGTACAGGAACGATCAGGATAAAATATCTCCATGGGTTTTTTTTAGATTTTGTTAGAAAAATAAGGTAAAAAATAGAAGAATACATAAAAAATAAAGATTCTTCTGGAGAGCATCTCATAGCTTATAACAACTTGAGAACTTCCTTTAAAAAACAACCAGAACATGAGTATTCATAGTTTATTAAAAATATAGAGCAAAATATTAATAGTGGTCATAACAGTTTTTGGGGTGATATAAGCTCAAAAAAAGGTATTCCCAAAGAGGTCACCTATTGAGAAACGAGTTTCTCCGGTGATTTGAAGTTGCCAATGTCTTTGCACAGTTTTTTCAATCTGTTATTGAAGTGGATAACAATTGCACAAATGCTATTGAACATCGGGGTTCTTTTGAGTTCCTTAAAATAACAGAACTTACTGTAAACAGGCGTGGACCCAAGGGGGGGGGGCGGTGAGAGCGATCGCCCCCCCCCCCATCCCACCCCTCCCAAGAGCCTTGAGTTCAGGAAAATAGATCCGATTTTCCCTCTTATACTATAGTTTATTCAAGAACTAGAAAGAGCAATATATCGTTTTTTACCCTTTTTCTTCTTCGCAAACTACCTATGTTTTTTAGTCCGGAGTCTGTGGCAAAATCTGTTAGACACATATATTTTTCATAGGAATGGGTTAGAAATTTGGGTTGGATAACAACAGATATTTGGAAGTGTGCGTTAAAAAGGATTTTAATCCTTGTCATAGGCGTCGGAAGGAGGTTTATTTTGCCACTAAGTATTTATGACAGAAAATTATTTCGGTAATAAACTTAAAATAAAAAGTTGTTATAATATTATTTTATTTCTTATGTTTCTTAATAATTCACATACATTAGAAAATATAGATAATTTTGACATATTTAATACAAATTACAACTGTATTTTTATTATTTTTAATTTTGACATAGAAACCGTTTTTGGCACATTCAGACTAAAATGTAGCCTTTTTCTCTCAAAAAATTCTAAGTTATAATTTAAATACCTACAAAATACCCATTGCCAAAAATACAAGAAGTTAAACACATAAAAAAAAATAAATTCGTCCACATAATATTAAATTTTTTTTGGAGCTATCGATCATTTTATTATTAATTAAAAACATTTTTAAGATATTTAACGTTTCAGTTTATTTATTCTTTAAACCATCTGCAGAATTACAATTAAACACTAAAAAAGGATTCAAATGTAATATATTTTTATATTTTATACCCTAATAAACATTACGTATATAATTTGTAATCAAAGTCAGTGAAGCTATCTTCGCTCAAATTAATTATAATTGGTTCCTTTATCTCACCGATCATGAGACAGAGTTTCCATATTCTATTTTATTATTTTATTATATGAATTTTTCCCAATTTTCTGCAGTAACTTTATTCAAAAAAATCTTTAAAAAGGTCAGTTAAATTACTAATTTTGTAAGTTGTGTTATTTCTAGCAACTCTACCTTTCACTTGAGAGAGATATTTCCTTCTCCAACGGACATTTTCCGGACGATCTATAAGAACAGATTTCCTATCTGGTTTTTGTCAGCAAAAATTAAGTTTTCTGAGCAATTTCCGGAGCCCAGTTCTTTAATTTGAGGTAAATTCCGATTTTCATTGATTTTAGTTAGAATTTTGTCGACGGTTGAGATCTACTTCTCAAAATTTATATTAGGAATGTGTATGCTGCTCGCATGCTCCCCCCTGTCGACAACTTTTTTTTTTGCGATCGCGCCCTCCCTTCTCCAAGAGCTTCAAATTCAGAAAAATAGACCAGACCCTGCCACTTACACTAGAAATGGGAATGTTGCTGGTGTGATAAGTATTCTACTACAACTTTTTCTAGACGTCAAAATGTAAGATTGGACAGCAGAGACCACTGTTGGATTTCGGAGTTATGCTACAGTTTAATACTACAAACAGTCCAAGAGAAGATACAAACCTGGCTACAGAAGCTACTTTATGGACAGCATCCAAATCAGGTCAATCAGGACAATGTCGACAACTCAGCGTCGAACTACTGGTTGATTTCAAGACAGATGTCTCCGAAAACGGAGGGATTTTTGTTAGCTATCGAAGACCAGGTTATTCCGACGAAAATCTATCACTATTTCATTATCAGAGATCTATCAGTAGAAAACGACCAATGCAGATACGGCTGTCAAACATCAGAGACAATCCAGCAGATAGTTGGAGAATGCCAAGCGTCTGCCGCAACGAAGTATAAGGAAAGACATGACGCAGTTGCTAAGATACTCTACCAAGAGTTAGCAGATAAGTTAAATCTATTGCAGGTAGGAAAAGTGCCTTATTACAAATACAATCCGTAGCCTGTTCTTGAGAACAATGAGTTCAAGTTATATTGGGACCGAACGGTTCTAACCGGTAAGGCAGTTGTTCATAATAGACCAGACATTATAATAACAGATAACATTTCTAGGCGAACTACACTAATCGACATTGCTGTACTTAACAATAACAACCTAAGGCCAAAATACATCGAGAAGATCACCAAATACAGAGATCTGGAGATACAAATTCGAAGACAATGGGCAATGAACAGCGTCCAAACGATTCCCATAATTTTGTCAACAACTGTAGTGATACCAAGGAATCTCCTGCAGAAGATCAAGGCACTGGGCCTTGTCTGTATAAGCCGATTGAGTAAGCGGTTCTCGTTGCAACCACGCCAACCATCCGAAAGTTCAGGTTAATTCAGATTAGGACCCGGTAACATGCAAATGGTTCTCGCAGAGCTTCATGCTTTTGGTATCTTTGTATACCTGTATGAGTCAGTATTCCCTGGAGGGAGTGCGAAGCCGTTTTGCTTGAAATCGTTAAATTAATATTCACTGAATTATTTACGTACATATTTATCCTGGATAATAAAAACATTTTATAATTATGATTAAATCCTCTCGACTTTGACCCTTTGGGTTTTTATGTGACAAAAAATGTAAATCAACCCAACCCTGCTATGAAATATCTTCCTTGCCAAGATCGTATTTGCTGCAATCTGTAGTGAAAACTGGGTCAAAATTCATTCAGAAATTAGTTCTGACTTACGGACAGGTCCGCGACCGAGGAAAAGATACTGCGTAGTCTATATATCTCTTTAGGTTAAAAAATTTATATCAGTAATAAATGTAAGTACATAATGTAATACACTTTTACCCAAGAGAAAAAGTTAAATTTCATATTTACCCTCTTTAAGAGGTTTCCTGTTCAAGATTCTAAAATCCTTACCGGGGCCACGTTGTTCGAACACGGCTATACATCGAATACTACATGACGCAAATCGGGGTGTGAGGGGTGTATAAGACACGTGTAGAGGTGCCGAAACGAGCGAGCTTACACGGAAAATACATTAGAAACCACCCCGTTTCACCCCCCTTCAGGGGGTGATACAAGAAGGTATGCATGTGCAGAGTTTTCAAGTATTGAGTAACTACTTTGTGGGTTGGTGAAAATAGGCTTCTAAAAGTATTGTCTTCGTTTTTTAAACCTTCGGCAAATAATATTTTAAAATGTCATTACTATGAATTAAAAAAAAATGTAATAAATAAATATGACAAAAGATTTCGTATAAAAATAATTTTCTAATTTCACCGCTAGGGGGCGTATTTACCATATTTTTCCAAAAATCCTTCATTTCTACCAGTATTTTATGTATAATGTTATTTTGTCTAGAGCGTTTTTTATGCATAGTAACTATGTGACGATGGATAACAATTTAAGGGGGGAAGTTTATGTATAAGGCTAAAAAAGGGCAATTTTCATGATTTATTTTTTTAAAGAAATTTAATATTTGACATATCCTTATTACACAGGGCCCGTATCCTCGAAAGAGGGATGTGAAAAGATATGAACGTGCTAAAACCCGCGGATTTCAAAAAATAAAATGGATGACATTAAATTGAGCTGTCAGACCGAAAAAGTCCGTAGCATGTTGTGTCGCGATTTTAGGCAAAAAGTAGTTTTGGCACGTCAAATTAACCGTCAAAAATAAAAAAAAATGTGTTGTTATTGTTATTGTTGTGGAGTTATTGATTGCCATTAAAATATTTGCACTTTTCCTGGATTAAATTTATTTTATATCATCTAACAACCAAGAAATATAGACCAAGCAATAACTAAAATATTTAGGTGTAAATCTAGACCATAAAATTATCTTAAACTGACATTCTAGAGCTAATAAACGAAAATGCATACAAAGAGCCAAATACTTCGAGATTCTAATATATAAAGAAAAGGGGATATCAAGAAAAACAGCAACTCATATATACAAAGTAATATACTGACGTCAATTTGAATACATGCCCCTTAAATACAGTTATTGTAGAAAGCCCGCACTGATAAATCTTGAAACGGTGAAAATTACAACTCTACGTAGTATGACTAAAAGCCATCATCCCAATCCACTACGGAAATTATCCAATCAGTTATTTATTGTATGAATTCACAAAATATCCAGCGTCTTACTGCAAGACGAACGTCTTGTCGCCACAACTAAATTTGAAAGAAAACCTGAACCTTGAACAATGATAGAGAAACTGTTTAAGACCAGGAACCGAAACTAAAGGCCAGACTGAAGGCGTCCATTAAAGAAACTGGAAGATCTCACATTCAACTTTTAATATAGTTTCTTTTTTATTTTATCAAGATTTGTAGAGGCTTGAAGATCAAATGTACAACAAATAAGGTTTTATACTGAAGGACCTCATTCGTTGGTCTGTAGGATTCATATTTGTATGTCCCGATAAATTATAACCATAATATTTATTTAATTTTAATGTAGTATAGTGTTTGACACAGTCTAATTAAGTTAAATGTTGTAGTTAACATTATTTAAATCTAAAATTTGTTACTTATTTAAATAAAAGTTTCTGATAGATTACAAATTGTTATTTCTCAAATTTATTATAAGTTGCGTCGTGAAAAGAATTGTGTTAAACTTAACTGTTTAAAACTAAAATGCTCGGATGTAATGAACACAAGTATTTATGTTAAATCCATAAACTGAACTAGCCGTAGAAAAACATTTTTAAATAGCACACAAAATTGAGTTATGAACAGAACCTCTTGTAATAATTTTATATGTCTTTAATCTCAAATTTACTTAATATTTGCGAGACATATTCAACTTTCTAAAAATATTTTAATTAAAAATTTGAAAATATTAAAAATATCGGGGTACCATCTCATTAACATTTCAACGGTTTATTCAAAAAATAAAACGTCTTAAAAAAACGGTTCGTCAACATATTACTTTTTTTAATCAGGATTTATTTTAAACAACAAAAAATAAAATACATTTTTTTAATACTAATCGTTAAATATGTCATTTAGCAGCTGACATTTCATTTTAATTTGTTGAAAACAAAATGACGGAGATATTGCTGTTACTCTGAAGAGTGTCAAAATGGAAATGTTAAGATTTCATACATTCTGACGACCTCGAAATTCATCCTGCAACATTTTGCAAAACTGTTAAGAAGTGGTATTTTAGCAACATGAACCTATGAAACTATGAACAAATTGAAAATTTCTTATAAGTTTGATGTTACGAAAAAACTCTAATTTTTCAATGAGAATCTTGGGCTTTGTACATTTGTTTTTGAAGTTTTCATATCAATTTTTTTGAATTTCATTGGTTCATGTTCTGGCAATTGTTAATATATAGACATATAAATAATTGGAGCATGGTAAAATAATTATTTTTTGAATTATTGTGTATAAAAACTCGAAAAATGATGTATTACGAACAAAGCGTTTAAAGCTTGAGTATACAAAATTAAACTATAGTTATACTTCGCCCATTATTCAGCAATTCCAGCACTATACTACAGCTCTTCAAACTTTTCATACAACTCATTTTGAGCCAAAAGCAGATCTCTACGAGCTTTTTTTTGTGATCTCCAAGCTGCGTCGGTTCTGGCGTTGTACTCGGCATTCATCCAATTGTTGTCCATATATGCGGGTTTGATTATCAATAATTATATCCAGCTAATTAATGAGCTGTAAAATGAATGAATATCCTTCATTGAATAGCCTAGCAGCAATATAGGTTGCTATTTCAACGATTTTCAGCCCTGAATGGAAATGTGTTGGTGCTAAATGCCAGATAGTTGAAAAGAAGTTTTCGTTAGCATTTTGTGCATGACCACCCAAATCTTATCAGCAATTCATTCTTAAATAAATCTTCATAAATGGGCAAAATATACTTTTGCACATCATGGAGTGCTGCAGGATGACGCACTTGTTTTATGTCTTCTCCTGCAGCAATTGCGTTCTGGTAAAAGCACCAACTAAACTGGCCGGGCTAGCAGTTTTCATGTCGGGGTTTTCTGTCAGTCAAGCACATATGCAAATAGGTGGCCATAATGCTTTTTTTTTTCAAGACTTCCACACTACCTACATTCCCTCCTATCGTCAAATCAAAATATATAGTGAAAGTGACCTCACCTAAGAAGTCAACGGATCATCTTTGTGACTTCTAATATTTGAGGCACCCTTAAAAACCAGCAGTACATGCTACAGACAGTTTTTATTATACCGGACATTGCTCCTATAGAGGTTATCGAAAGTGTTTAGACTCAATGACAAAACTGCTTTTCAGGTATTAGAACAGTGATATTACCGATTTTAAAGTATACTTTCACTTTTCCCTTGTGATTGGGGACTAATAAGACGTTCTGCGAGCAATTAGAGGACACTTCATATTTAATTTAATTTAAACAACGAAGGTATACATTAGGTAATTGAAAACATCATTTCATATATTAATGATCCAATACTTTTAATTAGGTTTAAGTAAACATAATTTTAGTCTTCATCAGCCTACTAGATAGTTTATTCTTTCGAAATAAATATAAACATTTGAACGAAAAAAAAGTAAGGTTATTCGACGCCGCTATTCAAGATCCGCTGACAGTCTAAAGCTGGACCTAAAGCTAACTGACTTTGCGTTTGGGGGGGATAACGACACACTGGTAATAGTGTTATTGTTCATTGTTTCTTGTTTTTTTTTTTATGTAGCAAATAGGCACATATCTTCATAGATTTAGTTAATAAACATAATTTTATGCAACTCATCATTTTCGCTTATTGTTTAAATATAGATTTTAATTAATAGATAATAATTAAATCGGTGTTTTATTTTTAAATCTGCTTGTTTCCTATTTTTGCTAATTATCATCGCTTCTTCGTACGACGAAAAAAAAAACAGGTGGCGCCTTGAATATATCTGTATAATCCCTCTAATCTCCGGCATGCTAGTCTAGGCACTCTCCTAAAAGATGGAGAGATCAACCCAAAAAAATAACTACCTGTACCGAAGCATTTTGACATTGACGAATTATACTAAGACGGCTCATTCTTATGGGAGGATTGGAAGCGTTAAGTATTAAAACTCGGTCATTGATAAATCCGAAAATTTAAATTTTTTATACTTGTTTCTAACAAAAGTATGTATAACACATTAAAATACTGATATAGATATCAGTTATTGACAATATTGTAAATTGCCTTTTATGAATGAGACGGCGTACCAGTTTGGCGTACCATTTAGGAGCGTCAAAATTATAGCACAGGATAGGAATTCTTGGTATATTTCTTCTATGATTTTGAGTATTTTAATTTTTAATTTTTCTTTCGCGTAGCAAAATTTGGCGCCCAACGTGGGGGGCTATGGGAAAGAAAAATTAAAATTTAAATACTAAAAATGCTTCCATACAGGTGGTTATTTTTTTGGTGTTTTAATTTTTAATTTTTCTGTCGCGTAGCAAAATTTGGACCCACGTTGGGCGCCAAGTTTCCTTACGCGAAAAAAAATTAAAAATTAAAATACTAAAAATTTTTCGGTACAGGTGGTTATTTTGAGTATTTTAATTTTAACGTCTTTCTCTCGCCGTTTTTCAAGAGAAGCCATGACTCGTTCTCAGTAACGAAATTCATCAGAAACTGAGGTTTCTCGTTTCGCTCCAGCAAATTGTTGTTGTTGTCGAGGAGTTTATGAGAAACCCTTCCAGCCAATTTTCATATTTTTCCGAGCATTTTTAGAAGACGAACGTAGATCGCATGGTACATATGCGCAATATTTTCATTGTCAAGCTTTCATTTTCTTCCACGACTGCCAAAAGTGTCTGTTCCTGGAAATTTTGTGCTCGGTCTCTTCCTTCTTCATCTGCAAGGTTTGTGTCGCCTGATCTGACTCTCTTGAATCATCTTTCAACTTGATTTTCGCTGATTGTTCCTTCGCCAAAAAGTTTGTTAAGATCGCGAAATGATTTTTCTGCATTTTAACCTTTCTCGAAGTGGTAGGGCCCAATAGGCGAAAGTGAATATGATTTTTATGAAAAAAATTTAAAAAAAAGTCGCGAAAAAAAGCTGCAATAATTATGCACCGACCTTATAAATAATAAAAATTTTTCCGATATATTGCAAACTTTTTGCTGGCCACTGTACATTAAAGTATTCTAACGTTGAATACTCTAAATTGAGTAATAAATATATTAGCAATGACGGGAAAAGAAGTTAGTTTTAAATTACAAAAATACCTTTTCGCCACTCACATGCACCGCTCATGCCTATGTAAAAAAACCAAAATCTACAATAAGGAGTTTAAATTATACTCTAGAAGTTAGACGAATTTTCCAAAGTTGCGGGGTATAACTTATATAACTTCAGAATGTTTTAGCGTTGGAAATATGAATTTCAATAATAAATTTATTAGTATATTCGTATTTACAGAGCTTTCCGAGGCAGGATTTTCATTAACACGCGGATTTTAGCTTTTCAATTTGTTTTTGTTTAAAGTTTTCGTTCGGAGAGGGTTTTGAATACAAACTTTTAAGAGGATTTCGGAGCGATTTTAATGATTTTACACAGCGGGAGGTTTTTGCTTGAGAATAACCAGTAGATGGGGAAATATTAAAGTTACACAAAAGTAGTAGACTATATACAGTGAAGTCAGAACAAATTGAATAAATTAATTTTACTGAAAATGATCCAAAAATGACTTTTTCGTCTTTCTGTTCCTAAGATTACCAAACTTGCTAACTATGTGAAGGTAGTTTGCGTTATTGAATGATTTGTGTCAGTAAAATTTAGAAAACAACTTCATATGAATCAAGGTTTAATAAACTTTTATTGGCTAAACTTTTTGATAATTTGTCATAGAAATTTTCTGTTTTTAAGAAATTTAGAATTATATTAATAGTGTCATGTGCATTCCCAACAAACTCTTTTGCTTTTTTTGCAAAAATTAAAATCAAATAATCAATAAATTAGTAAAGAGATTAAATAACATAATTTTAGAACGTAGTTTTCCTCTTCTGAAATAACATTATAACTTTTTTTGTAACTACAACTTTTAAGCCCGTGCCCTCTTGTCGTTATTGTGACTATTTGAATGTGTTCACACGCTTGTAATATAAGTTTTGATAGAAATAAAACTACTGTCGAAAGGTCAATTTTTAAAAAGAAGTCAAGTAGAAAATGTTTTTATACGAAATTAAAATTTGAATGGAATTTTTGACATGTATGTGATTGCTTTTGGTATGTTTTGTATATCAAAGTGATGTTCCTAGAAGGAACTGGAAGAAAATAGGTTAGAACTTCCGCATGTTTTTTAAAACATTTTGGAAAGAGATTTTTGATAAAACATTTACCTTCAAGTTCTTTTTTATTTGGAATTATTTGATTGTCACTTGCACGCTGTCAAATTAGGTTCTAAGATAAATAGGGATATAGTAGTAGTTACTATAGCGTTCCAAAGGGCAAATTTTATAGCAGAAAAATATTTATTATTCTACTGCTTTTTGGCAGAACTTCCTGTATGCAGTGGTTCCTTAAAGTTGTGGATAAATTCAATATAAACTTGATGGGTACTTGTTAGGAAAAACGCTCGGACTTGCAGAATTTGATTTTTTGTTTAGAGGGTTTCTGTGAGATATCGATATAACAGAGCAACTCAAAAAGGAGCTAAGACGTCATCTATATATTTCTTTTAATTTGTAAATTCCATTTTTTATTTCAGAATCAGAAATGGCACATTTTTTTACATCGATATTGGTTATAAAAGGAAACTGTTAAATCAAGGGGAGACAAATCTGGTGATCTGGCTGGCCACTCAATTGTCTCTCTTCTGCCCATCCAATGATTCGGAAAAATCTCATCCAAATAAGCGCTGATATGGGCAGCGTAGTGCAGTGGCGTTCCATCTTGTTGAAACATATCAACTTGGTCCAGATACAAAGTTATTAGTGCAAGAAGGAAGTCATCTTGAAGAAACTCTATATATCTCGTACCAGTGACCGTATCATCAAAGAAAGAAGGACTTAGGACTCTTCCGTCAATTACACCGCACCACGTGTTCACTTTTTGAGGATTTTGATTGTTAACTGCTGAAAACCGATTAAGATTTTTAGTTCCCTAATAGCAAAAATTTTGTTTATTGATATGGTCATTCTTTTTCCTAAATTATTGTCACCATTGGATAATTGTCGCATTTGCTCACAAAATTAATTTCGGCAATCAAACTCATCCTCCGACAACTCCAGAACTAAGCATATATAGTGATACTTTCTCTTTTTCATTAGTGTGGATCAAGAATTATTTTAAGCTATCAACTGATCTTTTGTTTTAATGGTTTCATTTGGCATCTTCTGTGCTTAATGGTTGAATATTTACAACCAGCAAGCACAGAAGATGCCCAATGAGATTTTGGCAAAATGTTTACAAATTTATATATATATATATATATATATATATATATATATATATATATATATATATATATATATATATATATATATTGTTTTAGAAATTTGAATAGTTTTTAAAGCGTTTACTTGTTTTTTAAAATTGTAAATATGTTTGTGTATGAATGTTTTTAATATATAAAAAATATATTTTTAGGAAGATCAATAAATAACAAAAAACAAAAAATTTTTGAAGATGTCTTAAATAAAGGGCGAAACGTCAAATTGTTTTTGATTTTTTGTTAAATAAAGAACCTAAACCCAAGAGAAGATAAAATAAAAAGAAAATGGTATATATACATACATATATATATATATATATATATATATATATATATATATATATCAAGGGAGAGAATTTAATACAGTGCATATTCCAAATAATACTCTTTAATTAATTTTTACATAAACCCATAGTCTTTGTCTTTAAGGTAAGTTTTTATCCTGTTAATGTATAATAATAATAATAATAATAATATATTAACAAAGCATTTTTGAGGCGGACATATTGTGAGATGTGTGATATCTCGCGCCGGCCTAAGAAATATCAGTTAAATGCAAAAATCTGTAGAGTAATTTTTCCCACTTAAGCTCTTTTTTGAAGGTGTATTTTTTAATTTTTTTGTTTTTGTAATATTTGGCTAATATTTCAATATTCATGCTTTATTATTTTTAATTAACTCAGTTATTTTCACTGACTTTCGTTGAATGTATTTCTTTTCTTTCAGTGTTAAATAATATTTTAAAGTCATTACCGCATATAAATGAATAACTTTATTATAATACATTCAATGGTTTTAAATAAGGCTACCCAGAGATTCCCGTGGGACACCAAAACAATGTACGGGTGATAGTTATTCCCTAGAGCCCTAAGCATATACATGTCTAATCCATTTTTCCAATGCTCCCATTATTTACAGGATACTGTCTATAGAGATTAAGTTGCTAGATGTTGCGCCCCCTCGTGTTTTAACATGTAAATTAATAGGGGTGGTTGTTTATGTGTGATAGAGGAATTTAATATTTCCAATGAATATTTTATCTTTTTGATTGTTAGTATGTGCGAGCTATACACCATAGAAAAAAAATAGGTTTCTAGTGAGTTAAATGAGTTAATCCTAGACTGTCAATGTCTATTTACGTAGTAATATTGAAAATACCTAGTATCAATTTTTAAGATTATAGGCTTCCAATTCAAAATGAATAACAGAGGTATTTATGAGCAAAAAAACCCTAAAAAATTATACAGGGTGTCCAGGAAAATGTGATAAATCTCCCGGATATAAGAAAAATATGTGAAAGGAGTACAGCAGTTCATATAAACTTTTTTCGTATAGGCTTTCAAAAACTAAGTATTGTTGTTGTAAACGTTGCTAGGTACGAAGGAAATAAATATCCTGGATTTTGGAACTTAATAACTTTGACATCGCTAACACATCGATTTTTTACTTGAATAGTAATTTTCTGATTTTTGGATTTCGTGGTGAAATTAATTGTGAAATAATTCGAAAAATGGAATACACGTTTATTGAGTATGCAGATATGCATCTGATGTATGGTCTTGCGTCTTGCAATGCTTTGGAAGCTAGAAGGTTTCATCAAGACATATATCCTAATCGTACTCTTCCAGATTGCAAAACATTTCAACGAGGTGACCAACGTCTAAGAGAGAATGGTTGGCGATTCCATTTAATAAGTTAATATTTTTAAATTTCTTCATAATTTTAGGAAATTTTGGGAAAAGAAGTACTGATGCTGGTCGGGGAAGAACAGTATATACGCCATAATTAGAGGAAAATACTTTAAATGCTTTAGGTGATATTTCTTTAACGAATACTCGAAAATTATCAGCGCAGTTTAATACGTCGAAAACAGTAGCACATAAAGTTCTTCAAAAATAGCTGTTATACCATATCATTTGAAAAAAATGCATGAACTGATTTCTGAAGATTTTCAATCCTATTCAAACCGTTGGATAGGTAGAGGAGGACATATTGCGGGGCCTCGTCGACCTCCCGACCTAATACCGTGGCACTTTTACGTGTGAGTACACCTCAAAACCTTGGTATATTCCACTCCGGTCGATAGTAGAGAGGAACTTCTACGGAGAATCACATTTTATTGTGATCAAATAAGGAACAATGCTGAGTTAATGTGGCGAGTACAGCAGTCCTCAAATCGTCACGCCTGAGAGTGTATCCGATTTCACGGATCATTATTGAACCCTCTAACAAAGTTTTTAACTAAGCAGTTAGTTTAACTTTTTATTGAAACTATGGTGATAGTGGAAAATTTCTCTTTTTCATATTCAACCCGATAGAAGTTAGGGGACTAACAGTGTAAATAAAATGACGTTCTTTCGAAAATGGTTAGAATTAGCGATATGAATAAAGAGTACTTTATTTTTAGCCAATGGTTAAAGGTGTGTAAAAAAACTTGATTACATTGCAGCTCTTTGGGAGCCTATATCTTCGAAGAGGAGGCCTATACGAAAAAAGTTTATATGAACTTGTAGTATTCTATACACATGTTTTTCTCATATTCGGAAGATTTCCAACATTTTCCCGGAGATCCTGTATATTCTTCTTCTTGGTGTTAATTCTAAGCCTATCTTTATGGCTTTTATGAAGTTGTAAGTTTCATGAAGTATATATTAATCAAAAATGTAAATTTCCTTTTTAAGTAGTATTGGAACATTCTCCGATAAGGTTGTCTTTTGTATAGCATACGAGGTATGTTCAGAAAATAACGGGAATTTTCGTTTTTTGAAAAACACGTTTATTAATTCGTCTATATTACTGTTATCGCCTTCAAAATAGTCCCCTTAGATTTTATGCACTTGTGCTAGCGCTTCTTCCAATCCTAGAAACATTTTTCAAACTCGATCTTTAGCTCATTCAGCGATGCGCTTTTAATGCCATCTATGCTTGTAAAACGACGGCACTTTAAAGTTATCTTTATTTTTGGAAATAGGAAAAGTCACACGGAGCCATGTCTGGCGAATATGGAGGCTGGAGTATCGTTATAGTATTGTTTTTGGTCAGAAATTGACGAACAAGCAATGAAGTGTGAGCAGGTGCATTATTGTGATATGAATTGTTTGTCTAAAAATCTGGGCGTTTTTTTTCCGGATTGCTTCACGCAAACTGCGTTGAACTTGTATGTAGTACTCCTTATTGACCGTTTGACCTCGTGGCAAGAATACACTATGCCATGAAAATCGAAGAATACAGTGAGCATAACCTTCACGTTGGACCGCACTTGTCGAGCCTTTTCCGGTCTTGGCGAGTCAGAATGTCTCTACTGGGACGATTGAGCAGAGGCTTTTGTTAACATTTCGCACACTTTGTTACACTTTATTTCATTTTTTATGCAAGATTTGATACAAATTCTTTGATCCATTTTTTTAACAAACAAAAATATGACAATTGGACTCTCCAAACCCGCGAAATTTAAAAATTCCAGTTATTTTCTGAACACAGCTCGTATACCATGCTACATATCCAACTTAAATTTTAGTTTAGTGCTATAAAAGATGAACTATGATCAATATTTTTTCTAGAAATGTTGGCTTTTCCAAAATAACAATTTACTCTCCATTTTAGAAAGAGTACGAATGTAAATTTCATTTAACTTATTCAACTCAAAAATCTATACAACACTAAAATCCCTTAACACTTTTATCCAAGTTACACATACATTTCCAACATATGTATATCACCGCGTGACATAATTCAATACACACGTCAACATGCCCGAGTGCAAAAATCCTTTTTGCATCAGCGGCTCTTCATTCAGCTCGCCGAACACAACCTTTTACTTAACCTGTCAAAAGTGACAGCTTTGTGCGAAGTCAGGGTGGGCCGTGAACGCCTATAAGGGCATATAACGTGCCCTTTTGGGAAAATATGTCAATCAACATGGTAACAGCTTATTTTACGGGCATCTGTTGAGCGATTTCTGCAACTGGACAAAAGATCTGTTGTGCGGTGTTATTGTGCAACGATATGTCACTTATATGATTTGATTTTCGAGTTGGTATTAATAAATGCTGTGTTCGAAAATTGTTTTATGTTTTCAACAGCGAGTAAATAACGAGAATAATAATACTGTTATGACTAGAAGAGTTTAATTTAGAAGTTTTTAGTTCAATTTACTGTGAGCATATGTAATCTTAACAAATTATCGATATTGATCACCATGCCACAGCCATTTCCAGATACATGCTGTGCGCTCTTGCCAAATATATGTTTCTCTAACTAGACTGTCCTATCGCCATGCCATTTTAGATGCTTAAGTTTAGTTTTATAGCTATTCCAGTTCTTCTATTTGTTAAGACATTACTTAGTTCATTTAACTAACTAAATGAACTAATAACTACAAAATTCTGAAACTACCTGGAAAAAGCATTATTCTTGAGTTTAGACCACGTCAAATTAGAATTATTATCCGACGTTTCGTCTACAATTGCACGAGGTATCTTCACTCCACGAAATTAGCACACTGAATGACTATCAAGGAGCAACAGTCCGGTATTTATACCCGACTGGTGATCAGAGAACCGTGATCTAGCGTTACAATCGATATCCATGTGTGATATAGACTGTAACACTCATCTCCATTAATATTATTTGGAAATTTACAAAGATTGATTGTCACATATTGAAAATACTCTATATGCCAAAAAGTCTATGACGGAATGTTTTTGAGAGGGATGATGGCAGGCGCGAATCCAAAGGGGGGGGGCGATGGGGGGCGATCGCCACTTCCCCCAAGAGTTTTGAGTTCAGGAAAATAGACCCGATTTTTCCTCTTACAGTATAGTTTATTCAAGAACTAGAGAGAGTGATAAATCATTTTTTACCCTTTTTTTTGCAAACTACCTGTGTTCTTTAGTCCGGTGTCTTTGGCAAAATCTATTAGACACATATATTTTTCATAGGAATGGGTTAGAAATTTTATAATTAAAAATACTGGTCTATAATAATGAACTATTTGGGGTATATAACAATAGATATTTGGATGTGTGAAGTGTTAAAAAGGATTTTAATCCTTATCATAGGCGTCGGAAGGAGATTTATTTTATCACTGTGTATTTATGGCATAGAATATTATTTCGGTAATAAACTTAAAATAAAAAGTTTTTATAATATCATTTTATTTCTCATGATTTCTTAATAATTCACATACATTAGAAAATATAAATTTTGACATATTTAACACAAATCACAACTGTATTTTTATTATTTTTAATTTTGGCATAGAAACCATTTTAGACACATTCAGACTAAAACGTAGCCTTTTTCTCTCAAAAAATTCTAAGTTATAATTTAAATACTTACAAAAAACCCATAGTCAAAAATACAAGAAGTTAAACATATATATATAAAAAATAGATTCGTCCATATAATATAAACATTTTTTTTGGGGCTATCGGTCATTTTATTATTAATTAAAAGCATTTTTAGGACATTTGACGTTTCAGTTTATTTATTTCTTAAACCATTTGCAGAATTACAATTAAACACTACAAAGGGATTCAAATGTAATTAATTTTTATATGTTACAGAAAATTTAAATAATAAATTATGTTTAGACTGGTAAACAATACGTATCTAATTTGTTATTAAAATCAGAGAAGCTATATTGGCTCAAATTAATTATAATTGGTTCCTCTATTTCACTGATCATGAGATCAAGTTTCCACATTTTCTTTTATTCTTTTATTATATGGATTTTTCCCAATTTTCTGCAATAACTTTATTCAAAAAAAATCTTTCAAAAGTTCAGTTAAATTACTAATTTTGTAAGTTGTGTTATTTCTAGCAATTCTACCTTTTCCTTGAGAGAGATACTTTCTTCTCCTAGGGACATTTTCTTGACGATCTATAAGAACAGATATCCTATTTGGTTTTTCCCAGCAAAAATTAAGTTCTCTGAGCAATCTCCAGAGCTCAGTTCTTTTAATTTCAGGTAAATCCCGATCTTCACTGATTTTAGTTAGAATTTTGTCGACGGTTGGGATCTGCTTCTCATAATAAAATGTATGTACAACTCATTTTATTGCAGTTTACATCTCTTTTTCCAACGAGGTTTTTCGTCTAACTGTGATCGAATATGGCTAGGAATACTAACAGTTCCAGTCGTTTTTTTCTCCTTCAGTATTCGGTACATAATAGATTTTCCAACTCCTCTCATGTTGGAACACATCTAAACAGAGCTTTTAACATTACTATCTAGTTATTGATTTCTTAAGGCATCATAAACATTCGTCGTAATAAGTTTTTCGTCGAGGAAAAAATGCCCTGGTTTAACGATTTAGGAATAAATATAGATGTAGAAACCATGTCTTTTGGGTATCTCACTAATCTCAAATAATATATAAAAACAAGCACAAACAAGATAAATCACCCAGGACACACTGTAAGGTGTACTTTGCTCACTGACAGAAATTAAATTGAACTATCAGAAATTTTATTGTTGCAGTAAATTTATAAAAGTTTATAATATCGAAATATAATTAGATTTACGACAGTCCTCAGTTATCTGCGGCACTGGAGCAGGTACGTTGGAGCTTTCAGTAACAGATTTATTACTCTCTCTAGTTCTTGAATAGAGTATAGGAATGTGTATGTTTGGGATCGCCCCTCCCCTTCCCAAGAGCTTTCAGTTCAGGAAAATAGAACAGATTCTGTCTTTTACATTAAGAATGTGTGTACTGCTAGCACTCCTTCCCCATTGACCACTCTTTTTTCTTGCGATGCCCCCCCCCCCCCCCCCGCAAGAGCTTTGATTTCAGGAAAATAGATCCTATTCTGCCTCTTATACTAGGAATATGTATGCTGCTCGCATCCTCCCCTCTTGTCGGCAACTTGTTTTTTCTTGTGATCGCCCCCCCCCTCTCCAAGAGCTTCAAATTCAGAAAAATAGACCCGACTCTGCCTTTTATACTAGAAATGAGAACGTTGCTGGTGCCTACACCCCCCCCCCCCCCCCGTCGATAACTTGCTTTCGCTTGCCATACTGTACTTTTTTGCCCCCTCCCCCAAAGAGAGAGGCTTGATCCGCCCCTGGATGATGGTGTAACGTTGCATTGAGATATCGATTTGTACGTGTTGGTTTTTTGTACACAGAATGTCCATAGTGAAGTTTATGTTACGCTGTTGTTGATTTAGATGATCTAGGAAATTAATAACTCCATAATTTCCAGACCTATTCTGTTGTAACACAGAAAGGGTGGAAGCTTCTCCCATAGAAGTGCGCATCCACCTGCAGACCGGTTTCGAGCCAGAAGTGTGATTATCTGTATCTGTTTCCTAATGTGCCTTCCTTTCTGTGTTCAAAAAGGGCGGTCTAGTGCAAAAACCAATTTTTTATTTAGAAATTTTTATTATCTCTTTCGTGCCATTAAAGTAATAATTAAAAATCATCAGTTACAATATCATATTCATTTAATCCTAGCAATCCATTCATAATTCTCTTTAAAACGAAAATTGAAAACAACACATCACGACAACTCCCCCAAATCCCTCTTTAACCCGAGGATTAACAGTCTAAGTTGATTTATTTAGCTAATAATAAGTGAGAGCCAGTATATGCCGCCCCGAGTAGAGCGAATTAATGCGTACTTACTATAGCCTTTTAATCATAATTGGATAACCCTCGAAATAACTTTCGGATTACTTAAGACTTGGCGTTAAATTTTAGATCACATCTGCTTATACACGGAGTTGCTCGTTTGTTTTAAAACGGTCCGAACGGAAAAGACGCTGTCGCTGGTGAGGAAGTTATTATAGGGCGCTTTTACTGCAGTAAAACAGGATTTTTGAAACGTGAAGTATTAGAAATGACACTCGTAGGAAGCAATTTTGTCTTAAATGTATTATTTCTAGACACAAATCAAATC
Source organism: Diaprepes abbreviatus (assembly GCA_034092305.1). Classification (NCBI taxonomy): domain Eukaryota; kingdom Metazoa; phylum Arthropoda; class Insecta; order Coleoptera; family Curculionidae; genus Diaprepes; species Diaprepes abbreviatus. The sequence continues at coordinate 2,723,616 of JASJET010000138.1, read as the reverse complement.
ATACTGTGTTCGATAAAATTGAATTTATCAAAATTAGATTTCAATTTATCCATACAGCAAGTGACGACAAGCTCATATCTATACCTCCATGAGTATTACTCGGTTTTGCATTAAGATTCTCCCTTCTAAACTAATAAGTATTTTATATTATTTTTAGTTTGTCTTAAACTGAATTTGAAATAAACTTATGATGCGCTAAGTTTGAGGGAGGGAATTAATAACACCATACATTACTTTTTCCTATATCAATATATTTTTGGAGAATATAACGATACTGAGGGGTGTCTAGGATTAACTCTTTGTTGCGCAATTTCCACTATGAAATCCGTCAAATAACTTAGATATGAAATTTTTACCCGCGTACGCACTTATTATTATTACTCATGATATTTCCGTCTTGATGACTAAACTTTATATATATATATATATATATATATATATATATATATATATATATATATATACAGTCCTTAGAGGGACTGTAAGGCAACTGATGTTTCTGTAAAATCTCATTCACCATTTTCCAAGCTTACTGTATGGCGTCTATGAGCGAACTGACGCCTGCGATTCGGGTTCTGTTGGTTCCGTGCGTGCATCGGACGCGTTCGTTTTCCGAATGATTCTGGCCAATCAGGTTGCGAGACCTGCTGCGCGTCATCGGCCCTGTTGCCAGTGTTTGGGGTTGCGTTGTCGAGTTGTAATCTGTTTCGTTACTAAGTGGTATTGGTTGATGTTTTGCAAGCAGATTTTTCCAAGTATTAGGCACTCGCTGGCTATCATCTCTGCTAGTTGTTGGACTTCTTTGCAATTTCAATGGTTTCCACAGGACATAAGATAAATTTCTCAGGAAGAAAAATGCTATCGAGATGTGAAAACCTGTCCATAAGAGCTATAAGGGAAGCCATTGAAATTGCATAGATGCCCAACAACTTAAATAGCAGAGATGATAGCCAGCGAGTACTTAATACATGGAAAAATCTGCTTACAAAACATCAACCAGTACCACTTAGTAACGAAACAGATTACAACTTGGCAACGCAACCCCAAACACCGAACGCGTCCGATGTACACACGGGACCGACAGCACCCGAGTCGTAGGCGTCAGTTCGCTCGTAGACGACGTACAATGAGCTTTGAAAATAGTGAATGAGATTTCACCGAAACGTCAGCTGTCTTACAGTCCTGAGAGAGACCCAGCACATACACGGGATACCCGAAAACCTTCGATTACACACACATACATATATATATATATATATATATATATATCTATATATATATATATATATATATATATATATATATGTATATATATATATATATATATGTATATATATATATATATATATGTATATATATATATATATATATATATATATATATATATATATATATATATATATATATCATTTTTTTAATATTTTGTCTTTTCTTGGGTTTAGGTTCTTTATTTAACAAAAAATCCAAAACAATTTGACGTTTCACCTTTTATTTAAGGCATTTTCAAAAATTTTTGGTTAATTGATTTATCTTCTTGTAAAAAAAAGTATGTGAAGCATTCAAATTCAAAAAAGTTGGAAACAAATCCAAATGTTTACATCTAAGTGAAAAAATCCAGTTATTTTTTTGAGCGGCTAGATTAGTATATGTTTTTGATATTTCTTGCGTGCGTCCCATACGATTGTTCTATTTCTTCATAAAATGTTTTTTAGTAGCTTAAACCCAAACTCTAAATATTATATTTTCTAGTTCCTTGAACTACAGATTATTTCCATTTTTTATTATTTTGTCTTTTGTTGGTTTAGGTTCTTTATTTAACAAAAAAACTAAAACTATTTGGATTTGTTCTACAGGAAGATAAATAAATAAAACAAAAAATTTTTGAAAATGCCTTAAATAGAAGGCGAAACGTCAAATTATTTTGGATTCTTTGTTAAATAAAGAATTTAAATCCAAGAAAAGACAAATTAATAAAAAAAGAATATAATCTATGGTTCAAGAATCTGGAAAATATCGTCGCAGTGTACAGACCCCAACTCTACGCACATACATACACATACAAGTAAATATATAAACCTGCTGAAAAGCTAAGGAAATATAATGTGTCTCTGAATTCTTTGATTTTATTTAAAATTCCACTTAGATGTTCGTAATTCCCCCACTTTCCCCTACTCTCATTGATTTCCGAGGATTTGTTTGGCAGTAACCATAAACCAATCTCATGTGGATAATTTTTGCGTTAGTGCAAAAATGGAAAAATTTAAGAACTAAATGATAAATTTTGCTTTTAAACGATAAAGTTTTGTCAGATTAAATTGTTAAACAATAATATTTTTGGCCTGTTGGCAGCTAAACTCGCTCTAAATCTCTACGACCCCTACTAGGCATAACTTTTTTCGAAAAAACATGTCGAGAAATAAGAACTTTAAATCAGAAATTTAATATATAGGGGCACAAGAAGTTATAAAAATTTGGAAATAGGCGATGTGCTGCTGGTGGCGTCATCTGCAACGTACATTGAAACTATAATCAGACCTTGATTTCTCATCCTCAAAAAAATCCTAATGTACCAAATTAAGTGCAAATCAAACTATGTTTAAAACAAGTTTTAAAAAAATATAATTTTGACCCTCTGTAGTTCAAAAACTGTTAGACTAAGGTAAATTGGGCTAAATATTCATATTCTCACCTCAAAAATTTGCGCTAATACTTTGTACCGGCATTAGAGGAGCAAAATATTTTACTCTAAAAATAATCAATGTTAAATTTGCATTTTTGATGTGCTTTTACTGAACAATATATTTTATATGAATTAATACGTTATTAAAAGGCTCTATAATCCAGTGGAGGGTGGGAATGTAGGGAGAATAAATAGAGTGGCTCTAAAAATCATTCTAGCGTGTAATAAGTTGATATACGAGGACGTCTGACGGTTAATCTTGGGGATAGTTTGACTTTCGGATAATATGTTTTAGTGTTGGTTTTATGGGGATGTGGTTCTTTGATTAGGTATGTAAAATTGTAAAGAAATTGAGATTTTTTTTCAACCAAGTTACTCTTTTAGGAACTTTGTATTGAATCAGAAAATGAGAAAGATAGTTTGTGTTAAAATCTAACGGAAAACAACAATAAAATGTTGAGTATTATTTTGAATTAATAGAGCGATGCCTTATGAATTACTCACTTCTATTAACCCATTAACTCCCAAGGCCTTCGATTGCGGACAATAAATTTAGGAGGAGCTAGCAGTGTCTAGGGGGCCTGATAGAGGCCCTACATCAACAGTTTTGCTCAGTCCTGTTCAGTGGATTACCCTGTACATTTGAATATCTTGTGTAATATTTTTTCTACATTTAAAGGTAAAAAAAGTATTTCAATCTTGTTTTCATCTACACATATGCATGCTTGAAAATAAATTATTTTCTAGTCATCAGTTCTGTCAAATTTGACGCGCTGAGCTAATAGAGTATATTTTTTTAGGCGAAGCAGTGTTTTCCAACTATGAGTGGAAAATAGTTTGAGAATCTTGAAGAAGTCGTAGATAACCTATACTTTAATGACGTAGATTCTGGTATTTTGGCATTATTTTCAGAAGTCGAAGAGTTAACTGACGAGTATGATATAAATGATAATGATCTGGGCAGTACCGTGGTGAAAGGTATGCTAGAAGGAGCAGAAGTGTTTATAGACACTGAAGTGCAAGTATATTTAGAAGAAACTAAAAGTAGGATACAATCCGATAAAGAAGATAATTGCCAAAAGACAAAAGTCAGAAGAGAATAAAGTTCGGACACCCAAATGGAGTCAAAAAACTTCATTTTATGACGATCACGCAGGAGTGGAAAATTGTGAAGACAAATTGGAAGAGATAAAAAAAAATATGTAATGCCAGTCAGTCAGAAATATTCTAGCAATTTCTTGTTGACGAGCTATTGGTTGACCTTTTGGTAAGTGAAACGCTAAAATATGCAACCGAACAAAAAATAACATAAATTTATACTTACTTCCGAGGACCTGACAGTTTTAGTTAGTTTCTTGATATTCACGGAATATCATACATTGGGAGAGAGGAATTGGGAATTTCGCTAGTAAAATATGCCTTTAGTTGAAATACCTACTCTGAAATAAAATCTTTGATAAATTTTGGAAATAACTCGGAAACCCAAAATAATAAAGATGATAGAACATTCAAAATAAGGCCTTTGATGTAGGCGTGAAATAACCGTTTCCAAAAATGGAGCATTTTTCATAAGTACTTATCAGTAGATGAAATGATTGTGAAATATTATGGTCACCATGGGCTATTTTAATTTATAAAAGAAAAGCATATTTGATTTGGTTTCAAATTGTGGGCCTTGTGTGGAGGTAATAGATATTGCTATAATTTTTCTGTATATTGTGGAAGGGAAGCAAAAAATAATCAAAAGGCTCGAGCTCCTCTGGGAACCAGGGAGTACTAGATATGCTACGTATATTGGAAAATCCAAAAAGTGACAATTTTTTCACTAGTTATAACCTATTGTGTCAGCTGAAAAACAAGGTTTTCGCGACTCAGGAACCATCAGAGAAAATAAAACCTCTAACTGCCCTATCAAAGTTTCCAAACAGATTGAACAGAAGCTCGAAGTTCATGTGAATGGCAGTTTGACGAAATTGATAGGATTCTTCTATGTAAGTGGAACGACAACAAATGTCTTTGCCTGGAAACGAATTACGATACTATATTTGCAACTACAGTTGCCAAAGATGGCATAAAACAGAGCGTCAAAAAGTTCCTGTAGCACAACCATCAACGTATGATTGATGGATAACCCATTATTAAACGCAGCTTACCGAAGACCGACAAGAGTACCTCGTTAACTCCCCAAAACGGTACAACGTACAAGGCCACTATATAGAGGTAACCAAGGAGATGGTATGTAGGGCTGTGGATTCATTGAAAAATAGAAGAGCAGCTGGAACGGAAGAAATACCTGCTGAACTGTTAAAGAACGGTACTGAAAAACTAACGTCCTTTCTTCAAGAACTATTTAACAGACTCTTAAATAATGATGATCCTATCCCAACTATATGGAAAGAAGCCTGTATAACACCAATCCACAAAAAAGGAAGACGCGACGAATGCTCAAACTATAGATGTATAACTGTAACCAGCACAATGAGTAGAGTATACGGAAAGCTGCTTAGAAACATCGTAGAAACCTCACAAAAGCATATGATACGGTGCCAATCCAAAAATTATGGCACGTGATGGAGAAGTTTCCAATTAACAATACAACGATCCAAACCATCAAACAGCTATACGATCAAGCCTTCTCCAGAATTAAGATCGGCAATAACTTATCAGAAAGCTTTCATGTGACCCAAGGCCTTCGCCAGGGATGTTGTCTATCACCAACTCTCTTTAAAATCTACCTCAATGAAGCTTTAAAGAATTGGAGAAGATCATGCAGTAGAATGGGAATAGAATTAAATAATGACACCCATTTATATACGCTTCATTTTGCAAGTGACTCAAGATAAAGAAGTCTTCGAATTTATGACGAGGAAACTATTTAAAGAATACGCAGAATGGGGATTAACCGTCAACTGCAGTAAAACTAAATATATGTGTATCGGTGGAGAAGAAACAGATTTGGAAATGGATGGCAATATCATAGTAAAATCTTGTTCTGATTATACCTACCTTGGAACAAAGATCAGTCAAAGTGGACGAACTGAAGAAGAAATATTGGAGCGAATAACTAAAGGGAAAAAAGCTATCGGATGCCTAAACTCACTATTATGGTCAACAAACATCTCCAAGGATAGGAAATATGCAATATTTAAAAGCGTTGTATTGTATGGATGTGAAACATGGCAGATAAATAAAACTTTAGAATTTAAACTGCTGGCTCTTGAAATGGACTTTTGACGAAGATCTGCCGGAAAGTCAAGGATCGAACGGATAACCAACGAGAGAATTAGAAAGATTATCGGCGTAAAGAAAATTATTCTCGATGAAATCGAACGTCAGCTGGTATGGTATAGACATGTGGAGAGAATGACGGATGAACGTCTACCAAAGCAAATCCTAAAATGGACACTAAATGAAAAAATAAAAAGAGGAAGACCAAAAGTTACCAAGTTACCTGGATTAAGGGCATTAACCGAGCCATGTCCGAAAGAAACTTACTTCCAGGGGATTGGGAAGACCGAAAACGATGGAGACTGGAACCGGAAGGCGTAGAACGCTATGAAATATATATATATATATATATATATATATATATATATATATATATATATATATATATATATATATATATATATATATATATATATATATATATATATATATATATATATGATTGATATGACTTTTGTAAATTGTTCTGTAGTTTACAATATGATACACTAGAAGGTGAAGAAAATCTCCATAAAACAGTTCCGAATGGATGTGGCCTATCCTCACATAAGAAGAGAGTATGATATGCATGCTGGTCGAGGACGACCTTTTAGTTTACCACCCACATCACGCAGTAATGTCCCAAATGGTGTAAGATATGATGATATGGGAAAATAGACCCGATTTTGCCTCTTATATTATAGTTTCTTCAAGAACTAGAGAGAGTAATAAATCATTTTTTACCCTTTTTTTCTTCGCAAACTACCTGTGTTCTTTAGTCCGGTGTCTTTCACAAAATCTGTTAGACACATATATTTTCATCGGAATGGGAAATTTTATAATCAAATATACCGGTCTATAATAATGGACTATTGGGTTGGATAACAATAGATATTTGGATGTGTGAAGTGTTAAAAAGGATTTTAATTCTTATCATAGGCGTTGGAAGGAGGTTTATTATCACTAAATATTTATGGCATAGAATATTATTTCGGTAATAAACTTAAAATAAAAAGTTTTTATAATATTATTTTATTTCTAATGATATCTTAATAATTCACATACATTAGAAAATATAGATAATTTTGACATATTTAACACAAATCACAACTATATTTTTATTATTTTTAATTTTGGCGTAGCAATGGTTTTAGGCACATTCAAACTCAAAGGTAGCCTTTTTCTCTCAAAAAATTCTAAGTTATAATTTAAATACTTACAAAATACCCATTGCCAAAAATACAAGAAGTTAAACATATATAAAAAAATAAATTCGTCTATATAATATTAAATTTTTTTTGGGGCTATCGGTCTTTTTATTATTGATTAAAAACATTTTTAGGACATTTGACGTTTCAGTTTATTTATTTCTTAAACCATCTGCAGAATTACAATTAAACACCAAAAAGGGCTTCAAATGTAATTAATTTTTATATGTTACAGACAATTTAAATAATAAATTGTGTTTACGCTGGTAAACATTACTTATCTAATTCGTAGTCAAAGTCACTGAGGATATCTTCGCTCAAATTAATTATAATTGGTTCCTCTATCTCACCGTTCTTGAAACTGAGTTTCCACATTTTCTTTTATTCTTTTATTATATGGATTTTTCCCAATTTTCTGCAGTAACTTTATTCAAAAAAATATTTTAAAAGTTCAGTTAAATTACTTGCTTTGTAAGTTGTGTTATTTCTAGCAACTCAACCTTTTACTTGAGAGAGATATTTCCTTCTCAAACGGACATTTTCCAGACGACCTATAAGAACAAATTTCCTATCTGCTTTTTCCCAGCAGAAATTGCGTTCTTTGAGTAATTTCCAGAGCTCAATTCTTTTAATTTCAGGTAAATCCCGATCTTCACTGATTTTAGTTAGAATTTTGTCGAAGGTTGGGATCTGCTTCTCATAATAAAATGTATGTACAACTCCTTTTACTGCAGTTTTCATCTCTTCTTCCAACGAGGTTTTTCCTCTGCCTGTGATCGAATGTGGCTTGGGAGTACTAACAATTCCAGTTGTTTTCTTCTCCTTCAGTATTCGGTACTTAGTAGATTTTCCAACTTCTGTCATGTTGGAACACATCTCAATAGAGCTTTTAACATTATTGTCTAGATATTGATATCTTAAGGCATCATAAACATTCATCGTAATAAGTTTTTCGTTGACAAAAAAATGCCCTGGTTTAACGATTTTGGAATAAATATAGATGTGGAAGCCATATCTTTTGGATATCTTACTAATCTCAAATAATATATAAAACAAGCACAAACAAGATAAATCACTAAGGACACACTGTAAGGTGTACTTTGCTCACTGACAGAACTTAAATCGAACTAGCCGAAATTTAATTGTTGCAGTAAATTTATAAAACCTTATAATATTTAAATATAATTAAATATAACTAGATTTAGGGCAGTCCTCAGTTACCTGCGGCACTGGAGTAGGTACCTTGGAGGTTTCGGTAACAGTTTTGTTACTTTCTCTAGTTCTTGAATAGAATATAGGAATGTGTATGCTTGCGATCGCCCCTCCCTTTCAAAAGAGCTTTAAGTACAGGAAAATAGAACCGATTCTGCCTTCTATATTAGGAATATGTATGCTGCTGGCATTCTCCCCCGTTGACAATTTATTTTTCTTGCAAACCCCCCCCCCCCCCCCCCCAAGAGCTTTGAGTTCAGGAAAATAGACCCGATTCTGCATCTTATACTAGGAATGTGTATGCTGCTCGCATCCTCCCCCCCCCCCCCCATCGGCAAGAGCTTCAAATTTAGAAAAATAGACCCGACCCTGCCTTGTACACTAGAAATGGGAATATTGCTGGTGTCTCCCCCTCCCCCTGTCGACAACTTGCTTTCGCTTGCCATACTGTACTTTTGTGGTGTCACCGCCCCCCCAAAGAGAGAGGCTGGATCCGCCCCTGAGCAGAGAAGGTGTCAGCAAAGTAACTGTACAAGCAAATCTCGTACCTTTTGCTCAAAATGGCAAGTTACATTTTGTGCACTCTTATGTTTTAACGAGTTTCATAGGAAAAAGTAAAAATTTAAAATTTTGTAACATTGAAATATATTTTTGAGTTGCTATGATACCATTTTATAAAAATATTTCGTGTACCTAAAATTAATGTTTAACATTTTTTTATAAACGACAGCCCAGCGTCCTCAAATGAGGACAGTAATTTTCTCAAAAATAAAAAACCAAAAGCCAAAAAACAAAAAAATTTTAGTGCTTGTTTACGGTAAAATGAACATGCATACCAAGAATTAGCTAAAAATTAAAAAAAAAATAATTTGGGCGTTAATAGGTTAAGGATGTTGGAAGATTTTGTTTGTAAATTTCTTGTATTAAAACTTCTTTACTAAGTTTAATTGGTAAAAGAGAGAGGACGTATTGGACCTAAAGGAGCAATCATAGCAACGGCTTTCTTTGGCCCTCCTATACAATACAACACTAAATATGCACAATGCAAAAAGCGTATTTATTCTATAATTGACCTAAACCATCTCAACTGCTGTAATAATTTCTATTTTGAATACATGTTGGTCTGATTTTCACGCACGCATATTCTATTCTTCCATATTTAAAGAAAAGAGTTATTATTTTAACAATGGTACTAATTATTGACATTTTCTCGAAACGCAACCCAGTTAATTCCTTATCTGTCGGATTTCCTGTCATTAACGGGTGCAATTAGACAAACAGAAGTACTAATATTGCAGAATTATCTTTTGTCTTTTGCATTTTCTACAAACATTTTAGAGCGCTAGTTGGCAGGGACACTTTTTAGTTTAACTTCCAAGGGCAGGTGTTCAGTTTCAATTATTGTAGTAAAATATTAAATTATTTAAAGGAAAATTGCGTGTGACACCTTTCGTTATTGTACGAGGTATCTCTAGAAAGTCTGTACGAAACATTGTCGCAAATTTCTGAAGCTAAAATATGAGGATTTAGCCTAAAATTGATAATTTCTAAAAGTTATACTTTATTTTGACTTTTTTGTAAATATATTTGGTCCATTAAGATTTTTGAGGATGAGAAATGAAGATCTGGTAACAGTTTCGATGGACATTGCAGAGGGCGCCACTAGTAGCACTCCGCTTACATCTAAAGCTGTCTAAATCTTTCGAGCTTCGGTATATTAGTACTTGATATCTTTCATCCAAAAAGGTTTCAAGTAGTAGGTTTCTCTTCGATAAATCATTTCTAAAATAATCGAATTTAAATGTTTTATTGCATACTGAGACTCATCGTACCATACTTCATGTTTTATTCGGCTTTAGAACTGGTTCAAGAAATTTGGTGTAAGTTTAAGGGCCAACAAAGCAACAACAATAAAAATTTACATAGCAATAAACTAACAATGATAAGTATCATCATTAGTCACAAAAGTATATTGATTTAGTATGACCAGGGCCGGGTCAAGGTCTATTGCCGCCCCGGACGATTTACGTTTTCCGCCCCCTTTTTCGGGAATAAATAGCTTAGGTACATTTTGAAATGACTTTTATTAAAATTTGAAATGAAATGTGTATGAATATCTATGGTTTCATCAAGAAATGTAACAATAGAAACAAGAAGTTGTAAAAAATTTTGCCAGTATCGTGTTTCTGCCTCAACTGCCTTTTGAAAATCCACATCAATCGTGCTAGCACTACATAATCTTTTTGACATTTCAGTCTACTTCATACAAACATGTAAATGATTTGGGCTAGGTTTGTGATGTTTCAGAGTTTCGTGTACATGCTTTGTATCCATCTTTATATCCAGTAGACGTCAAACTGATGACAGTATTACTAAAAAGGAAAAACAGAATATACTATCCGGACCCTTAGAATAGACAAGTCAAGATCTTTTTACAACTTCTCCATTTTTCAATTTTCTTTGAAACAGGTTTGAGAGAAATGGCGATTTTCATGATTTGAAGGAAATTGGATTGTGTTATACACATTTGGATCAACAGGAACAAGAAATGTTCTTTGGGCATCATTTATGGGCTTCGGCCATGTAGTAGGGTTTGATCCACAATTTCCCAGCGAATCTACTTCTTAACTTTTAAGCGAACCAAGTGATAGTGAACCAGTGATAGTTGATGTTTGTTTTGAAGAGTTTTTCGGAATGAGATTTTGAGCCTATTCTTCTGTCAGAAAAATATGAAAATCGGATTTTACTAATTGAAGAATTATCAAAAATTAGATAAAAAATTTTTGGACATATGTTTTTACAAAATTAAGTAAGCCTAGAGAAAATATTCAAACTCAAAATGAGGAATAAAAGAAAATTTTGTCAATTATAACATTTTTGCAGAGAAATGTAGACATTAAAAAAACAACATGTAATTTAACAGTTACATTTTCTTCAAGTTTTCATTGATAGTAGACCATAAAAAGCCAGAGTTTTCAAATTATATGTAAAATAGGATAATTTTTTTCTCAATTGTAAGAAAAAATTCACTTTTATATGGCCTGGCTTATCGTAAAAAATGAATAACGTGAAGAAATTGGAGAAATTGAAGTTATTATAAGCACCGAACGCTTGAATTGAAATGGAAAGGGATTTGTTTATACCTAAAGGCATTACATCATCTTGAACAATTATTGTTTCCTTGTGAAAAAATCTAGAAAAGTTTGTTGCCAACACTTTATTTTTACTTTTTTGCGCCATTCTCTTTTTTTGGTAAAAAACACCTGATTCTTTTTTGCCTTTTTTCAGACATTTTCAGTTTGATTCAAAGTCTACACTGTTATGTCAGCAGCAGATTTCCAATTAAATTGATATTGCAATGAAAATGTCAAGTATGTCAACAACCACAAATAATGACAACAACCCCAAAGCATAGAAAAATTATATTTGAAGATGAGACACTGCGAGGCAGTTTTTGTATGTAATAGAAGAGTATACCAGAGAGGGCGCCAGTTTCAACTTAGAAAGGCGCCTTTTCTTGTAAAAATTTGGAACTTCGAATATTGGAAATATGACGGTATAGGAAACTACCTGAAAAACCAACCTACCTTAACCGAATGAAGCCAAGAAAAAGTCGGTGAAGTAATTTTTTATATTACATAAAGAAACCGGCAAACAACCAGCAAAATGCCGTCCTCTAATATGGGCCGCTCCGGGCGGCATTTAGTTCTTAAATTGTTCGATATTGCACATTACCTATACGGTATTAGTTCAGGTTAGTTGATGGTGATCGCCAAGACGCAGTGCTGCAGGTGGCGCCATCTACAATTTATTTTGAAACTGTAACCAGATCTTAAATTTTTATCTTAAAAACAGCAAAGTACCAAATATAGTGTAAATTAAACTATTTTCGAAAATCATATTAACAAAAACGTTTTAAAAATTTACAAATTTGAAACCCTCAGAAATTATCAACCTTTGGATTACGGTAAATTGGACTAGATCCTCATATTTTAGCTAAAGAGACCCTGTATAAAAAAATTGAGTTAAATTTTGTTTGAAATAGGACACTTTTGAGTCTGGGATGTTTTTGGTTTTGGCTTTGGTTATGTTCAAACGGTGTTTTTGAAAACTTAATTTTATGTTGCCGTCGTTGTTTTGTTATTTGATTCTGATAACAAAAATCTACTATTATTCTAAAATTTAGAAAAATTACTACATGTCTCAGAAATCAAAGCACTATGCCCTAGCACATACACAAATATATATATATATATATATATATATATATATATATATATATATATATATATATATATATATATATATATATATATATATATATGAAGTAAAATGCGAACTGTGAATGCAAACTTCGCTCCATCATATCTCTTCCATGTTAGAGAATGCACAGTTTGAATAAATTGCTGAAAAACACAATTCACCCTGTTCCACCACCATCGAGATGGTGGTCTACCTGCACCATCACACCGAGAAGAAAGTTAAAAAACTTACCCCCTCCGCTACAGTGGTACGGCAGAGGAACATGTTTCGTTTCTCATTAGACTCATCAGGGTACCGACATGCACCTGTCTGTGCAAAGGACAGATCGGAAGGAAGCATGCATCACTGAATGCGTTGGATGGCGTATATATGTTTATGCGGCTTTCACGGATTCCTTCGTGTGAGATGCAATGCATAATGTGGATATAACCACTGCCATTGCATCTCACACGAAAGAATCCGTGAAAGCCGCATAAACACATATATATATATATATATATATATATATATATATATATATATATATATATATATATATATATATATATATGGCTCAATATATTCTACATCACATTATCTATCAGACCCTAAAATCCCAATATCGTTTTGCTTAACGCCCTGTATATTATTCCTAAAGATCTTTTGTTTTAGCTACCTGTAATATTAATATTCTCGATGAAGACCATTAATTTTTATCTCCCGTGTAGGTAAAGTGAACAAAAACAGTCGTCCAAGGCGTGGAATAAATTTGTATCAATTGATCATTTCTTTAAAAGAAACCGCTGAATCAAGAGAGAAAACAAAATACGTAAAACGTACTTTAAACACTTTAAATTAAATTTAAAACCTAATTAAATCAATCATTAATTGGAAGAATGGTTTGTTTAGTCGCAGCCTTGAAGCTTATCGATTTTTTATATTATTTATAGTTTTTAGTACGTGAGCATAGGTAACAACACCATAAAAAGCCTCAGGTAATCGTAAATAAAACATTTTTGCAAAAGTGATCATGATTAAAAACAACGTGAAACGTTATAGTCTGTAAAAGAAAATATATTGCAAATTGTAGATTGTCAATGGGTCGTTAAGGCTTTCTTTGGATTGTACCCCCCAAAAAATTGTAAAGTAAAACGAAACATACTAATAAATATAAGTACAAATATTTTTTTTATTTTCTACTAATCATTTAATGATTAAATTTAAACCAATTTTTTACCTAGATTATAAGCCAACAGCAGTCAGTTATTGAAATAATTTATCTTACTTCACCTAAATGTCAAGAATAATTTGTCTGTATTACAGTATAATGCTTGGAAACCTTATCGCTTTGCTGGTGTGCAATTTTAATGCAATCCAAGCTGATACATTGGAGTGTATACGGAGTTGCCTATCTAAAAATTGGAGATTAATTTCGTCCCATAAACTTAATGAATATTGCAAGTCGACTTGCACACCTGTGTTAAAGCTGTATTTTCGCTATCAATTTATTTCAACCTGGTTCAAAGAGTTTCTGGCGATGAAATAGTGACGTCACAATAAAATTGTTTGCGCATGTTTTGAAACAATTATAGATATGTTTTCAAATAAGTGAACATACGCACGTCATTATCATATTTGGGCGATTGGAAATAGTAACGTTATTACAAATGTGTTTCAACACAAATATTAAACCGGGTTACCCCGCGAGAAAATACCCTTATATTGCCCGTCAATTTTATAGTTCTTTTGTAGTTGCCATTTGTTTGTTGTGCGGTACGCTAATGTATTTTTTTTACGTTTCGCGTCTTCCATTCAGAGTTTAATTGCAGATCCATTTTGTGGTGGGTCATTAAGTGATAAAGCTGAAATAAAAAGGCTTGGAAGGCTTACTCCGAATTTAAAAATAGAACAATCCGTGTCTAGCAAAAAAAAAGACTTTTACTAGGACATTTAATCCGGACCTCTATAATAAACATACGTAGCTTTGTGGTTGTGAAATTGAAAATGCTCTTTTTAGCTTTCCTTGTTTATTATTTAGAGGACTAACTTCTTAGACAAAATTAGTTTTACTGCTTAAACCATTCGAGGGACCGCACTAAAAGTCATACGTTGTCGGCAAAACATATGAAAAATGTTTTGCAATATTTTCTTTTTGGGACTGTGTATACGTGGGGCGTTTCTTATAATATGATTGGGTATTATATCCCGAAGAGTGACTCCCAACATTTACCGTTCGATTGTTCACAGCATGACATGTTCCCCCCCCCCCCCCGGGTGTTGCAGATGTAGTCAGGAGAATTACAACGTTAAAGTGTAACTGGGCTGGACATGTCGCTAGGAACACGGACAATCGATGGACGAGAGAAATCTTGGAATGGAGACCAAGGCAGGAGGCTTACCGAGGAAGAGGCTGCCTGCCTACCAGATGGACTGACGAAATAAGGCGCATAGAATCAAACTGGATGCAAGCGGCACGGGACAGAAATAAGTGGCAAAACTTACGAGAGGCCTATTTTCAACAGTGTGGACAAGATTGGGCTGATTGATGATGATGATGATGATGACATGTATTCGGTTAATGTTCTTTTCTGTCAAAGTAAGTGTCTCAGCTCCACACGTGTGAACAGGCAAGATACACACCACTGAGCCAGACCAGACCTTTCTTTTCAAGCATTTAGGAAGATTAGAAGTCAATATATATATATATATATATATATATATATATATATATATATATATATATATATATATGTATACACTTGTTCTAGATTTATGTTATTGATGTTTAAGGAACTATTCATTACTAGGTTTGTCATGTATTGTGACTTCGATAAATTAGTTTTCAAACCGACTTTTTCTGAGGCATCGTTTGGCGTATCCAGCATATTTTATTCTTCCTGTATATTGTCTATTATTAACACAATATTACCTGCAAAATAGAAATAATTTATCAATTCGCCATTGATGTTGATTCCGGTTGAATCCCAGTTTATCTTTTTCAATATACTCTCTAGCAATGCAACAAACAATTTTGGGGAGAGTGTGTCACCTTGTCTTACCCCTCGAACGATATTAAATCTATCTGTGCATTGATTTGCCGATATTCTGACATTTGCCGTGGCATTCTCATATATGTTATTGATAATTACGGAGTATCGATGATCGACATTCGCTTAATGCCTCTAGAAGTTTCCGCTGATCTACTGAATCAAAGGCTTTCTCGAAATCAACGAAGACAAGCATCAGTGATCTATTATACTCAATACATTTCTCGATAAGAACTCTAACTGTCAGAAGATGGTCATTTGTTCCATAGCCTAATAAGAATCCCGCCTGCTCAATCGAAAGAAAAGAATCTACTTTATTTGTCATACGATTTGCGAATATTTTGGTAAATAGTTTGTATATGTGGTTAAAGAGGCTGATTGGCCTATAATTTTTGAGGTCTGTAACATCACCTTTTTTGTGTACAATAACAATGGTTGCACTTGTCCACTGTGATGTGATCGGGTTATTTCTTCATCGATGCATTCATTAAATAGAACTTTTAAAAACGACTTAGTGAAAAAATACAAAACAAGCCATTAGATGAGAGGGATGACATTGACAACAGCTGGGAGAAACTAAAGCGAAATATCAACGAAGCAGCCACTGAAGCACTCGGAACACGAAAAACAAACCAAGGAAAAGGAGGATCCAACAAGACCCCCTGGTTCTGTAAGGAAGTTAAGGAGCAATGTAAGAGAAAAAGAGAGCCTACTTAAAATACATGACAACGCAGTCTCCGGAAGATTATCAAGAGTACAAAAAATTAGAAATAGCACCAATACATTAGTGAGACAAGTTAAAAACAAGCACTGGGAAACCTTTTCAAAAAGGATGGAAAGAGACTTCTATGGACTCCAGAAACAGATATGGCGGCTGATCAGAGACCAAAGAAAGGAAACACATGAGTTAATTAGCAGTAACCGTATACTGAAGGGAACTTGGGTGAACAACTTGAAGGAATTATACAAGAAACAACAGATAGAAATCAAACCTAACATACCCGAAATTATAATTAACGACGATATACTTGTAAAGAAGGAAGGTGTAGAACTAGCCTTAAAAAAAACTAAAAAACAGGAAAAGTGCGGAACCTGACGGAATTACCAGTGAACTACTGAAATACGGAGGAGAGAGCCTGACAACTGAACAACTGAAAATTCTCATCAATAAAATCATATACCATCACAGAATCTCAGATGAATGGAGGACTAGCACAACAATACTCCTATTCAAAAAAGGCGATAAAAAAGTGCCGGCTAATTACAGAGGAATCAGTCTTCTCTCCACCTCGTTAAAACTAACCACAAAAATTCTTACAAGCAAAATTAATGAACACACTTCCTTAGCAGACGAACAGCAGGGATTCCGGTCGGGAAGGTCATTCACAGATGCCATATTTGTTATAAGACAAATAACTGAAAAGTCAATTGAATATAATCGTCCAGCATCTATGTGTTTCATCGACCTAGAGAAGGCGTTCAATCGTATATAACTGGAGGCAACACAGCTACTTTATGACAGAGAAATACCTCAAAACATTCAAGCTAGGATAAATGGTGAATTGACCGAAAAAATAGAAGTAAATAATGGCATCCGACAAGGTGACTCTCTTAGCCCCCTACTATTTAACATCATCATGGACGAGTTGATAAAGCAGGTGCGTAGATTGAAAGGGTATAAAATGGGAGACAGGGAAATTAAAATATTGTGCTACGCCGATAATGCAGTGTTAATAGCTGAAAGCGAAGACGATTTGCAAAGACTACTGCACCAATTTAACATAACAGCGAAAAAGTTTAACATGAATATATCAGCGTCAAAAACTAAAGCCATGACTACATCTAGAACACCACTCAGATGCAAACTAGAAATAGACAACAAAATTATACAGCAGGAAATAAAGTTCAAGTATCTCGGAATAGAAATATCCGGATACGGGGATGTTGAAACGAAGGTGAGGGGACAAGCCATGAAAGCAGCAAGAACAGTCTTAACAGTACCATATGAAGCAATAAACATATAGGGATCGAAGTTAAATCTAGAATTTATAAAACAGCAATAAGACCCATACTAACCTACACTGCAGAAACCAGACCAGAAACCTCGAAAATAAAACAAATACTGGAAACACAAGAGATGAGAGTGGTGCGCCTGATAGCTGGCAGGACACTTATGGATCGGAATAGGGGCGAGGATATAAGAAGAGTGTGTAAAGTCGATAACATCAATGACTGGGTATTACAAAGAAAAGGGGAATGGAACGAACACATCAACCGCATGACCGATGACAAAATAGTAAAGATCACGAGCGACAAATCACCAATAGGACGCAGGAGTAACGGAAGACCCCGTAAACGATGGAGTGATAACCTCGCAATAGACTGAAACCAGGCAATGAGATGAAGAATAACCAGCAAATTGCTTATAGATAAGTAGGAAGAAGAAGAAGAACTTTTAAAGCTTTGAGGATTTGTGGCCCTCCTTCTTTAATTGACTCAATTACCAGTTCATCGTCTCCGGCAGCTCCATGGTTTTTTTTTATATATCTTAGGGCACTCATGATTTCTTCCTCGGTTATGTTTGGAATTTCTTCCGATCCCTGATTTAGCACTTTTGGAATGTCGGTTGTGATCAGTCGCTGGTTTGATGTACAAAGTTCTTAGAAGAAAAGTTTGATAGAGTGTAAAATTTCCTCTTTGTGTGTTACTATGTTGCCGTGTATATCCTTGATCGTCTGAATTTCCTTTTTTCCTGTTATATTGTTTCTTAATAATTTCAAACTTCTATTTTCCTCTATGACGTTCCTAATTTTTTCCGTATTATGTTCTCTTTTATGTCTTCTGATTTCGTTTGATATCTCTGTGGTTAAGGTTCTATATTCTGCACAAGAAGTACATTGGTTTCAACTGCTCAGTAATATTATTAGTATGGTTATACCGAACCAAGAACAAAATTCATCTCAAAATTTGCTCACTTAAAGTCCCAGTATTCCAATACTTTCAATATAACGCCATAAAACAGAAGTTTGAAAAAATATTAAATTATCTACCTCTAGAAAAGTAATGTCAAGAATGACATTTAGGCAACATCAGTATTTTCCAAGGAAATTTTTCGGACAACTTTCCGTTTATACCAAACTTTTGATTCCGTACTACAAATGCTTGATTTTCTCAGCGTATGTTACCGGGGTGGTCTTTCAACTCCTCGGTTAACAACCATCGGCGACATGTCAAGTTGACATGTTTTTTCGGACCTTATTTGGCGTCCTTTAATATTTATTAGTTGATGCTCATTTAATTCCTTAGGAAGTTAATGTTCGACAGACGTTTTATCGGCTAAAATATCGCCAGTTCGTGCAGAAAAAGATGGTACTGGAAATATTTCGAATTGAAGATAATTATCTTTGGTCATAAATATGTAATACAATCAATTTTAAATGATACATTTCGTAAAAGAATATAGGGCATAGAAATCTTACATTATTTTAGTATTTAAATCATTTATTCCAAGTATCCTCAGGTGTCAACTCCGACCGCCAAGGGATCCATGTCAACGGAAAAAATTGGGAGTACAAGGGATATAAATGGGAGTCTACGAAAGTGAAAAATCATCACCAAATTTAAATGTCATAATGTACATAACAAAGATTGTACCACCAGTGCACTTATTTAATAGTTTGAATAGACAAAGAAAGAAACGTATTTATATAATAATTAAATATTTTTCATTAAATTATTGTGTAAGTAATTATCTGCTTTGTACCTTATATAAAGTTGCGCCATTGATAGCAACACATTGCGCTCATATGCGCAATGGTAAACATATCTAGACTTGAACCTGAGCTGGATGAAATTGTTTAATTCGTCTACTTGAAATAGTACGAGGATAATAAAATAAAAATATACCCAATATACAAGGAAACAGTAGAAGGAAAGAGAAAGCAAATAGTAGTACATGTTATCTCTCTCACTCCGAAAATTTATTTTTGATTCTCTCCTTATCACCATACAAGAAAGATAGCATGTACTGCTATTTGTATTTTCTTTTTCTCTCATGTAACTCGCGCAAAGTTCTGAATACAGTTTCCAGTGGTATAGGATCGATGTTTCAACAAAAAAAATGTTTCTTTAATTAAAATTGTGTGCGTTTCTGTGGAGCTTTCGACCCACGTTAGAAAGACATGATGAGTCTACATCTTCTTCTAATCCCGAGATTTTTCGAGGTTTAATTGGTTTTAGTGTTGAGTTATACGGTGCTGTGAAACAACGTTTTGAAAAAGCATCGGTGTTTAAAGATACGTAAAAAACCATTCAAAATGAAATTTTACAAAGAATATTTATTGTATGTCAAGAGGAAATTTCTAAAGAAATAAAAGAAAATGATTATTTGTCTATAATTTACATTACATTACATTTAGTAAGCCCTACAACCCGGGGTGGGTCTTGGCTGACTGCACAAATTGCTTCTATCTCACACGGTCGTCCATGATAGTTGAGTCAGTGGGTAAACCCATTGTTCTTAAATCTGACCATATGTTATCTCTCCATCGCATTCTTGAGCGTCCTAAGTTAACTTGGTAAGGCGGTTATTAAGGAGCATATGGACATGGCCAGCCCATCTTAGGCGTTGGGATTTAATTTCTTGTACGATATCGCTAGCGTTATATATCTGTTTGACCTCGGCATTTGTTCTTATTCGGTATTGATTAGTATTGGGGTCCTGATAGGGTCAGAAAATCCTTCTAAGGATTTTCCTCTCAAAACATCTAAGTTTCATTTCCATTGCTTTTGTCAGCATCCACGTCTCACAGCCATACATGAGCACTGGTCTAATCACTCTTCTATATATCCTGATTTTTGAGGTTCGTGTTAGGTTCTTGGATTTGATGGTGTTGTTGAGACTATACATACATCTATTTGCTGTCTAAATTCTCCCTTTTATCTCCTCTGTGATATCGTTATCTGCGGTGATTGTCTCTCCGAGATATTTAAAACGCTCTATTCTTTCAAAGTTATATATGTCTATTGTTACATTTTGTTCTATTCTATCTCGATTCTTTTGTATGTTTATGCACATATATTTGGTTTTCTCTTCATTGACCATTAGACCGGTTTTCCTTGCCTCTATCTCTATTTTGTTGAAAGTTTCTTTTACATTGTTGACGGTGTTTCCAACAATATCAATGTCGTCCGCGTATGCTAGTAGTAATTTTGGTCCATTTACTGTTATTAGTTCTGTTCTAATATGTGTTGTTCTCACTACTTTTTCCAGGATTATATTAAAGAGGAGGGGTGACAGTGCATCTCCTTGCTTTAGGCCACTGTTTATTTCAAACGATTCTGAGAGTTGGTTACCTATTCGTACCCTGGATCTACAGCCATTTACGCATACTTTGGCGAGGTGGATCAATTTTTTTGGAATCGAAAGTTCTGCCATTGCATTCTACAGTTGACCCCTTTTAATTCTGTCATATGCTTGTCGGCAGTCGATGAAAAGATTGTGGATAGTTCTATTGAGCGATATTTGCAGGAAATAAACTGTTTGTACATATATTTTTCATATTCTTTGCCTGAAAGGAGAATTTACATATATAACAAACTATTTAAATACGGCAGAATATTTCTTTACTTCTTACTGAAATTTTGATTTTTTAAAAATATTTAAGGATGTCATTAAAATTTACCCCTTTTTATCGAACAATAACTCCATACAGAAGTGACCGTCACATATGAAACTGAAGAATTCAGATCAATGTCGGGACGTCTTGTACTTGACGAATGTCTTTCGCAAAACATCGAGTGAGACATTTTAGTGAAGTTCAAAAACTTTCAAAAATTTTAATTACAACTCCAATGGCATCAGCTGAAGCAGAACGGTGCTTTTCTACCCTCACACGGATAATAACTTATTTACAGAAGACTATGGGCTAAGAAATACTCTGCTTTAACAATGCTTTCTAAAGAAAGGGATCTTATCGAAATCATACCTGATTTCAATCCGCGCGTTATTGATATGTTTGCTAATGCCAAAGATCGGCGTATGGATTTTCTTGATAAATAATTCACACAGAAAGTTATACGTTTATTTTGTTTTGACATATCTATGATTTTAATGTACCATTGAAATTGTAACCCGTACTTTTTTAATAAACCATTCGGCATTGATAAAACTGGTATAAAATTAATTCGGTGGTTTTCGAGACTATACGGAACATATACAACAGACGCTGCAGTACAGGGGCGGATCCAGCCTCTCTCTTTTTTTTTTGGGGGGGGGGGCGGTGATATCAGAAAAGTACAGTATGGCAAGCGAAAGCACGTTGTCGACGGCGGGGGAGGGGGAGACACCAGCAACATTCCCATTTCTAGTGTAAAAGCTGGGTCGGGTCTATTATTTTGAATTTGAAGCTCTTGAAGAGGGGGGAGGCGATCACAAGAAAATAAAGTTGCCGATAGGGGGAGGATGTGAGCAGCATACACATTCATAGTATAAGAGGCACAATCGGGGCTATTTTCCTGAACTCAAAGCTCTTGGGAAGGGGAGGAGCGATCGCAAGAAAAACGAGTTGTCAACGGAGAGGGAGTGCCAGCAGCATTTTCTATTCTTGGGAAGAGGAGGGACGATCGCAAGCATACACATTCCTATACTCTGTTCAAGAACTAGAGAGAATAATAAAACTGTTACCGAAACCTCCAACGTACCTGCTCCAGTGCAGCAGGTAACTGAGGATTGCCGTAAATCTAATTATATTTAAATATTATAGGCTTTTACTGCAACAATAAAATTTTTGATAGTTCAATTTAATTTCTGTGAGAAAAGTACACCTTAGAGCGTGTTCTTAATGTTTATATTTGAGATTAGTGAGATACCCAAAAGATTTGGTTTCCATCTATATATATATTCCAAAATCATTAAACCAGGGAATTTTTTCCTCAACGAAAAACTTATTACAATGAATGTTTATGATGCTTTAAGACATCAGTATCCAGATAATAATGTTAAAAGTTCGGTTGAGATGTGTTCCAACATCACAGGAGTTGGAAAATCTACTATGTACCGAATACTGAAGGAGAAAAAAACACTGGAATTGTTAGTACTCCCAAGCCACATTCAATCATAGGCAGACGAAAAACCTCGTTGAAAGAAGGGATGTAAACTGCAATAAAAGGAGTTGTACATGCATTTTATTATGAGAAGCAGATCCCAATCGACAAAATTTTAACCAAAATCAATGAAGATCGGGATTTACCTGAAATTAAAAGAACTGAGCTCTGTAAATTGCTCAGAGAACTTAATTTTTGCTTGAAAAACCAGATAGGAAATCTGTTCTTATAGATCGTTCGGAAAATGTCCGTTGAAGAAGAAATATCTCTCTCAAGTAAAAGGTAGAGTTGCTAGAAATAACACAACTTACAGAATTAATAATTTAACTGAACTTTTGAAAGATTTTTTTAAATAAAGTTACTGCAGAAAATTGGGAAAAATCCATATAATAAAAGAATAAAAGGAAATGTGGAAACTCGATCTCATGATCGGTGAGATAGAGGAACCAATTATAATTAATTTGAGCGAAGATAGCTTCACTGACTTTGATTGTTGTGACTGTTAAATTGTCAATCTGCAGATGGTTTAAGAAATAAATAAACTGAAATGTCCTAAAAATGTTTTTAATTAATAATGAAATGACCGATAACCCCAAAAAATTTTAATATTATATGGACGAACTTATTTTTTTATATATGTT
Source organism: Diaprepes abbreviatus (assembly GCA_034092305.1). Lineage (NCBI taxonomy): Eukaryota > Metazoa > Arthropoda > Insecta > Coleoptera > Curculionidae > Diaprepes > Diaprepes abbreviatus. Next base: position 2,700,275 of record JASJET010000138.1, on the reverse strand, counting down.
TAACTTCTTGTATTTTTGACAATAGGTATTTTGTAAGTAATTAATAATAAATTATAACTTAGAATTTTTTGAGAGAAAAAGGCTACGTTTTAGTCTGAATGTGCCTAAAACGGCTTTTATACCAAAATTAAAAATAATAAAAATACTTTGTTATATATGTAATTCTCCTTTCAGGCAGAGAATATGAAAAATATATGTACAAACATTAAATTTCCTGCAAATATCGCTCTGGTCCTCTCTCCATACGCGTTTCGATCACCTCATGATCTCGTCAGTGGAGCTGTAGCGGACCGAGAGCAACATTAGCAGGAAACAACTGATATATGAACCATAAATTTCAAGGTATGTCGGCAGGATATTACACCTGCCGTCTACCAACTTCGATGTCAGACTGAAAAATATCGCCATTCGAACGACATCTATGAATCAACGGAGTAAAGTGAAATTTTTAAACAATCAAAATTTCAGTAAGAAATAAAGAAATCTTTCTGTCGTATTTAAATAGTTTGTTATATATGAGAGAATATGAAAAATATATGTACAAACAGTTTATTATATAACAAACTATTTAAATACGGCAGAAATATTTTTTTTGTTTCTTACTGAAACTTTGATTGTTGGAAAATTTCACTTTACTCCGTTGATTCATAGATGTCGTTCGAATGGCGATATTTTTCAGTCTGACATCGAGGTTGGTAGACGGCAGGAGTAATATCCTGCCGACATACCTTGAAATTTACGGTTCATATATCAGTTGTTTCCTTCTAATGTTGCTCTCGGTCCGATACAGCTCCACTGACGAGATCATGAGGTGATCGAAACGCGTATGGAGAGAGGACCAGAGCGATATTTGCAGGAAATAAACTGTTTGTACATATATTTTTCAGATTCTCTGCCTAAAAGGAGAATTACATATATAACAAACTATTTAAATACGGCAGAAAGATTTCTTTATTTCTTACTGAAATTTTGATTGTTTAAAAATAAAAATACTGTTGTGATTTATGTTAAATATGTCAAAATATCTATATTTTCTAATGTATGTGAATTATTAAGAAACCATAAGAAATAAAATAATATTATAAAAACTTTTTATTTTAAGTTGATTACCGAAATAATATTCTATGCCCTAAATACTTAGTGATAAAAGAAACCTCCTTCCGACGCCTATGACAAGGATTAAAATCCTTTTTTAACAATTCACACCTCCAAATATCTATTGTTATCTAACTCAAATAGTCCATTATTATAGACCGGTATTTTTTATTATAAAATTTCCAACCCATTCCTATGAAAACTATATGTGTCTAACAGATTTTTGCCAGATACCGGACTAAAGAACACAGGTAGTTTGCGAAGAAAAAAAAAGGGTAAAAAATGATTTATTACTCTCTCTAGTTCTTGAATAAACTATAGTATAAGAGGAAAAATCGGGTCTATTTTCCTGAACTCAAAGCTATTGGGGGGGGGAAGGCGATCGCCCCCACCGCCCCCCTTGGATCCGCGCTTGCTGCAATATAGTGACTAAAAGTTTCAAACAACAAATTATTAAATTTCAGCTGTTTAGAACAAATATGGTTTAAAATAAAAACGAATCCAAATCGTCTTAATGAGGATCAAAAAATCTAAATTTAAAATTTTTAATTCGAATTGCAGAGTATCTTTTCACGATAAAAGATTTGTTCGAACGGCGTTGTAAAAAGTTTTAGACAGTCGAAATTGTGAGACGAGCAATGTAAAATCTCCATTAAAATTCGCCAGAATTAACCAAATCCAATTAAAAATTGAGTGCTTTTTCGTTTTCAGTTCCGCGATCCCCCGGGAAGTTTCGCCATTTTAATATTTCGTAATTAAACTAGTTTTAGCAGTTTTACTGATTTTAATTTTTAAAATTTATCGGGAAAATTTAAATCTGTTGGCGAGGGACATGGATTTCTCATTTCGTTCTGGTTTTAAAATTATAATGTGTAACTAAAGTTTGTTTTTATTTCAGTTTGGTTTTGTGAGGGAATTTGCCAGCGAGAAATATATTTTTTTAACGTTTCGTTATTTTTAATAAATTTGAAGATAGCGAAGATGTTTTAGGTTAAAACAAAGACAGACATAGATAAAAAAAATCCTGTCCAAAATTCCCGACCTCTGTAAATACTAAGAGTACTCATGTTGCCATGGTAACCGCCAGATAATATTATGCCTTATTGCTAAGTCTATGGTATGTTTATAAGAAAATATGAAGTTCATAGGATTTAAAGAAATTGTATTTTTTATTAACATTTTTTGATTATTTTAATGTATAAGATTTTTCGACCTTTAAACAATTCCTTTTACCTAAAAGTTCTTGTATTCTTCCTATAATGTTTCTTTAAATAAATAGCTAAAATTCATAACAATATAACTTCTTCAGATTAACTGCATAACCCGGCAACGTTACTTCTCATTAGTCATTATGATGTAATTTGTAGCACTTCTTCTTTTTCTTTCACTCGTAATTTCATTACGATTTTAATCGATTTTTGGGACTATTTTAAAGATATTGATTTGTTTTTATGAAACAAAGTGAATTAAATTGTAAACAATGCTAAAATACTGTGAAATTAGCAAGAATAAATGAAAAAAAGAAGGAGTACGAGCTGGAGTACCCGAGTTTGTTATGACATAAAACGATATAGTTTTCGTTCACGTATTCATAGCAATTTTGGTTATAAACAATTGTATGATATGATGGCCTTCATTAAACTAAAATCTTTTTGGAACAATTCACACCTACTCAGGGTTCTCGTAACTGCTCAGCTAATGAAACTTGAGAGGAATTCATTTCCCATTCCTTCAGGAATTAAAGCATTCTTGTGCTTCTGTGCCCGGGCAACATCAGTACATTCCAGAAATACTGTATTATACAAAAATGTCAAGGAGGCACTACTTTTTACTTATCTTAGATAGTCTCAACAAAAGTTCTATAGATAATTAAATAAAAGAAATGGACGACAACCGTGTAACTATAAATACCTCACTTACTTTCAATACTATGTTAACTACTTAACACTTTTACAGATAAATCACAACAACCTAACTATTACTTCTTAATATCGTCACTATTAAAATACAACTATCAAGACTACGCTTATCTTATGTCGTAGACAATGTAGGTTCCAACTACTACGGAATTATGCTCAAACTCAAAAATCCATGTATTAGCGTCTGCTTGCTAGCTAAACCTGATATTTTATTAAAAATTTGGGTATTTCGTCCCGGTACCAACTATAAGACTCGTCAATGGTATTCAGTTTCCCAGACACCCATCGTCGTACTATATTAGACTTGGATCTTATATTTCAACTCATTTTTCGGCGGGAATTATCGGTGAGATGCTCATACTCACAACACCTCCACCTCTAGACAATTAACTTTTCTGGGAATTGGAGATTTGTACTCCAGTCCCGATTGCAAGGAAAGTCTGATTGAGTGCCTGAGAACTGCGGGGACTAACACCCCATCGTAAATCCAACGTTACAACGAATGCTCAAGCAGTGGCTTCGCTGTAAGGTCCAAACAACACCAGGGATGCCATGTCGTAAACCGTGTAGGTCCCTTTTTACTACGGAATTACGCTCGAACTCGAAAATCTGATATTTTAATAAAAATTTGGATGTTTCGTCCTGATATCAACTTTAGGACTCGTCAGTGGGTTTCAGTTGGTACTTTTCCAGACACCCGTCGTCGTACTATATTAAATTTGGATCTTATATTTCAACTCATTTCGCGGCGGGAATTATCGGTGAGATGCTGATATTCACAACACCTATCCCTATTTATATGCCTACAGAACCTACTCATCGGTATAATATTTCTTTCGTTATATTATAATAACGATAATTCATCGATATAATATTTGTACAGGGGTGCATCAGAATAATATTCACATACATGGGCGGATCAAAATGTTGTCCTATTCCTACGTAACACTGCCCTCCTCCCTCATAATTATGATCATCCCCATTAGCTTCGATATTTTCGTGGTATGGCTTCAACTTGTGTAGATCTAATCTGTTAATTTTGGTCTTGGAACTTCGTTAGATTCTATAAACAACGTGCTTGATTCTTCTCAGAACAGTGTGTGGTCCTTCTCAAGCTTACATCAACTACGGTGATTTGTCTTTCTTTCTCTGTGAATTACATAACCAAACTCTATCACCTTGCTGAAACCCTGCCGATTTTGTTTTGATATTATATGAATTGACTAATGCCTTTGGTACCAGGTATTTATGTGGTTTGTTAGAGTGCTGAAGTAATCCGACGTTACTTCCAGAATTTTCATCTGGTCTTTCATAAATGATTTTTTCCGTGCTCCTCTTTATTATGATTCTTTGACAGAATACATTTTTCGGTGCCAAATTTTAGGATGTTAGCCATACTTCAACCTGAATCAACGTCAAAAGGGATTCTCCAAGTAGGAAACTATTCTGATTGTTCTATTTTGTTGCAGTGCTTGTATTCTTCCTTATATGGTCTTCTTGACAAGGTATCTGCGTTGTTATGCAGTATTCCTGGCCTATATATGATGTTACAATTGTATTATTGCAGTTTTTCCTGGTTCTCTTCTGGGCGGTCGCTAAGTGTTGAACTGGACCTTAGTTGCACCTGATAATCCCATCTCATGTGTGCAGTTCGTCCACATCTGTAGAACTTTATCTGGCTTCTTAATTGCACCGGACAGTCTCTTCTCATGTGTCCACTTCGTCCACATCAGAAGAACTCGATCTGGTTTCTATTATAACGTGAAGTTTCACTTATTTTACGTTTGATTTTAGAATTGTACTGTTGTAATTTTTCCTAATTCTCTTTTGTGTGATCTCTGGCTGGTGAACGAAACCTTAATCCCACTCGACATTCCCTTCCCATGTGTCCAGTTCAAGCACATCTGTAACACTCAATCTGGTTTCTTCTAAAACGTGAGGTATCATCACTTATTGTGTCTAGTCTTTTAAGAATTTCAGATTACATTGTCTCCATTGTTTGGTTCGGAAAAGCCTTATTTTCTTCTATAGTAGCTGTTCTTATTTTTGGACTTGACAGATTATAGGCTGCTTCTATTTTCAAAGCCCTGTCCAACGCTTCATTACAATCATTAAACTTGCCTTTATGCAACATAAGCTGTATTTCCTGATCTCTGATTCCGTCAATAAAATACTCTTCTTGAAATTCTTCTGTAGCTCTTGGGTAAACCAAATGAACAAGCCGCCGGACATCTGTTTCATATTCTTACAAACTTCTCCATTTCTCTAATGTCTTGAGTTTAGCATTTACTGATATAACTGACACCGATGCTGATCTCCAAATATTCTTTCCAGTGCGGCACTAAGGACTTTAAAGTCTCTTTGTTGCGTTATAGGAATGTCCAATGTTGGTCCATGAAGTACAATTACTAACGCAGTAGCCAGTTCTTCATAGTTCAAATTGTCGTTTGAACATTATCCAAGATGTTTAACTGTCACAAGTTAGATATTTGATGTTCTCTCCAATTTTTATTGCTTTACCAAAAAGCCATTCTTCTTTATTTAACTGACTATAATTCATTGATATAATATTTCTACAGGGGAACATCAGAATAATATTCCTATACATGAACGTATTAAAAAGGTATCCTACTCCTTCGTAACAATATAATAAATATAATAACTTGTTGCATTCATGACAATTAATGAAAATGAAGTTGATGCATTGATAAAAAGGTATCTAATGTCTTCCTATTTAATAAGATTTGAAGTAGATTCTTACATGTAACATATCGATAATAAACTCTTGCAGTCAATATTCAACTTCAATAAATTTTGATAAATTGAATCTTTTCGACATCGCCTTGAAGCACTTTAAAATTCTCACCCTGTATATTTATGAAATAGAAAGGAATTCATAAGAAAATAAAGACAGAACTATGTAACGAACAAAAGTTGCCGTTACAATGTTAATAAAACTATTACTTTTAGGTTAAAAGGAAGTAACAAATATATCTATAAATTTTACAATATCCACTAACGCATATATAAAAACACTATAAAACCACTTAAACAACAATGAAAAATTTGCTGTACGTCCCGTTAGGATCGCTCATAATTCAAAATTTTATATCCGTCGTATGACACTTGTCATTGCAGACCACAAATGGGTCTTTCCGGTTTTAAAATGTGTCGGTTTCGGAAGTACAGGGGTTCCCGGTTCGAATCCCGCCTCGGCCGGAAACCTACTAATGGCAGAGGATGGAAAATGTCGCGGGAATGTTGTGTTTCTGGTATTTATTGTATTTATTGCATATGTGTTCGATGAGCCAAAAAGTTCCGGGTATAATAGAAGAATATGGATTTATAAATCGGCACTGTTATATTGGTAAGTATTTATAGAGAATAGGGCAATAACTTTTAAATAGGAAACGAACCGAAACCTTTTTGTTCATTTTTGGAATTTATTAATGTTTTAAGGCTATTTAATAAGACCACCACCTCACTCTCAATTTGCTGCTTGAAATAATTCATGAACATTTGTAACTTTATTTTTAATTTTATATATAAATAATGTTAAGCTGCCCATACACGCACAATATTATTGCATACTATTGGAGGTCGCGCAATAAAAATGAACGTGTTTTTCTGGTATTGAAAAGTTGTGCATTATATTGTACGAAATCAAAAAATTTAGATATTTGTTGCCCAATGTTGGAAAATATTGCTTCATCTATGGATGATATTATGCAATATGGAGTCAATCAGTATCAACAAGTGGTGCTGGATGTGTTGGTTATTAAAAACGCCGATAAGCAACCAGCTAATTAAAAAATACTGTGAAAATTTTCCTGACGCTGACAAACAGGAAATTGTAAAAAAATGTATTCTTTGCTGACACCTGGAAACACCAACCGCTTCAACCAGTATGACGACTGTGGACCCCCTCTTTGTGAAAATCCAGGAAACGAGGACAGTGATGATACAAAGAATGAGCGAGCTAATTCAGAGAGCACTGTAAGTACTTTATTTCTAATCTGCATCAAGTTTTATTCTTTCATTTGTAGTTACTTGATCTTGTGAATACACATCATCAATTAGAATACAAATCATCAGATAAAAGTAAGCAATTACTACATGTATAGTTCCGTTTACTTTATGAGTCAGCTTTCAACTGTCAAGATATCTCGCATTCATTGTTGAAGAAATGAAAATAGGTATTTCTCACAGTCTTTGCACATGATGGTGCATTCCTGGAGGCACTTGCCTCAAGAGATGTTCTCTCATTGGAAACCGTTTCTCTCCATGTTCCTCTTGGGAGAATACCGGTTTTTAAATCGTCATAATCCATATCACTCTTGCTAGTAATGTAGGTTCGTGGCTGGCATTTTCGTAATTACGAATTAGTTATGCAAATAACTACAAGCCAATATTATTATTTGAGCGTTTTTCTGGAGACAATGATATCTGTTTCTGAAATTTACCCAACGTACTGACCAAAATACCAAAGGCATTTTCTACAACACGACGAGCATGACTTAATGGTTAATTGAAAATTTTTCTATCGAGAGATAATCCTGCTTTAGGGTAGAGTGTCATGTGATATTCGTCCATTGATTTCCACATCAACCATAATAAACTCATAATTTGCATTCACTACTGCCATAATCACAATACTACAGAATTTCTTATAGTTAAAGTAAAGCGATCCTGAGTCATGGAGGTTCTTTATTGCAACGTGTTCACCTTCCACTGCCCCCAAGCAGTACGGAAAATTTCACCAATCACAAAATTCTCGCGCGATTTCTTTCCATTCTTTTTCTGTTGTTGGTACCTGCAAAGAAGAACTATTTGAATAAATATGTTAATGTATTCTTTGGTTTTTGCAGGATCAACTTGGGCCTTTCAAGAAGAAAAAGAAAAAAGGAGATATATCTGAAGAGCTGATGGAAATGTCTTTTAAAAGCCCATAAAAACCACCCGACGAATACGATACACTAGCTGCAGATTGCGCAGTGGAACTAAAAAAAATGGAGCCATCTCAGCATATATTTGCAAAGAAGGCTATTCATGATATATTATTCGAGGGATAAATGGGGACATTACACTGTGATTAGGTGGTTATTAATAACCCCTCAAGTACGTCCACCCCATTCACTGTTCAGTCTATCCCTGCAACAAAACAACTATGATACAGAAGTCCGTGCGCAGAACACCAGACTTATTTTGCTAATTTCCAATAAATAAAGAAAGTTTTTTCTCCCAAATGTTTATGTCATTTGCTATTTTTTCTATATTTTGCTAATTTTTAATAAATAAAGAAAGTTATTCTCCCAAATGTTTATGTCAAAGTATTCAAGTTTTTATAGTTAATTAAAAAGTTTGCACTTTTCGATTAGGTATCTTGGTAAAAGTGCTAACCTTTATGTATTCTTTGAGGCTGTTCATCAGAGCTGCGCACGTTTCTATAATAATGTGGCGCTGTGAAACAGCAGCCGAAAACTTCATGTTTTCAAAGGTATTTCCGCTGTGAGGAAAACGTAAAGTTATAGACAAACGTAGACTCGCAGAAATAGTATCCCTTCTTTTATTCTGAGGAGTAATCAAGGCCAGGAGTTCATCAAACATTTCAGCATCCATGTGTAGAAAGTTTCGGAAATCATTAAGCTCAGTCATTCTTGGCTCATTGAGTGACATTTCATGAATGTACTTTTCTCGGTTCAGCAACCACTGTTTGGTCTGCTTTCGATGTCTTCATGTTTTCTCTTTCTTTTTTTGAACACTTTTACTCACGGCAATTAAAACACAGCAAAATTCGGTGTCACTTAACATATTCATTCAATTAAAACGGACTGGCAGTAAAATATTAAACGTCTGTACCCAACCTTACACAATATTTTCCTCAACTTTCAATGTCATCTCCACACGATTTAGTATCATTGCACAAATCCTACTGTTGGGCAATAATATTGTCTACATATATATATATATATATATATATATATATATATATATATATATATATATATATATATATATATATATATATATATATAGACATATAATAATATTTTGCGTGTTTGAGTAGCTTTAGACTAAAACGTTTGATCTCCCATTTTTTCATACATACAACTTTCGATATTCAGTCTTTTTAATCCCCAACATTTATTCACACATGGTTTTTGCTTATCAAATTTAAGTTCAGAAGAACACTAAGTTAATTTTGTTAAGAGATAAATTTGTTAGGAATATACACGGTGAGAATTTTAAAGTGTTACGTGGCGATATGGGAAAAACGGTTTGGACTATTTCATTAAAACGCGGGTGGAGTAGTGAGGCAGAAAGGGATAGATCTTAAGATATTTTTGACATTCACCCTTTGTCCCTGTATTGAATGGAGGGTGGTAACTATGAAATATCAAATGCAAAGGTAATAAATACCTTTCAAATCTCCGTCAAAAACTATTTATGTCGGCTGAAAATTTGTGATTTAGCTTCACTGGTTGCCTAGTTATGATTTAAAATAGAGAATCCAAACTTTTTAGCCTCAAGGTTACACTAGGTCATCAGATGAGTCCCGAAGGCCAGGATCTAGCTAGTTCATCAACCAATATACTATAATTCAGAATTACGCACAAATTCTCGTATTGAGATTAGCCGATGAGTGCGATATTTATGGCTTAAGGTGGACTCCGCTCCATTCGCAATTTTGGTTGATACTTAGGGGCAGTTGTCAAGGATATTTCATTGAAGCGGAGATAAATTATGCCGTGTGGGATTGGTGGTGTTCGCGGGCCGATGTTGGCTCAGATATCCCTGACTTAAAACAAAAATATGGAAAAATTAAAATCCATCTTTACAGACTCTAAATTTAAATAGCTTTACCCGTTGATAATTACTTCTCATATCATTCTCTTAGCATTATATCAAGTTAAGATTTATTTTTAATATTATTGAAACTTTTACTCATTCAAATAAACTTCATTGTCTGAAGCTCTAACGACCATTACTATTTATGGAATAATATTCTATGGAATTTTAACAAAAAAATGTTTTCCTGTAACAAAAAAATGTGTTGTGATTAGTTACCCTGTTACATTTAAATATCTTATGTCTTAACATGCGACGAAAAATATGCGCAGAATTTTGATCACAAATAAGAAAACTGCTCAGAAATTCTTACTAAGTGGGAAGAATTCAAAACTTCGCAGAAATTCGCGTAAATCTCGTACAAGCGAAGCCGCTAACGTCGGATAACGTTCCATTCTCAAATATATTTTGCAACACGTTTAATACTTCAGATTGAATACAGAGTGTTAAAGATAAATTATTTGATATATTTGTAAACAATGATAATAACATAATTCTTATAAATTTCCATTACTTTCATCTTTTAACATTTAAAAAACAATACACACTGCTTTCTTTCGATCGATTTGATCAGTTCTAAGCGAGTAACGAGACCACACTTGATAATGCCAAATGAGGTTTCTTCAAATCGTCGTGAAAATTAAAATTTACGATATTATATATATATATATATATATATATATATATATATATATATATATATATATATATATATATATATATATATATATATATATATATATAATTTATTTTTGTATCTTAAACCTTTTGTTAAATATTCTTTTCTAATATTTTCTTGGGTATAGATTTTTCCATTAGAGGAACAAATAACAATTTTTCTGACATTTCGCTCTACATAGTGAGCTTCTTCAAAAAAGCTGGTATATTTATTTTAAATGTACAAAATTACAAAATTTTTTTATAATAAACATATATCACAGTAATTACACATTTATATTTTTAATTTAATAAAAATTAATAAAAATAAAACAGATTTTAAAACAGTTTTAAAGTTTAAAATTTAGAACAATACAACAGGTTAAAATAGTAAAGATTATAAAATAGTACATATGTTGAAAGTAGTTTTGTGTGTATGTTCAATAATTTTCACTATTTTAACTTGTATTGTTCTAAATTTTAAACTTTAAGTCTGTTTTAAAATCTGTTTTATTTTTATTAATTTTAATTAAATTAAAAATATAAATGTGTAATTACTGTGATATATGTTTATTATAAAAAAATTTTGTAATTTTGTAGATTTAAAATAAATATACCAGCTCTTTTGAAGAAGCTCACTATGTAGAGCGAAACGTCAGAAAAATTGTTGTCCTTTGTTTCTCTAATGGAAAAAAACCTATACCCAGGAAAATATTATAATAGAATATATATATATATATATATATATATATATATATATATATATATATATATATATATATATTACACTTACTAAAGCCAGAAAATAACTGTTAGTTAAGCAAACCAAGACCTGGAAATAGACTGAAGAATTATATAGCCTATGCAAAACCACAAGACATTTTTAAGATAGTTCATAGGTTAATCGGGTTTTTATATATTTTGTTAAAACTTCATGTATTCATTGCTGATATAAGTCTTTTTAAGGCAGAGAAATGTGAGACAAGTTTCCCATCTGATAGTCGAGATAATCAATATGAGAATGCAATATTTAACATTGGCTATGTGATAAGAGATTTAGTTTGTGCGACATAATCATACATAACTAAAAAACTTTTTTATATATTTTTCTTTTAAACGGATATATAATATATATCATTATAAGATATGATGTATTAAAAAATGGGGATAATTAGCATTACTGTTAAATCAAAGTAGTAATATAGACTTCGTTATCTAATTAAATTTCTAGGGGATTACCCGTAAAGGTGATTCTAAAATAAAAGAGCAGCATTATTGTAATATGAGGCATGAGCGCTGACACAACATATATTGTAGTCGAATTAGGTCCAAGAATTAAGCGTGGATCTAAGGAGGGGGCGGTGGTGGCGCCCCCCCCCTAAAGTTTCGTATTTAAAAAAATAGACTCGGCTTCTTGTTGCATTAAGAATCTGAATATCGCTGAACAAAAATTCGTTTTCCTTTGTCCTACTGTACTGCCTTGTATACAAATAGGGTTGGGGTAATTTCGACTTTTTTTGTTTGCCCCCTACCAAAGAAAGAGACTGGATCCGTTCCTGGCAAGAATAGCTTAAATTTGGTGTAGACGGAGGTAGTTCTATTTTCGGGATAAATTACTCAGGAATGAAAAGGTGAGTTTAACGAACGAAAAATTTTTAACCTCAAATATTATGTCAAAAATCGACGATTTTTTTACTTTTTCGGGAACTTTCATTGTTTATTTATTTTATAGCATTCCGCTCAATAATTGTAATCTCTTTACAAGCAAGAAAAGAGGGCGATTTTCAAAAAAATGTCTAGACTTTCCTATTTTCCTATCTGGAAAAATCCAGCGCGGATTTGAAGATTTCTCGAAAATTTGGTGGTTGCATTATGTTCTTGCGCCAAGCTGTATTAACAAATTATTGTACAAAAAGTCTTTTATCGATTAGGATCATTCATGAGGTGATTTATTTGTAGAAATGCAAAAATCAATGTGTCCAAAGTTCGAAAACATTGTCTAGGTTTACAATTGTTTGCCACTCACTTGAAAAAAATGTTTTTTTCTCTACGTCTTCCGTGTTTTTAATTATGTCTTATAACGTATTCATATTTACCGAGATATAATGGAAATAAGGGTAGAAAAATCGTCGTTTTTTGATATTTTTTTGGGTTAACATATTTGTACGCTTCGAGTTCACCTTTGCAGTATAGGTCAATTATCATTCAGAAATAATTTATACAGAAAATAAAACTTCTTAAAGCTACAGCCACTTAATATCTAATGCGATTAGACTAATATATTCAAATAAGTAGCATTCGTTGTTTTCGCGCTGTTTTCCAGCACCAACAAAATGCTTTCCAAAATATTCAACCCCTAAAGATTATCTAACGCGTTCGATACCATGAATACTACCACAGATTAAGTAATTGAAGCTGAGATATCACTGTCACTGATACGGATACATTTTCGGCCCACGTGGACTATAAGCAGTATTGCCGAATCCTCTTTTTCTTCTTTATACTGGATTTGCTTGTGCGACATAGTATAGTCAGGGTTACGGAGTTGTACAACAAGTGGATCTTAACATTTACTGCTTACGGTGCTAAAACATGGGTGTTAAAAGAAACTTTTCGGACTGTCTACAAGATACTATAAAACACACGAACGGGTCAGAGAGGGAAGTAAAGTAGAAGATGTTATAGGAAGAGTGGCTTACTAACTAACTAACCTGAAATAGAAATGGTAAAAACAAAGGGAGCAATAACCTAATTTGGTGATGGCCCTGGGGCGAACGAAGCAGTGTTTGATATCCTCAAATGGTGTGAGCTGATGATGTGATTATACTGGCCTAAAACGAAAATTGATGGAAAAAAATCAAAGATACCTATATCCTGCAGATACATAACGGCAAAAAAGGTGAAGAAGAAGAGCAATCGTATATTTTGGACAAAATCGATTCATAACTTTAAAAAAAGGACTTTACATGGTGTCCGGTAAGTATCTTCAAATTTCTCTGGAGCCTATAGGGAAAGTCAAAATAACCCTACTTTATCAAATTTCTAAAGTGCCCATTAACTGAGATACAGAGCCTTAAAGGGGTATCCAGCAATTTACCATTTTGATTCCAAGTTTTGAACGGACTTGTATAATTTAATGAATTTTCAATATTTTATAGATGCCATAAGACTCATGAAATCTTACTACAGTAGATGTTTTGGGTCATCAGAGAGGTCAGGAACGGACTTGCGGCCACACCCGCTGGGCCTAAGTTTTGACAGGTGTCATTTTACAGAGCTGAAAACTGATTTTTTAATAAATATGTTCACTCGTTTTTAAAAAAGGTATTCTTAATTTTTTTCGGTAAAACTGGCAGTTTTTGAGATAAATCGGCTTTGATGCGAAACACTTAGATGTTACTAATGCTATACACAAAGAGGTAAATATAAAATACCCAGGATCAACTGATGTGCTTTAATTTATGGGAAAGCGCTGTCTCACTCTTCGAACGCAAGAAGATGTTATGCTGAAAGATGTCCAGCTCAGACATTGTTAAGTGCAGAAACCTTAAAAAAGGGTTGATCGGGGCGCAATTAACTTACAGTGTTATTAAAATGCCAAAGTACATTTTCTTATTCTTCTAATATTGTCCCGTTGTACTGCAAATAATACTCACGTTTACGGTTTTCGTTAGAATGCTGTTTTATTTACGCTAGTAGTTCTTCCTTCGAAGATACCCCTGTAGAAGTAGTATAACGCCAGACTAGGGCCCGGCTGTTTGAACGCTGAACAACATAATAATATTTTTATTTATATTTGAAAAAGTGTTGATAAACAATAGATATTTAATTTTTTGGTACAGACATACCGATTTTATGCTATCCTTTACTAATTACATTATTTAAACGAGTATCATCGGTACGTCAATTCTGAAAACAAAGTATGAATATATGGTTGTCTAAATTATTATTATTGTTATTTTCAACATGTAAACAATATCTAACAATATTTATCGATAAAAATAAGTTTCTAAATCCTCTTTTTGTTAACATTAATTGTAAACTTCGCATTTATAGTAATTTCTGACACTTAAAAGCACCGAAAAAAGTCACGACAAGCAATTAAACTGAAAGACAAGATAAGTAAATGTTTATGTCTGTCAAACATCAAAAAAGCGTCTCCCCCACCGGCCATAAACAGCCTTCAAACAAATCTATTGTTGTTTAAATCTAGGGTATGGTCGAAGAGTTCTTCTCTAGTATTTACTGGTGTTGAATAAACTAGTTCTTTTAGATATCCCCAGAAGTAAAAGTCTAAGGGATTTAGACATAGAGACCTTGGTGGCCATAAAATAGGCTCATCTCGACCTATCCATCTAGGTCGTTAGTTAAGTGTTGAAATACTATACGATTAAAATGAGGTGGAACACAATCATGCAGTTACTAGTTGTATTGTTCTATCAATAGGTATGCCTTCCAATAAAATATTTACTTTGAGCTGCAAAAATTTTAAATAAATGTCACCATTGAGTCTTCCTTCCAAAACAAATGAACCTATAAGGGGATTTCCGATGATACCAGCCCATACATTTACAATAAACCTTTGTTCATGTTTGTTTTGAATTATAGCGTGCGGGTTTTCATGAGCCCAAAAATGTAAATTATGTGAGTTTATTATGTTATCTCTTGTAAAACTAGCCTCGATGAAAAACAAAATAAGATTAGAAAAATTTAGATTTAGGTTATGTTGCTGTATAAACCAGTTGGAGTATTGAAGTCTTACGGGATAGTCATCCCGATATATAACGTGTACTTTTTCAACGTGGTGTGAGTGAGGTAACTGTTCTTTTAGAGTTTCATGTACAATACATTTTGCAATATTGTTTTGTGTCTATGTTGTTTGAAGGGTTGTCAGCAATATCTTGCAAAATTTGTTGCTCTCCTGGAAGGGCCCTTACGCCATGTTGCGGCGAAAATGATCCTGAATAAAATATATAAAGAATTAATTCGTTAACTCTAATAATTATTTTCTAATCATCTTTTTACACATTTTTTTTAGGCTTTGATCAATCCCTTGAAAGGTTTTTGGACTTAGCAATGTCCGAGCTGGAAATCTTCTAGCAAAAAGTCTTCTTGCCTTTGAAGAATTTGACAGCGCTTCACCATAAATTAAATGCATATCAGCATACTATACATAAGAATATTCTTCCATTTTTAGAATTATTTTTATTTGAAGGCGGTTTTGACAAGTTCCGTCAATAGTAATTCATTATGTAGGTATTAATAATCACAACTTGATTTTTACCTGTTTATGTTAAGCATAAGATAATAGACAAGGTAAATCGCTGGGTACCCCTTTAGGGCTCTCTATTTTCATTAAGGAGCACTTTAGGAATTTGTTTTCTCTGAAAAAGTAGGTTTGACCCAAGAAATTAGGAGGTGCTTACCTACCACCCTGTATATTTAAAAATAAAATTTGACAAGTTAAACTAGTAGTTTGAAGAACAACTTGTGTCAATATTCAATATTCGATATAAATTTTTTGAAACGAATTATTAACTTACAAGTTTTAGAAACAAATTCTATTTGTTTAGTTATAATTTTTACTGTATTGATTTTTTAAGAGTACATTTTGCCTTGCACTTGTGTTACCAAATGCTTTACGGATATCAGATAGCAATAACACCCTGTATACTGTTCATATATGCATACCTTTCACAGCAAGAGTAAGATGTAACACACTCCTACTACAGAACGCAGATTTCACGATATGGTACCGGATAAGTACCACGAGAATGCTGCTTCTTAGGCTTACACGCTGATTTATACCAAAATGATAAGAAATCTGCAACGGACAATGTAAATTACAAGGTATTTCTGGTGTAAATATGGTTCGCGAACAAAATATTTTCTCGTGTAAAGGTATTCTTATAGTCGGGGTATGATTTTATTGGATCTTGAAGTCAGTTGAATAAATATCTGGTCGTTTTGGTATGAGTATTAAATATTACAGTGGGCTAAAAATAATATAAATGTCCGTCTTTTATTTACGTTTTTTAACTAATAAATATGTTTTTCTGTGTTTAACATGTTTTGTTCCTCTTTCAAGCCATTAAAGAAAATATAGACAGTTTATTGACTATTAATTCTACTCTGGTTCTCTTTTAACACGTGTTTTGAGTACCTCGTCCTGCATCAAACGAAGAGCAAAATTCACAGAAAACAACTGCCCATTTAAAATTCAAATTGCGCAATATACCGGTAGGATGTTTAGTTGGAGATTCATCCCTAAAACGACGGTAGTGACCATCAGCGGTCTAGTACTTAGAACCACTTTTTATGTTTACTAGATTGTTGACTACGAACTTTCCCCCTAAAATGGGGAAACATTGGAAAAAAGAAGATTAGTGAAAAATTAAGAAATAAAAAATTCATACTTTTTATATTCAAGTTGCTACATCTCAGGTAATTATACAGAGTTATTCACCCTATACGGTACGGAATATTTGGGCTAAAATACATGACTTTCAAGAAGTTTTATTTTGGGATATATGGGGATCTTCTAATATAGTTACTTTTTAAAATTATTTTAATATTATACTGGGTATTTCAAAAGCTCTGAAAGTATCAAAGTGGTGTTTTTTTTAAATAAAACCCCCTATATATAATAATATATGCAATATGCAATAGCATTTTTCGTTTCTCCGGTCAAAATGAGTGTCTATTTTAATAAAGTTTATAATACCTAAACTTTAAGGGTTTTCAAATAATTTGAATTTTGACAAAATCTACAGTGAAGTGTAACAATAAATCATATTTTATATCCCAATTATAATAAATTTGTTATATTATACAGGGTGTCCAAAAATCAAAACTAATCAAATAAGAACTTTAAGTTGCTATAACTTGATTAATTTAAATAGAACGTTATTCTTTTTACCTTACCAGAAAATGTACCTTTTAAATACCTATCGAATGGTATAAGGGTGTTCTATAGTTAAATTTTCGCGTTTTTACAGGATATGCCAAATAATTGTTATCTGCGCCATTTTGTGTTTTTTGAATAGATGTTCTAATTTATCTAGTTGCCTATGGCATTTGGAAATGACAGGTAATTTACCACTATAAAAATAATAATCAGGAATCTCTCTACAAACGTTCAGAAGCCCGGAACGAGATATATAGTCGTCCAATAGGCTACAACACTAATAATGGTAATGACATATTGACGATGGCACAAAACAGAAGTAAAATATTTATAGTAGATGTTCGAAATGTCGACCATCCAATTCCGAACACTTACATATTCTTTTGTCGAAACCATTGCTAACTCTGGAAAACATTTGCGGGGTAACAATTTGAAAAGTGTCTCCTATGCGTATTTTCACATCTTGTGGTGTTGTCGGGAGCGCATTGTAGACAATTCCTTTTATGTATCCCCAAAAAAGAAATCTGGTGGAGTTAAGTCCGGAGTCTCGTGGGTCAATTTTGAAATTCGTGTCTCTCCCAATTCATCCGTTTCAAAAATTGACATTTAAAAAATGTCGAAGCTCGCGATTATAATAAGGCGGAGCTTCATCCAGTTGAAGCCAAATAGTTGCTCTAATATTTAAAAGGACATCTTGAATGAATGAATGAATGGAAAAGGGGTGGTGATACTAGATTATCGATGCCTAGGCCTCCATTGGGCCCTTTACATCCCACCATATCTGCAGGTTATTCGAGGCCGATCGCCTTTGCGAATCCAAGCAGCCTCGTTAGTTGAACTTGCCTAACTGCTTCCGGTAACAAAACTATATCTCCGAAATATCTCTGTCTCAGTCCGTTGAGTGGTGGGCACCCTCTGAGAACATGGTTAATAGTTTCATCCTCCTTCATACACCATCTGCACGTCGGGTCGCTCTCGACACCGATTCTATGAAGATGGCCCCTGAGGTGACAATGTCCTGTCAACAATCCGACCACAATTCGCAGCTCTTTTCTTCCCAAGGAGAGAAGCTCCTTAGTACGCCGTGCGCTAGGCCCAGTTATATGTTCCTTAAGACACCTCATTCCAGGAGCTCCCTTGCATGATTCAATAAATTTGCTTTCCAGCAACGATTTTAATTCCCTTTTGTCACTAGCAATTGGGACAGGTAATGTTGGTTGGGGTCCATACGGTTCGATCGCCGAACCCAACTTTGCCAGACGGTCTGCTTCCTCATTCATTCTCGTGTATGCCCGAGTGAACTGGGACCCATACGAGTCTGACTGTGCAGCCTTACCTTATCATACCATTTAGTACATCCTAGCACTCAGACACCAGTCGCGAAGTCACGACACTCGACTTCAGTGCCAATATCGCAGCTTTACTGTCTGAGCATGTATTTATTACTCTATTCCTGTCTATGTCCCTCTCACAGAGATGGACACACTGCAGAATAGCATAAATTTCCGCTGAAGGACATCTTCTAATAACACTGGAAGATAGTGTAAAAGAAAATCACGAGAAACATCAAACCATTTAGAGCTCCTTCAAAAAAGTAAGGTTAAATTAAATATGGACCCAGTATTCCTCCCCACACATTAACCGACCACCTATTCTGGTTTCTCATAAATCTGTATTCATGCAGATTTGAATTAGAATAGTAATGGAAGTTGTGTCTATTCATGAAACTATTCTTATGAAAAATACATTCATCTCTAAACAACACATTATCAAAAAAAAACATGCCCTTACGACCTATCACGAGTTCCTGGAACTCTCCGAATTCTGAACGTGCCAAATTTCTCCTTCCAATTTTGAGACCATTACAAGGAAATACATCGTCCTGGATTAAGAACTCGCAACATTTCGTAGAAATTATACGTGAAATAGAAGTACAACCGGAAGACCATTTTATTAGCTTTGACGTGGAAAGCCTATATACCAACGTTACAGTTAAGGAGTCACTAAAATTATAGGAAAGAAACTTGAAGAAGACTAGACCTTAGCAGAAAGAACATCTTTACCACCGCACACCATTATGGACTTGTTGGAAAGTTGTTTGACTAATTCCTATTTTAAAGAAAAGGAAAAATTGTACATCCAGGATGATGGACTACCGATGGGATCTTCATTCTCACCGGTGGTCGCAAATATTTTCATCGAATGGTTCGAGACGTTTGCAATTGAATCCACAACTAAGAAATCAAAGTTAGGCTCAGATACGTAGATGATTCTTATATTATTTGGAGTGGAAATGACGAAGAACTTCGAAAGTTTCTTTTTCATCTCAACAATATCAGCCCAACTATTAAACTCACCATGGAGAAAGAAGTAGAAAATAAATTACCATTCTTAGATGTCTTGGTTGAAAGAAACGGCAGACAAATTTGAACTTCGGTTTACAGAAAAGCTAGGCACACAAGGCAATACCCTAATTATTCATATAATCACTCCAACAACACCAAACAAGGAATTATACGAAATTTCGTAGATAGAACCTTAATTCTCTGCAACTCCAACGATATGAAAGAGATAGATTACATTAAAAATGATCTGACAGCCAACGGATAGCCAGTATATCTAGTGGATAAATTTCTCGAACAATGCCAAAATAGGACAACATCGACAACGAATGAAAAATGAAAACCAATATTGAACATCTCCTATGTTAAAGGCATTCCAGAAAAAGTTAGAAGGATAGGAAAACGATATAAAATCAACGTTGTTTTCAATTCAAATAACTCTATGAGAAGTCGGCTCACTAGGGTCAAACCAACAACTCAAAGGGGCATGAAGAACTATGTATATCAGATACCATGTGAATGTGGCAATTCCAACGTTGGCGAAACAAAGAGACCTTTTGGCGTAAGGATTAAAGAACACCAAAAATGCACATCTCGAGAAGAAACAGAAAAATCTGGTGCCGCCAACCATGCTTGGACTGATGGACACCACATAAAATGGTCTGAAGCTAAAATACTACACCGAGAAGAACATTGGAGAAAACGGAAATTCAAAGAAGCCGCGGTTATACATCAGAACCCGAGTTGTTTTAGTAAACCATCTTTAGATATAAGAGAAGTGTGGAAACCACTTCTTAATAATTATAAACTGAAACTAAATGCAGCATAAAAATGAGATTTTGCTGTAGCAGGCATGACTGCTCTCATCTCAGTCACACTCTACTGCATTCACTTTTAGTATAAATAGTCACGTAGCTAAGGGATTTATTTAGTTTCACTTGAAAACGGTTAGAGATATCTACTAGTCGAAACGTCGTGATATTCAACAAAAAATAAAGACAATGGAAGTCCAACAGATATCTACTACTTCGCAAGAAACATCGTTGTCTATGACCTTCAAACAAACACTACTTTGATATGTTCAGAGCTTTTGGGACACCCATTATAATATGAAAATAATTTTAAAAAGTAACTATATTAGACCCCCATATATTCCAAAACTAAAACTTTTTAAAAGTCACGTATTTTGGCCGCAAGATTCCGTGCCGTATAAGGTAAATAACCCCGTATTAAATTTTTCTGAAATTTTAACCACTTATTTTCAACGGAATTATCTAAATCCAAACTCCGGCCCCAGTTTTTGAAACAATTATTAGCGGAATGGTGAATTTACAAAGTTGTCCGTCAAGTTTCACTAGCCCATGTATACTATCGCAAAAGTTGAGTTACGAAGTTTTAAATTTCGAGCAAGTAACCATTGAGTATGAAAACATAGTATGTAAGGAAGTTTCGTGGAAAATTTATGTTTTTATGTCTAACAGAAAAAAAGTATCGAATTTTTAAAGCTGAGGCTGTATCTGGAGGTGCGTGTTCGGTACAAACTTATCGATGCTTAATCCATTCTGAAAACTTCTTCTTCCTTCTTCTTTCTTATATATAAGCAATTTGCTTGTTATTTTTCGTCTCTTTGCCTGGTTTTAGTCTATTCCGAGGTTATCACTCCATCGTTTACGGGGTCTTCCGGTACTCCTACGTCCTATTGGTGATTTGTCCCTCGTGATCTTTACTATTCTGTCGTCGGTCATGCGGTTGATGTGTTCGTTCTATTCCCTTTTTTTTTGTAATACCCAGTCATTGATGTTTTCGATTTAACACACTCTTCTTATATACTCGCTTCTATTCCGATCCATGTGTCCTGCCAGCTATCCTGCGCACCACTCTTATTTCTATTGTTTCCTGTATTTTATTTTGTTTTCAAGGTTTCTGGTCTGGTTTCTGCAGTGTATGTTAGTATGGGTTTGATTGCTGTTTTATAAATTCTGGATTTAACTTCGATTCCTATATGTTTATTGCTCCATATGGTACTGTTAAGGCATGCGGCTGATCTTCCTGCTTTCATGACTTGTCCCCTCACCTCCGTTTCAACATCCCCGTATCCGGATATTTCTATTCCGAGATACTTGAACTTCATTTCCTGCTGTATAATTTTGTTGTCTATTTCTAGTTTGCATCTGAGTGGTGTACTAGATGTAGTCATGGCTTTAGTTTTTGACGCTGATATATTCATGTTAAACTTTTTCGCTGTTATGTTAAATTGATGCAGTAGTCTTTGCAAATCGTCTTCGCTTTCAGCTATTAACACTGCATCCTCGGCGTAGCACAGTATTTTGATTTCCCTGTCTCCCATTTTATACCCTTTCAATCTATGCACCTGCTTTATCAACTCGTCCATGATGATATTAAATAGTAGGGGGCTAAGACAGTCACCTTGTCGGCTGCCATTATTTACTTTTATTTTTTCGGTCAATTCACCGTTTATCCTAGCTTCAATTGTATTTGCCTGATACATATTTTCAATCGTTTTGATAATGTTTTGAGGTATTTGTCTGTCATAAAGTAGCTGTGTTACATCCTCCAGTTGTATACGATCGAACGCCTTCTTTAGATCGATGAAACACATAAAGGCTGAAAACTGCGAAAGAATATTCTGCAAATTTTGCTGAGAAATATCTGAGAAAATTCTGTTTTAAAAGTTTACTAAAGAGTACTATAGACTATAGTCTTTAAATATCCCCAAGATAAAACAAAATATACAAAAATCTCTTTAATTATGGAAATATTATAGATAAGGTTTAGTTATACCTAAGTAACTTTTCATTTATGGTAACATATACTTTTGCCACGCCACTGTTTTACACCCTGTCCCCTACAGAAAAAAATATGTCACTTCACCGAAAAAACCTGTGTATTCATGTAGAAAAGCCTTAAAAAAGCTTAAGTTCTCGTATAAGACGATAAAAGTATAAAAGGAAGAAACCCTAAAAAACTTTTTATCCCAAAAGATAAAGGCTTAGATATTGTGTCCTACCTTCAAATTTCTAAAAACATTTTTAGATTGACTTGACGTTTGGAAATAAAAGCTTTTGTACTGGAAGGGCTTATACATGCACCTGTAACATATGTTCTTTTTTGTGTGTATAGTGTATTTAATCTGTGTTAGTTTAATAGAATTTTTGAAAGTCTATTGTAAAGAAAAGAGAACGCTTCAGATTTAAAGTAATTCAGTTACCGAATATAGTGAATACGGGAAAATATAACTTAATCTATTCGAAAATGTACAAAAATGTTATTAATCAATAAAAAAATACATTTATTATAATTTATTATTATTATCCAGCGATACCATCGAAACTAATGCAATACCAATACTAAGGGGAATATTTCAGGTGATCCAATAAGCCCATTGTGGTTCTGCCTTGCAATGAACCCACTATCACGCCGTTTAAACTCCACGAGATACGGCTTTGGTATTAGAAATAACAAAGAAGAGGTAGTAAGATTGACTCATCTTCTATACATAGATGATCTTAAACTGATGGCTGCTACCAGAAACCAGGTGGAACAAATGCTCAAAATTGTGGAGGAGTTCTCCAGGGATATCGGAATGTAGCTTGGCTTTGACAAATGCCGTATTTTGAACATTGTTAAAGGAGAGATACAACCGAGATTATTTGAGACACAGAGCGGTAAAATTATAGATGCAATGATAGCGGAACAAAAATACAAATATCTAGATTTGAAATAGGCTAAAAGAATTGATCATCGCACCGTCAAGGCTGAATTGACAACTGATTTTGTTAGAAGGGTAAGGCGTGTATTACGAACTGACTTAAATGTAGAAATTTTTTAAATGCGCTCAATATAGATGTATGCTCTGCGCTTTTAGAATTGTGAAATAGAGCAGGTCGGGCATCAAAAACCTGCAAAGAAAAATAAGAACACTCCTAACACAAGCACACAAACACCATCTTCGTAGTGCTATTGAAGTTTCAATGCTTCCAAGACGTCAAGGAGGAAGAGGATTGGTGGTTATTGGTAAACAACTCGACCAACTAATAATAAACTTACGTTCATATTTCCACAGGTTAATGGACTCTTTCACACTACATCGAACAATATGCGAGGCAGATGATTTAACGCCGCTTCAGCTGAGAGAACATGATATTGCGTCTCACCACCAAATAGACCAAGAGAAGTTACAGGCCTGGCTACGGAAGCCACTTCATGGGTAGCATCCAAATGAGATAAATCAGGACAATGTCGACAGCTCAGCATCGAACTATCTCTCAATAAAAAAACGACCAATGTAGATACATTAGAGACAATCCAGCACATAACTAGAGGATGCCAAGCGTTTGCCGCAACGGAGTATAAGAAAAGAGATGACTCAGCCGCTAAGATATTCCACCAACGGTTAGCAGATTAGTTAAATCTATTGCAGGTAGGAAAAGTGCCTTATTACAAGTACAATCCAGAGCCCACTCTTGAGAACCACAAGCTCAAGTTATATTGGGAACGAACGGTTCTCACGGATCAGACAGTTGCTCATAATAGACCAGACATTAAACTAACAGATAAAATTTCTAGGCGAACTACACTAATCGACATTGCGGTTCCTAACAACAACCTAAGGCCAAAATACAACGAAAAGATCGCCAAATACACAGATCTGCAGAAGGAACTGGGTCTTAGTAAGCACATAAGTCGATTCAGAATGCAGTTCTCCTAGTAACCGCGCGGACCGTCTGAAAATTTGTAGGAAATACAGCGGACCACGTCACCTAGGACTCGATAACATGGAAAGGGCTCCCACACAGCTTTATCCTCTTGGTATTTTTGTATACCTCTGGAGCAATAGGGAAGCCGTTTGGTTTGAAATCAGAATTTATAATTAATTCCAACAAAAAGGTAGTTATTTCGCAGTTTTTTGACATTTACTCCCTATTTCGAGATAGTAGAACACGATTTTGGTCTAATTGAATCTATTTTTCCTCACTTTTCCTGAAAACCCAAAAAAACAGCATATTTAACTTTATAAGGCACTCTTATTTTTGAAGAAACTCTGAACTTTCGTATTTATTTTTGATTGAACTAATTAAAATACATTGTAAGAAATATATTTCCACTTTGTTTGCACAAATTTTAGTAAACAAATTTAGAAAAAGTTGAATTTTCAACAAAAAAGCAAAAATGTGTCTTGTTAACGTCATCGACCATTTTACTACTGAAAGCGACCAATATTCGTTTCAACGTTGCCAAGTGTAAAATATTTTCATAGTATAAACTCTAAAATTTGTTCATCTTGGTGAAAAACATAGTTTAATTTTTGTAATGTATAAAAAAGGGTAAAATGAATTTGGTAAGTTCAGGTTTAGCTTAGTTTTGTTTGAAATACTCAAACTAACCTGAACTAACCTAAATTGACCTATATTTATTAATTAATTAATGTTATTGTCCAGTAGAGACAACGTAGAGGGGGGACAGTCTCTGCCAGGGAAGGAAGTATACTGTAAACCAGTAAACACCGAAGAAGAATTGTAAACACGAATACAAAATTTATTAAACACTTTAGAAGTAGAGCTGATGGAAAAGATCCAGTTCAACTTACTCCGCAGAATTAATTTTTGTGTATATCAAAATGCAGGTCATTTTAAATATTCACTTATAGTTTCATTGAACAATTAAATACAAGTTTTCTGTTTTAGTTTGTTAATGACTTTGTGTGTTAATCCCATTGTTCTTTGCCAGTTCATTCTTACATTATTATAATTGTGAGCTCGTTGCTATGTAAATTTTTATTGTTGTTAGTCTTTTAACCCTTAAACATACTCCAAAAGACCAATCTGGATAAAATATGAAGGAGGATTTCAGAACCAGCTGCTCGAAGCGACGCCTATTAATAATAACTCTTTTGAATAAAAGATTTCAGAAATTTTAATTGGAAATTTAATATACAAAGGCACAAAAAAGTTATAATGCTTTGGATGTACGCGAAGTGTCGCTGGTGGCGCCCTCTGAAATGTACATCGAAACTGTAATCAGGTCTTAATTTCTCATCTTAAAAAATCATATAGTATCAAACTTAATGCAAATCTAGCCATTATTAGGATAAATATTCACCCTGTATTTTGGAAACTATCAACTTTTAAACGAAGAGCTATATTGGGCTAGATCCTCATATTTTAAATTCAGAAAATTGCTCTAAAGTTTTGTAAAGATCTTTTAGAGATGCCCTGTATAATTTTGAAGATCCACCTAATGATCCCACTCGGTAAGGTGAACGAAAAATTTTACTGGAATGCATGTTTCATTAGATAAGATTAAAAACTGACGAGGTTATAGGGTTGTGTATTGCGAATGGACGGACTTCTGGACTTCTTCTATTTGGTGTGCTCTGTCTTCTAGAGCGCTACACTCTGCAAGAATATGAATAGAGGTTTCGTCTTCCTCCTTACAGAATCTGCACTCTTCTCTTTCTACCAATCTGAGTTTCTTGAGGTGTCTCATCAGGTGGCATCAGCTCAGGACTCCTGTCAGAATTCTGAGTTGGTTTCTACTCAAGCTTGCGCATTTTTGAATCTCTCTGGTCATAATTTCCAAGAAGTATCTTCGCTTGTCAATTCTTGTAGCTCCATCCAATAATTGGATCTCCTGCTTTCTTCTTCTATCTTTAGTTCTTCCAGCATTACGCTGCTACTGATTCCATAGAAAGGCTTTGGCTCCAGAAATGGTATTTCAGTCCCTTTCCTCGCAAACCTGTCTACTACTCCATTCCCCTCTATCCCGGTATGTCCCGGTACCCACATGAGGGTGACTTTATTTATCATGCAGTTCCTCTAGGCATTTCCAGACGATCTTGGAACTAACAATTTGAGAGCTCAGCGCATTGATGTCTGCTTGACTATCCATCATGATGATAGTCTCTTGGCCAAGATAGTGTTTCTCCTTGTGAAATTGAATACATATCCTAATGGCATGTATTTCTACCTGAAAAATGCTTGGTGACTTGCCTAAGCTTTCGTAGTGTCTGGTACCGGGTCCATATCTTCCTACTCCAGTTCCTTCCGTTGTTTTGAAACCATCTATATAGCATATAGTGGATTTCTTGCTGAGTTTTTCAATGGTATTTCTATCCCATTCGCTCTTGTGACTCAACTTTGTGCTGAAGTTTCTCACAAAATTGAATTTCTTCTTCATTTCATCTTGGGGCATGTCCCAGATTTGTTGATTTGTGGATGAGAGATTGAGCCTTGGTTTTATGATCTCATCTCTCATCGTTTTCCTTCAATGTTCTCTAAACATATATATGTAAAGATGTGAGGTTTAGAATTACTTCCATGGCGGCCGTTTATTGTCTGCAAAATAATATCTTTTGCAATGCTGTTTCAGATTTCTGAATGAAAAGTAGTTAATTTCGCAGAGAGGGGGTTAAACTTTGACTGCCTGTAGAACTCACATGTTATCAGGAAGAATGAAGATAAACTCATTTTTTATCGTAAAACACTGCATAAAATACAACATATTTTAATCATATTTGAGGGATTGTAATTACTATTGAAACTTCAATGTTCAGTCATCTGTTTCTATCATAGTTGTGTAAATATTTTTTCTGATATATCTCATAAGAAAGTCACGCCAACTAACCGATACAATTTAAAATCCAACGATACCATTTCGCATTCTATCGTGTTTTAACCGACGTAGACTCTATTCGATCACTTGGAATAATGGTCCCTTTTGTATAAAAACTCGAAACACACCTTCAACTCCATCAATAACAAATAAAACTGTCCGCTACATTTTTCTGCAGATACAGCGTTTCGAACCCCCGGAACATAGATAAAATTCGGTAAAGGGATTTACGTTAAATCCCTATGGAATCGGTTATACACGCTGAGTCGCATAACGGAGATCGTCCGCTATATTTTACGGTGGAGTGCACGTTAATTTTCGGTAAATGTCGGAACAATTTGATTTTTAGTTTATCATCAAGCAATTTAAGGGGCAAATAGATAGCTATTGGTGGAATTTTTCAAACCCCAAAACTTTATTTAGACACGGAAAAAGATATAATATACCGTACTTAATAAATAAAATCAGATAAAATAACTCTACAGGGTGTCTGGTAAGTATCTCCTAATTTATTGGAAGCATACAGGGTAGGTTAAAATAACCCTACTTTGTTATACCCAGCGATTTGTCTTATCAGCTTTAAGTTTTGAACCGACTTGTATAATTTAATGAAATCTTTACATTTTATAGAGGCCATAACGACTCATTAAACTATACTACAGTAAATGTTTTAGATCATCAGAGAAGTCAGGAACGGACTTGCAGCCACACTCGTTGGGTCTCATTTTTGACAGGTCTCATTTTACATTGCTGAAAATCATTTTTTTAAATACTTTGGTCTATTCTCTTCAAAAAGGTATTCTTAATTTATTTCGATAAAACTGGCGGTTTTCAAGATAAATCGATTTTTATGCGAAGAACTGAAAAGTTACCAATGCTAAATACAAACAGGTAAAAATAAAATATAGAGGATGTGCTGATGTGCTTTAATTTATGGGTAAACACTCTATAACTCTTTGAATGCAAGAAGATGTTGTAGCATTTAAATTTACCAGTTAGCATCAATGCTACATGTTTTTAGTAATATGATATAATTTGTATATTTTTACCTGAGCAAATTTAATTATTTATCCCGTAATTTAAAGAAGTAAACATGGAATTTGTTTTTTTGGTTCACAACTCTTTTGGTCTTGTAACTTATCACTTTTTTTTTCTTAACACAGTTTGTAAATTGCTGTAGTTTATATATATATCACATTATTTGGTTTGAATTTAAAAGTCGTAAAATATTTTATTTTTAATATACTCTCATTTATTTACATTCCATTTCAGTATTAAAAGTATAAGGTTATAGTCCGTAATGTGAGGATGTATTCCCAATTCGTTGACACGAGCACGGCATGTCGAGATCGATCATTTAAGGTTGAGTATGCAGTATGGAATTTGTAGCATTTTTTTTGAACTTTGTTTTAATCATGATTAGTAACTTTGGACTGTTTGATCATAATTTTCTCTTTGATAATTTTCCATGGCTTGCCAATATTTGATGTATTACCTGGTGGTCAGTGTAAGTTCGGAACTAGGTTAGAGTGCTCCAGGTTGAGAATAAGGTTGGCTAAAGTAAATACCAATATCCCTAACATTTGTCACGTCTGGTTGCAAGAGAGATTTTTATTTTCGTTCACTTTACTGTTGAACCGTTAAAGGCAGCAGACCTATCCTGCCATCAGCTTTGAAAGGGCAGACGGTCAAGTGTTTTTTAAAAAAAGTCCACTAATCAATGAGGTAAGATTTTGCCCCTTATCTTTACGAATATGTGGTAAAACAACATTTTATTTCAGGGCTATTTGAAGCCAGTTCTTTTTTATCTTTGGGCTTCATCTCACTCTTTTCATCTTGATATTGCTGTCAAGGCTTTCTGATGGTTCCGGCCCTAGTTTTCCTGTCCGTGTGACCACGACTGTTTTAACCTTACCGTGCGTTTGGTTGGTGAGTTGGAAGTGGCCCTGTGAAGCCTCCATTCATCCACAACATAACAGGAATCCTAGCAACAGCGCTAAAAGTGAGAGGTACCATAGCATAGACCAGGCAGGAGAAAACTTTAAGTTAAAGAATTGGAGCTATAAATCAATTTTTTTTCAAATACAAAGGAAACAACATAAATATATTTTAATGTGATATAATAACATGTAAGAACTTTTTGATAACTCTATAAAACTTACGTTATTGGCAAATAAAGGTTCTAGAACATTTGCGGCCAAATTTTATATAACCTTTTAAAAACGAGGTAACAACCATAGTTATCAAGAGAGTACAAAAACATTGTAGGCACCATTCTAATTTATGTACATAATAATTTTTTTTGGGAATAAAATGGAATTGTTATTTTGTTTTAATTAAGTCGTTTCATTGTGGAGCTATACACCAACCGTCAATAATTTAACAAGGGAGACGCCGCAATGTTATGTTGAACGATTTCCAGTTCAGCCGTGGTTAACTCTAGAAATCTAACATGAAAAAATAAACAATGTTTAAATGTTATTTTGGCAAGTGTTCAGTATGGACTTCATCTACTTGAATACGTTTTCTTATTCTCTGAATATTTACCCACTGCACTGCAAATAATTTTCCGGCATTATTGCGGACTTCGTAAAAGTTCTCGCTAGTAGTTGTGTTCTAGTATTTACTGGTGTTGAATAAACTAGCTTTTTTAGATGTACGCAGAAATAAGTCTAAGGGATTTAAGTTTAGAGATCTTGGTGCCCATAAAGCAGGCAAGGGCGGATCCAGCCTCTCTCTTTGGGGGGGGGCGGCACTGATATCACAAAAGTGCGGTATGGCAAGTAAAAACAAGCTGTCGACGGAGGGGGGGGGCACCAGCAACATTCCCATTTCATGTGTAAAAGTAGGGTCGGGTCTATTTTTCTGAATTTGAAGTCCTTGGAGGAAGGGGGGGGGCGATCCCAAGAAAAACAAGTTGCCTACAGGGGGGGGGGATGCCAGCAGCATACACATTCCTAGTATAAGAGGCAGAATTGGGTCTATTTTCCTGGACTCAAAGCTCTTGGGGGGGGGGGAGGAGGCGATCGCAAGAAAAACAAGTTGTCAACGGGGGTAAGTGCCAGCAGCATACACATTCCTAATATAAAACCCCTTGTTGTCGGGATTCTTAGCGGGGAATACCTGGGAAAAGAGGTCGGTTTTTGAATATTATTTTGGATATTTTCTCATCCTCCTCAGCGAATTTAACTGCGGGAATTGAAAGCAACTTATGACATGGTTAAGTGATAAGATGTATCCCTTGCGTGAGTTAAATGAACTGTTTTTATGACGTTACGGAATAGATTACAAGGAAAGTATGTTCAGATAGATAGATAACGCTAAAACATTTCATTGCGTAATAATTTTTATTACTGATTTTCATTTTGCGCATTACGTTACATTCCGGCAGCGGATTTTACATTCAAATTTGCATACGATTTTCATGCGACAAGTTGTACAACGATTTCTTTTGCGGAAATTTTTATCATAAATTTTCAAATCATTTTCTTTGCGGAAAATAACAAACACAAAAAGGCCTACAAATTCAAACACTTGCAAATTCCCCCTGGCTAAGTGTTATTCACGGTAATGCTTAGCTTACCCAATACTTTAATCTTCTTTTACAATCTTAACCTTGGGGCATTCCAAGCTTAACCTTCATCATGCTTTATGCATAGTCGACAAATGCTTATTTTTGAAAGCAAACTTTACTTCAATTTCCGAAGTAAACAAAAGATAAACAAAAGCCCTATATCATCCTCTCCCCTTTTGTCTCGGTGAGCGAGAAGAAAGGTGAAGCGGCCAGATTTCCTATCTGGTCGGGTGGTTTAGGAGGGATTCTCACCGCACCTACCTGCGTTGCGGTTCAATAAGGTAGATAAAGACTTAGATACGGTTTTTACTTCTAAATCTACCTTCTTTCAATGACAAAAAAGCGACCTGGTGGAAATGAACCACGATTGCGCTCGTTACAGGACCAAACACGCATCACGATACGGTCTAGTAAGATAAAGTTATACTTGGAAACGCTTTGCCCGAGGTTGTTATGGTCGCTGCTTTATGAAGATATCGTATACTGTAGCGATTTCGGGAACAACATCATACAAGTCTAATGCTTTCGACAGCTGACTGAAAACCGACAAGCTCAATTCGACAAGCGTCTAGAAAACAAACTACACCCAATTTTAAAAAAGGAGGCGTTCCTTAATTCGAGAGCAGTCTTAGGCTGGCCACGAGTGACGTGTTAAACTAAATTATCTTGTGGACTTCAGTATTCAATAAATTTGGTTTCAAACACCAGTTTTAGTTCCATTTTATCAACACTGGTTGAAATAGATATTATTTTCATCCCTACAGAGATAGTCACTTTCTTCTTCTTCTTCTGTTGGTGCCTATCCTCTGTGGATGTTGGCAATCACATTGGCCCATATGACCTTATTGACAGCTGTTCTAAATAAATGTACCGTCGTCATTCCTGTCTATTGTCTGATATTCCTCAGCCATGATGTTCATCGGCGACCCTGAGTTCTTTTACCCTCTATCTTACCTTGCAAAATTAACTGAATTAGTTGGTATTTCTCATTGCGCATTACATGCCCTAAGTATGATATCTTTCTGATTTTCACATTGCGCATAATTTCTGGGTCTCTTTTCATACGTTGCATCACGGTGTTATTTGTGACATGATGGATGTAAGAAATTCTGAGCATGCGGCGGTAAAACTACATTTCGAAGGCTTCCAGTCGTTTAGATGTTGTTTCTGTCAAAGTCTATGCTTCCACTCCATATAGAAGAGTTGAAAATACATAACATCTCAAGACTCGTGTTCTTATATCAATGTTCAGGTGCATATTGCACAAGATCTTTCTGAGGCGGTTGAAGACAGCTCTCGCCTTCTCTATGCGGCATCTAATCTCTTGTGAGTGGTCCCATTCTCTGTTCATACTGCATCCTAGATACGTAACTTTGTCAACAGTTTCCAAAGTTTCATTATTTGCTCTAAATTGGTGGTGTATTTCGTCATTTTTCCTTACTATAAGGATGTTTGTCTTTTTACAGTTTAATTTCATGCCGTATCTTTCACAGGCTTCCACTACGCTGTCTACTAGTGTTTGCAGATCCTCTGCATTATCGGCCAACAGAACTGTGTCGTCTGCATATCTTAAGTTGTTAATGCTTTCACCATTAATTCTTATACCCTCTCTCATTCCACTGATAGCTTCCCTGGACAGCATTTCCGAGTACGTATTGAATAACGTCGGCGATAAAATACAGCCCTGACGAACTCCCCGTTTTATTGTAAATTCTTGTGATGTTTCGTTGCCTACACGTACAGTCGCCCTTTGATGTTAGTAAAGGTTTCTAATAAGGCGTAAATCCTTGTCATCGATACCAGATTCATTTAATATTTGAAGCAGTTTGTGATGTTGCACTTTGTCGAATGCTTTCTCGAAATCGATAAAACATGCATAGACATTGCAGTTTACGTCCCGAGCTCTGTATATCAAAATTTGAATAGAAAACAGAGCTTCTCGTATTCCAAGTCCATTTCTAAAGCCAAACTGAACATTGCTAACGTTTTCTTCAAATTTTCTATATATTCGAGAGTGAGTGATACTGAGAAGGATTTTCAGCGCATGGCTCATTAAGCTTATAATTCTGTAATCAGAGCATCTGGTAGCATTTGTTTTCTTAGGAAGAGGAATGAAGGTGGAAACTAGCCAATCTCCAGGCAATTCGCCAGTTTCGTAAATTTTATTAAGTAGACTTGTTAGGAGTAAGTTGGTCATCTTCAAATAGTTTTAGTATTTCTGATTGTATATTATCCGGCCCAGGTGACTTATTGGTTTTTAGTCGTTTTATTCCATATGTTACTTCGCTGAGTGTTATTTCTGGTCCGGAAAATCCAAGGACATCTGTTTCTGTCTTCTGTTCTTCATCGAATAATTCTCCCATATATTCCTCCCATCTTTCAAGTATTTTTTCATTCTCGTACAGCAGATTGTTGTGTTTGTCCAGTACTGAATTATTGCTGCGTGAGTTGTTTCCTCTGGTTAGGGCCTTGATTTTCTTATGCAAGTTACAAATGTCATGTTTTTGTTCTAAGGATTCGATTTCTTTACATTCGTTTTGTAGCCACAACTCTTTAGCTTCCTTGATCCTATTGTTAATAATTCTGTTTATGTCTTTGTACTTTCTTTCATTTTTATGTCTGTATTTTCTTCGCTCTTTCATGAGTTCTAATATTTCTTCTGTCATCCACGGATGTTTCTTTATATTTTTTCCTGCTTTTAGTTTATTATCCACTATTGAATTACAGACATTTTTTATCTTCTTCCACATATCATCCACATTTATGTTCTCCTTGTTAATATCCGTGGCTATGCTCGTTATTTTGTTGTTTAATTCCTCTTTGACTTCGTCTCTTGTGGTGTTATCTTTCAACCTCTGAATGTCCGATCGTTTTTGGAATTTTCCTTTCCAGATATTTTTTATGTGTAGCTTAATCCGGTTCAGCAAAAGATTATGGTCTGAAGGGACATCCGCTCCCGGATATGCTTTTGCGGATTTTACGGAATTCTGAAATCTTTTGTTTATGATGATATAGTCTATCTGGTTTCTTATCACTTTTTGGGGACAATCAGCTGGAGACTTCCATGTGTAGAGTCTTCGAGGCGGTAACTGAAAAAAGGTGTTCATTATCGCACTGTCCATTTCATGGCAGAACTGAATAAGACGATCCCCTATATCATTTCTCTTGCCCAGTCCAAATTGGCCTACAGTATTATCTACTACTCGCTTGCCTACTTTAGCGTTAAAGTCTCCCAGCAGGATATTGATTTCTTGTTTTTTGGTGTGTTTAAGGGCTTCTTTTAGCTGTTCATAGAAAATTTCTACTTCCTGCTCTGAGCTTTCCGAGGTTGGAGCATATGCTTGTACAATATTCATATTAAATGGTTTGGCATTAATTTTGAGTAGTGCAACTCTATCCGATATGCCTATAAAACTGAGTACACAACTATTAACCTTTTTGTTGACTATAATAGCTATTCCG
Source organism: Diaprepes abbreviatus (assembly GCA_034092305.1). NCBI lineage: Eukaryota > Metazoa > Arthropoda > Insecta > Coleoptera > Curculionidae > Diaprepes > Diaprepes abbreviatus. The sequence goes on along the minus strand of JASJET010000138.1, from coordinate 2,665,838 downwards.
TTTTTGTTTCTTGTTGTTGTATCTCCGCAGTAGTATACCGTGTGATTGTCTATTTCATAGTGGCCTGAGTTGGGTCATCTAACTTCGCTGCATCCAAGAATATCTATGTTGAGTTGTCGCATCTCCTTAATTACATTATTTACCTTGCCGGCTTGGAACAGACTTCGTACATTCCATGTACCAATCTTTTTGTCGCGTTTTAGTGTAAATTTATCGCGTAACCGGGGGATTCTTAGCACCCTCTCCTCACTTAAGAGGTGCCCGGGACTGAGGGCCGTTCCTAAGTAGACTTGATCCATTGTGATTATCCTGGGGATGTAATTAGCTAGGTAGTTTCCCCTTGCTTTCCTAGCTTTTATATCAGCCGACTCTAACATGAGTACCGACGTATAGTCACTTTGCAGAATAGCATACATTTCTTCTTGAAAAAGCATCGCATGCTGTTCGAGAGAATAAGACCATATGACTTAACGAAAATTCCAGCTCCAGCTGTTTCGTCCTGTTGAAATCCGTCTGTTGCAATCCTCTCTGTCTGGTAAAAGTATCTCAAGAGGGTTTAATTTTAAAACCGGCAGAAAATTCACTGTAAACACTAATTAACACTTATCATAAAACATAATTTTGACACATATACACCCATATCGGAATATTTTTAAAACATGTTCTTTCCGTATACTTACATTTCCATTTTGATTCTTTAGCAAAATTCATATATCAGTGTCAAAAATTAACACATACAAGAAACACGACACCTCGATGAAAAACCAACTTCACTTCCACGCATCAATAATTTTCGTCAATAATCTCTCGAAAAATTGCACTTTTTGTCTGTTTATTGGCAAACCAGAAGTCGACAGGTATTAGTTCAATACATGCACACGAATAATAGCGACATGAGAACCCCTTGTCTCTTTTTAAAGGTTTGTATGTGAACAAATACGTCCGGAATAAGGATTCAGATTAAGTTACTTTTGTAATTTTGGTTTTATTTGGAGAACAGTAGCGTACAATTATTTTAGAAGACAAATAATGAAAAGTACAACAGCTTGATCTGACAATTTTCATTAAAGTAAAAAAAGTGTCAGTTTGCTATCTTGAGAAACAACATTGTAATAATTTCAACCAACTTTTTTTCTTCTCTTCTTCTTCTTGGTAGAACTAAGTTCTGTTATCTACACAATGCCTCATGGATCCTCGTTTGAGGTCGAAATCCAGCTGTCTCTCTATCTTTTGGGGGGCCGTCCAGGCGGTGTTTGGTTTCTCTCTCATCACGGTTTTTACTAGTCGGTCATCGTCCATTCGTTTCACGTGACCTCCCCACTGCCTACGATGGTTTCGAACCCACTTCACAACATCGTCCACTCCGATGTCCTCGTGTATTTATGGGTTTCTTATTCTATCTCTTAAACTTGTTCCCGTGATTATTCTCAACGTTTTCATTTCTGTGGTTCTCATAATTTGTTTTGTCTTTGTTGTTTAATTTCTTGTTTCTGCGCCGTAGGTCAGTATCGGACATACACAGATCTTGTAAATTCTTGCTTTGCTCTCAACCATCATATGTTTATTGTTCCAGATTATGTCTCTTAGTTGGCCTGATATAATGGCCATTTTGTTGGCTTGTGTGCGTACTTCTTCCGTTACTGTCCTGTTAGTTGTTATATGTGCTCCCAGGTATTTAAACTTCCCAACCTGTTCGATATGTTTGTCGTCAACCATTAGTTTGCATCTTACCGGTTCTTTTGCTATTACCATTGCTTTGATTTTCACCACAGATATCTTCATATTATACTGTCTGGCTGTTCGATTGAGATGGAAAAGCATTCTTTGTAAGTTGTCCTCGCTATCTGCTGTCAAGGCAATATCGTCTGCAAAGCATATAATCTGAAAGGTGTTGTGTCCCATTGGGTACCCGATATTTGTGCTTTTTACCTCATTAATGATTTCGTCCATGATTACATTGAAAAGTGTTGGACTTAGGCTATCATCCTGTCTTATTGCTACGGATAGTGGGATTTCCTCTGTTAAAGTGTTATTTGTTTAAATTAGCATGGTGTTTTTGGAATTAAGTTCGTATATTGTGCGTATGACTGCTTCGTCTACTTGTTTTCTTCGCAGTAGTTTTGTTATGTGTTCGAGTTTGACTCGGTCGAATGCTTGTGTAAAGTCCACAAAACAAATGAACAGCGGTTTATCGTATTCGATAGATTTTTCAGCCAGCTGTCTGATAATAAATATACCGTCGATAGTAGAGCGGTTATTCCGGAAGCCCTGCTGTTCTTCGCACGCCCCTAACTTGTCTACAATCCGTTGTGACAGTATTTTGGTTAACAATTTGGCTGAACTGTTCAGTAGGGTGATTCCTCTGCAGTTTTCGGATTGTTTCTTTGATTCTCTTTTGTGGATCGGAATTGTGATGCTTTTCCGCCATTCGTTGGGTACTGACGTTGTGCGGAGTATTTTTTGAAATAGAACAGTGAGCTCTGTGACAAGGCTGGGGCCTCCGTACTTTAGCATCTCATTCGTAATTTGATCGATACCAGGTGCTGCTTCACTGATGTTAACAGCTGTTAGTTCTGTGGTTTCTTGTTGGTTTTCGTCTACGTTGTTTTCTGTAACTGGTGCCTAGAGTAAGTCCTTAAAATGGCTGACCCATTGTTGGCTGTCGATTGACTTTGTTGTTTTGTGCTGTCGGTATTTTGTAAATGCTTGTCGTTTTTCTTTTGCTATTATTTTTACCTCTTCTGTGAATCATGGTTTTGTATTGCTTCGCTTGTTTGTGTTCCGATCGCCTCCCTGGCGCTCTCTTGTATATTTCTTTTCAGTTTTTCCCAGGTTTTCTCCACTGCGTCATTTTCTAGGATTGTATTAGCCTTTATTAATTTTTTTTTGTTATGATTAAAACAACGCAATAAAAATTTACTTAGTGGCTGTAATCAGGATTAAATAGTAGGTTTTTTTAAAAATAACGCAATAATTTATTTTCGTTTAATAAACAACCCATAAAAGAAAGGATGAGTGCTTATAAAGAAATTCTTAGAAAGGCAAATGAAATAATTGTGTAAGTGTAAACGTTTTATTGTTTAGCCCATTTAAATGTTCAGCTTTTTGTAAATGTCAAGTTTTGGACAAAGATCTTCCTTTCATTTTTCCACTTGTCTCTGCCATGAGCTTCTTATGTGTATCTATATTGATCCAGCTTGTTTCCTTATGTCATTATTCCACCTCATCTATGGTCATTCACTTCCATTTTAGTCTCGCTACTTGGTTTTCGATGCTTTTGTCTTTTATTGTACTTCATATCCATTTATTTTGTTTCCTATCTGATTATTTGATGTCTAGCATTTGTCGTTCCATTGATTTTGCGTTTTTTTGCTATTTTATCTGTATTACAGTTACTAAATGTCCATGTCTGAGAGCAATAGGCGAATATTGATTGATGAAATAATTTGACTTTTTAAGATTTTGCATACTTTTCAATTAACCATTTTCAATTTGATCCGCTCTTTTATTTCGATAGATTGGTTTTATCTACTCAATTTAAACATTTGTATATACAGGTTGTCCCGAATAAGGAGAACCAATGTAGATTTGGTTGAAATGGAAAAAGCAGCACAATTTACAAACTCACGATATAGCGCTTGAAATTTTTAATATAGCGTTTTTCAGTTATTTAAAAAAATAAACCAAATTTTGGGATTTAGAATAATATATTTTTCTGGCGTTAATACCACTGTTCCGCATTTTGAATATTTGTGTCACTACCTGATATATTTTTGAGTTTTTTGTATCTACCGTAATGTGCTCAATTCAAATGTGTTTGGTTTTTATCGATCGCCCATAAGTTTTTAGAGAAGAGATTATTAAAATATGAGAAACCCAAACCATAAGCAATCTAGTAAATTTTCAAAGGTTAAAAAAAAACAAAAATCGTTCATTTTTACAAAATATACGTTTTTTTATATTGAAAAAAGTATAATACAATCAAAAAAAATATTTTGTTGTCTTTGATCGCTCTTATTCGCCGGGATCGTTATTACGTTTGTATTCGTCTGAATCATGAATAAGCTCTTGAGACATAAAATGGGGCTGTTTACTGCTACTACACTCGTAATCGCTTCTCTTGAAAATTAGGACCAACTTTTGGTTCAAAATCATCTAGTTCATCCTATTCCGTGTCGATTTCGTATTTCTCTGGAGGCTTAGAGACAGGTATGCTACAAGCGCCATAAGATACATTATACGCTCCTAATTCCAGACCTAGGAACTTGCTTCCTAGTACCGTATGATGCAACCCATTGGAGGATTGCTTCGTAAGATCGGCATCGTGGTCTCTCTATCTTCTTTATTCTACTATCTTCTCTCTTCTATCTTCTGAATGACGCACTTGAGGGATTTATCGTCTCAAAATCTTCTATTTTTCCGCACTGTTATGTAAAAGAGAGGGAGATGGCACTGTTTTGTCTTTGTTCGTCTTATATTTTTTAGGTTATTTTACCTTTTGAGGTTATGTTTTCGCCCTAGGTGCATATGTCCTCTAGGAATCAACATCGCCCAGTGGAGGATTGCCCCAACTGAATTTGCGTCACGTCGCTCTTTTCTTCTCTCTTCTTTCTTCTGTGATGGTTTCGAAACCAACCTGTTGTTCTGCTCGTGCGAAGAGAAATGAATCCATCGACGATGTATCCTCTTCGGTTACTGGCACGCAACTGATCTTGCGACGACCGGTAGGTAGATTGAGAGTACCAGAAGCGACGATATAATTTCTGTATAAAGAGGCTTTTTGATAAAAGGCTGACCCTTCGAAATTTGAAATTAAAGGGGGTCTAATGGGTATATCCGTTATTTTAAACCCTAGAAAGTTGAAATTTTCTAGATAGGGGGATCATCCCAATACGGTGTTGCTAGATTGGGCACAACTTCCCTAAATTTAGATTAAAAATGTAGATTTGGCAACGGCGCACTCCCGTGTGTTCTTATTACAACAGGTTAGCAGGCTCTTTCACTCTACATCACGCAATATGCGAGGCAGACGATTCAACGCCGCTACAGCTGAGGGAACAGGATATTGCTTCTCCCACCAAACAGACCAAGAGAAGTTACAAGCCTGGCTATGGAAGCCACTTCATGAACGGTATCCAAATGAGGTCTCGTCGAACTATTGGTTGATTTGAAGACAGATGTCTCCGGAAACGGAGGGCTTTTCATTAGCTATCGAAGGACAGGTTTTTCCGACGAGAAACTATCTGTAATTCATCATCAGATATCTCTCTATAGAACACCACCATTATAGATATGACTGTCGAATATCAGAGATAGTCCAGCACATAGCTGGACGATGCCAAGCGCTTGCCACAACGAAGACATGACTCAGCCGCAAAGATATTCCACCAAGAGTTAGCAGATAAGTTAAATCTATTGCAGGAAGGAAAAGTGCCTTACTACAAATACAGCTCGGAGTCTATTCTTGAGAACAACGAGTTCATGCTATATTAGGACCGAACGGTTCTGACAGATCAGACAGTTGCTCATAATAGACCGGACATTATATTAACAGATAAAATTTCTAGGCGAATTATATTAACTGCAATTGCTAAACCTAGCAACAACTTAAAGCCAAAAAACAACGAGAATATCGCCAAATACAAAGATCTGACGGTGCAATGAACAGCGTCCAAATGATTCCCATAATTTTATCAACAACAGAAGTGATACCAAAAAACTTCCTGCGGAACATCAAGGGACTGGGTCTTAGTGAGCATCTGTATAAGCCAATTCAGAAAGTAGTTCTCCTTGCAACTGCGCTGACCGTCCGTAATTTTGTGGGAACTACAACAAACCACTGCACCAGGACCCGATAACATGAAAAGGGTCTTCACAGAGCTTCATATTTTTGATATCTTTGTATACCTGGTATAAGTCAATATTCCTTGGAGGGAGTGCTTGGCTTGAAAATCATTATAATAATTCAAACATCAACCTGAAGAAATTAAGATATCAGAAGGGGTTTAATAAGACTGCCTTCATTCTCACAATATAATAAGCCTCTTAAAGCGATTGAATGTAATACATTGTTTAGCATTAGTAGCATTATGCTTTGCAATACTTCAATGGCCAATTTTCTAAGATTTTCTTCTGTCACCGAAAATTCGGCAGCCAAATATTTGTGTACTATAGTGTTGTAAATATTCTGATGATTTTGATATGGAATATTCGGATTAATTAATAATCCGTATTCCGCATCACTTCTCGATTTTACTGCTCTTTCATTCACAATACAATGGTAATTCGTATTCTGCTGCTAATAAGAACTGATACGGATTGATACGGACGTAGACTACAGATTGTGGAAGGTTGGTGAAACGGTAGAACTAATACAAAATATAATGAAATTGGTTTATTGCAACCCAGATGCCTTTATTATCTTCTTTGATGCCGGTCGCTGAAGGCACAAGGATTTTGTGAGAAATTCATTTTTATAGGCACTTTAACACGTTAGCTAGCTTGTGAGAGAAGACCTTATGAATATAGCAAATACATGAAACTTTCACGTCAATTATTCTATGTTCTAAATCAGTATATAGGCCTGTAGAAAAAAAACTTCCACTATAGTTCAATAGTTGCTAAATCAAAGAATTAGAGACTAGAATACCGACCACCCTGTATATATTAAAAAATATTTCGCTCTTTTATTAATTTAAATTTTAAAAATTTTACAGCTATGTTGTTGTGTTAAATCCCTTCTTTTCAGCGAATAAAAGAGCTAAACTTTGAGGCCCTAAATCGCCTCACTTTAAAAAAGCAACGTTAAAAACCCTGTAAAAGGCAAATTTCGAACTTAATCTCCCCGTACAAGCGCGTTTCCATTCCACCTGCCTTTTAACAAAAGCCGCCATTACTCTTCCACTCAAATCTGGTTCGCTTTTAACTGTTTTCGATTCCGGGCGGCTTTTGCTTTTCCCGACGTTCAAATGTTTCTCCAGCAGTCGTCTTTTGTCTTTGTCGCTTTTCCTCGTACGGGATCACGGGCGCGAGAGAGAAAAGAACAGGATTTTTCAATGAAAATCGAGAAGGCCGAGGACAAAGCAGCAGCACGGGATTTGTTGGCGCCCGTGTCGAACAAATGACTGCAGAAAAGTTGATCAAGGCAGCCTCGGGGGCGGTCGATAGTCAACTGTTTGTGGAATTGCTGGTGTTTTTCCGATTTTATGTTGTTTCGATTTTCGAGCGGGCTTTAAATGTGTTTTTTTCTTTTTTATGGGCTGTTTTGTCGTATTTTTAAGAGAATTTCATTGGAAAAGTAGCATTAGGAAAGGAATCAACTGTACCGCGCGACTATCAAATCGAGATATGTAGTAAAAAGAAGCTTAGATCAAAATTTAATATTAAAATATATTATAACATCTGATGGAACTATTTTCATTGCAATACAGTTACTAGGCCAAGACGATTGTTCAGAAATGTATGTTTACTGAACTCAATCATCTCCTATATAACTCCGATCTGTCTCTCTCCGATAATATTTTGTTTTCACTATTGAAGGCAGATTTTCGATGAAAATAATTCAATTCAGATCATGAAATGAAAGAACTTGTTAACGAGCATTTTGACACTAAAAATTCAGCGTATTTGTTAAGCGTTATAAAGGCTTTAATTAAATATTGTCAAAAATGTATAGAAATAGAGGGAGATTATATTGAAAATAACAATATGTTCTTTTTATTTCAGCCCCTTTTTCTATGTTATGCTAAAAATATGTATTGCCTATTTAGAGATATGAAATGTCTCATATGGAATTTTTGTTCTATAGAAAATATATTTTTACATTTATCAATAAAATTGAAATATAAACAGAAAAATAATTTTAATGTATGCATCATTTCCATTGTTACAAAATTTTAATAAAACATTTTACAATAAATAAATAGAAGGTATCAAAATATAACAACCATGAATATTTTAATGTAAATTAACCCTTTTTGTTCGAAACCCAACATGAAACTTTATTAAATTTACTAATTTTCCATATTCTCCATGTTTTTTCATTATTCATATTTTAAAAATGTTCGGCCGCTCGTTACTAAAAATACAATATGAAATACAAAAAATATTCCACGGTGGTTTTGTGTTATACTAAATTTTATTTTGACGTGTTAAAATAAATTTTTAAAGGTAAGTTATTTTGAGGCTGTTGTTTGCCTTACGATTCTAAAATATATATTAATTTGGAAATACCCGTTATTTTTATTTTTTTATATATTTATTTATTGGCATATTAGTTGAATGATTACATATCATGGTTCAGTTTATAATTGGTCTATCCGATTAAGAGGATCAAAACTGCCCCCAAGGTAATTAAAAAATAAAAAGCACCCGGTTGTTCTACATCGAAAAGTACTCATATAAAAGAATTTTTAGCCACTTTTATAGTCACATAACCTCAAAAAAAAAAAAAATAAATAAAACGTCTTTTTTCGTTTTTTTGACGATATCTTCCGTTCTAGAAACTTATATATATAATATACATATATATATATATATATATATATATATATATATATATATATATATGTATATATATATATATATATATATATATATATATATATATATATATATTGTTCTAAGGCCTGATAAAAGCAATAAAACAGTGGTTATGAACAAGGCAGATTACGAGACAAAAATGAACAACGTACTAAATGACGAAAATACATATAAAAATATTAAGAGTGATCCAACCAACTTATATCAAAAAAAAAATAATACCTTTATAAAAAAATTGCTCAATGTAAAAGAACTAACTGAAAAAGATGCAAAAAGGCTAACCATTCACAATGCTATTCCACCAAAAATATACGGCCTACCAAAATTACATAAACAAAATATACCACTAAGACCTATTGTTTCTTGTATACAATCGCCATTCTATAGTTTATCAAAATTCTTATCAGATTGCATTTCAAATATTACAGGCAAAAACGATTTTTTTATTAAAGATTCATTCGCCTTTAAAAAATTTATTGATAAAGTAAACCTACCTGAAAATTACAGACTCATTTCGCTAGATGTTATATCTTTGTATACAAACATACCAAATCAACTTGTCCACACTATTTTAGCAGAAAAATGGGAAATTTTAAAAAAACATACATCGCTATTAAAAAATAATTTTATGGACGCTATTGACCTCGTTCTTAATACAAATTACTTTCAGTACGAAAATACCTTTTACAAACAACTTGATGGATGTGCTATGGGATCACCAATTTCATCTACCATTGCTCAGCTAGTAATGGAATATTTAGAGGAAAAAGTTTTAGAAAAATTAAACTTTAACATAATATTTTTTAAACGTTTTGTCGATGATTGCATAGCAGCTGTACCACAAAATAAAATAAATGAAATTCTCCAAGAGTTTAACAGTTTCAACGAAAAATTACAGTTCACGTCCGAAATAGAGAATAATAATAAAATAAATTTTCTAGATATGACGCTTATACGCAGAAAGAACAAAGTTTTAACTGAATGGTACACCAAACCAACTTGGTCAGGTAGATATCTAAACTATTTCTCTAATCATTCAAAAACTCAAAAAAATAGCGTTATAATCGGTCTATCTGATCGTGCTATCTCCCTTACGTCTCCAGAATTCCGACCAAAAATACTGCAAAAAGTAAAAGAGACACTAATGAATAATAATTTCAACGAAAAGACTATCACCAAAATAATTGATAAACGAACATATAAGTTTTATAATAACGTAAAAACAAAAAACATAGAACATAAACAACAAAAATATGTGGCATTACCGTACACTAGTGAGCTGTCAGAAAAAATAAAATACATTTTAAAAAAGCATGATATCATCGTATGCCACAGGTCACATAATAAATTAAATACATTGTTCAAAAATTTAAAAAGTAAAAACATTAAGTATTCGATCCAGTCAAATAAGAATCAAAAATGGAATATCCTCTTAAACATAAAACCAAACATATACCATATTTGTTTTTTTATGCATTGTAAAATATAAAAATATTAAAAAAATAAAACACATTCGCATTCCACGTATCCTCAGTAAACGATGCAAAATTTAAATTTTATTCAGAAACAAAACAGCAAAATGTCAAGGTGCGTACCGGTAAAATTAAGTATTTTTAAGAGATTTTAAAGTTTTAACTATTATTTAAGTGTCTTGTTAGTTTTTTGAAAATTGTGAATATGTTTTTTATGTGATGTAATTTAATTATATATTTTTAGGAAGCAAACATTTTGAAAATGCCTTGAATAAAGGGCGAAACGTCAAACAGTTTTTAGTTTTTATGTATTTATTAAATATAGAACCTAAACCCAAGAAAAGACAAAATAAAAGAAAAATGATATATATATATATATATATATATATATATATATATATATATATATATATATATATATATATATATATATATATAACAAGATTTTTAATACGTTATACTTCAAAAAATCAAAAATTTCAGTAAGAAGTAAAGAAATCTTTCTGCCGTATTTAAATAGTTTGTTATATATGTAATTCTCCTTTCAGGCAGAGAATATGAAAAACATATATACAAACAGTTTATTTCCTGCAAATATCGCTCAGGTCCTCTCTCTATACGCGTTTCGATCACCTCATGATCTCGTCAGTGGAGCTGAATCGGACCGAGAGCAATATTAGCAGGAAATAGCTAATATATGAACCATAAATTTCAAGATATGTCGGCAGGATATTGCACCTGCTATCTACCAATTTCGATGTCAGACTATATATATATATATATATATATATATATATATATATATATATATATATATATATAATATGTTTTTTTTGAGGTTATATGACGATAAAAATGGCTAAAAATTTTTCATTGCATACTGTGGCAGTTCGTATCTTTTAGTCAGAGTTAGAGATTCTGAGTCGTATGTGAGGACAGGCAAAACACATTGATTAAAAAATTTTCATTTAAAACATACCAGAAGTTCTGATTTCAGTATATCTCGTAAGTTTCCGAAGGCGACCCATTTCAATCGTATTTTCCGGTCGAGTTCGCATCTTTTATTATCTCTAGTTGATTTTCATTGATATCTATTTTTTCGCTGAGAACCAAGTTCGTCATTATCTGCGTTTTTAAGAAATTTATCTTCAGACCTACTTGTCACGAAACTGCATCTAATCTATAAAGTATTTTTTTGGCTTTATCCATATGATCTGCGATAAAGATGATGTCATCTGCGAATCTCAGATTTGTTAGCATTTCGCCGTTGATATTTTTACCCAGGTCATCCAAATTTATCACACATGTATTTAAGTTAGTTTGTTAACAGCTTGGGGGAGATAGTGTCTCCTCGTCTTATACCACTTCCAATTTGAAATATCCTGGTATCTTTGTAGAGCCTAACGCTTGCTGTAGCGTTTTGATATATGTGTCTGATTAATGTAGCATAGCAGTGGTCTATTCTACAGTCTACTAACGCTTCAAGCATTTTATGTAGATTGATTGTATCGGGCGCCTTTCTGTAGTCCACGAATATTAGGGCCAGTGGGTTATTTTACTCAATAGATTTCTCTATAGGTGGTCGTTAGTGCTACAGTTTGATCTAAATCCTTCCTGTTCACGTGGTTGAAAGAGATCCAGCTGGGCCTATATTCTTTTAGTGATAATTCTAGTGAAAAGTGTATATATGTGTGTTAATAAACTTAATTTCGAGGTTCTCCTCTCTCCTTCCTTATGTATAAGTACGATAATTACATTATGCCACTGTTTCGGTGTTGTTCATTTCAGGATACATTCGTTGAAGAGGGTTTTTATAGCTTGTGGTAATTTTGGCCCCCTATTTTAATGGTTACGATTTCTATTTCGTTTTCCCTAGGTGCCTGGCTGTTTTTCATATCGGGGAGTGAATATCTTACTTTCGGTAAGATAATTTCCCAAATGTCTTTTCACTCTTGGTTAGTAACTGTGGGTATTATTTTGTTATTGATGCCTTCTTGTTGCTTTTGGTATAGTTCTTTATAGAATGTTTATACTGTTTCAAGGATGTCTTCTCTATTTTTTATTATTCGTCATTTTTTCTTTCTTATTTGGCAGATATTCTTTCTACCAAGTGCCTTTTTTCTGTGTAAGGAATTTTAGACACTTGTCCTCATCAATCACTTCAGTGGTCGTTCTTGAATTATACATCCTTTCTAACTGCCTTTGAAATATCGTTATTCAATTTTGTTTGTGAGTTTTCTTCTTTCTTCCAATAATTTATTTGTGCGTTCGCTCAGTTTTTGTCGTTTTCCAGTCATTTTACGGCAGTATTTCTTTTCGGTCTCTTTTATTTCTATTACAATGCGTTCGTTAGGTCTTCCTACATTTATACTATCTTCCGTATACAGTGTTTCGTCCAAATTTTGTTCCATTTCCTTTGGAAATAGTGCTAGGTTTTCAGGGTGGGTTCATCTCTTCTGAGTATTCTGAATAATAACACATAATACATAATATGTAATTATTGCTAGTATTAGGGTAGATAAAATTCAGATTTTTTCAAAAATGGTTGATCTTGGTTTGGTAACCGATCTTCATCCATATATTGCACTACTGCACTAGAAAAAGCACTGGCAATTCTATTCGACAAAATTCTGTCAACCTGCAGTATTCCAGAACAGTGGAGGAACAGCCTGACTATACCCATCTTCAAAAAGGGAAATAAGAATGACCCCAACAATTATAGAACAATAACACTACTAAACAGTGCAAACAAATTATTAACAAAAATCATGACTTCAAAACTAACGGGTAAAATTGCAATAAGTGAAGAAAACCACGGGTTTAGACAGAACAGCTCGACAGTTGATGCGAATTTTATTATCCGACAGACTATTGAAAAATCGATAGAACTCAATAAACCTCTTTTCATCTGCCTAGTGGATCTTAAAGAAGCATTTGATAGAGTTCGACTTAAAGACATCTTGCAAATATTTCAGGAAAATGGCGTTAACCACAATTATATTACGGTAATTGAAGAGCTAAATAAAAACAATAAGACACGCATAAAGACACAACAAGGAGTAACACAGGAAATACCTATCATGACGGGAATACGACCAGGCGACAGTATGAGTCCATTTCTCTTAAATTTAATTATGGACAAGATAATACAAAATGTAAAAGAAGTCAATGGAGGATACAAAATGGGACGAAAATCTTTAAAAATCTCATGTTTTTCCGATGACGCCTAACTGTTAGCAGAAAATGAAGACGATCTGCAACGACTACTATACCGATTCCAGACCACATCAAAAAATCTAAATATGGAAATATCTACAGAAAAGACCGAAATGATGGTAATTTCAAAAGATCCTGTCAGATGCAAATTGGTGGTGAAGAACCATCCTATCAGACAAAGCATGTCTTGCAGATACTTGGTAGTTGATGTATCAAGCAATAAAAATCTATACCACGAAGTCAGAGCACAGGCTAACAAGACCTCAAGAATATCAGGATGCCTGAGGGACATAATCTGGAAAAATAAGTATATGTCCACAGAGAGCAAAGTACGCATCTACAGAACTCTGATAAGACCAGTACTAATTTATGCATCGGAAACTCGAGCCGAAACATCTAAAACAAAAAGTATGCTACGAACTGCTGAAATGAAAACGTAAAGAACAATCAAAGGAGTAATCCTAAGAGATCAAATAAGAAGTTCCGAAATAAGAGAAGAGCTCAAGGTGCCTGATGTGGTACGGTTCATAAGGTCAAGACGCAGATATTGGAGGGACCATGTGGACAGAATGGGCGACGATCGATGGGCAAAATGGGCTAAGAACGAGATACCAAACACTAGAAGACCCACTGGTCAATCTCCAAAACGATGGCACGAATGTTGGACATCAACATCACAGGAGGCTTGATATAGCAGAAAAACAAGACGTCAGTCTTAAATAAAAGAGGAAGAAGAAGAAGAAGAAGTTGCACATGTCTATATCATTTCAGTTGACTAGTTTTTGTGTCTTCTAAAGTACTGTGTTTAAATCTCGTTATTTTTCTGATTCCATCATTTCTGATACCTTTCATTTTTATTTATCTGCTGCTCGTGTCCATAACCCCCCCCTCCCCCGGTGGCTTCAACAATTCTTTCTAATTTTTAAAAATTAAGATTTCAGTATGAAATAAATAAATATATTTTCTATCGTATTTAAATACTTGGCTATATTCTTTGTGATATTTATTTCAGCTGACATACTTCACTGTTGTATATTTCTTTGTTCTAAACAATGATGTTCATTTGACTTTGATAATTTTTTGATTCCATAGGACGCTATTGAATAGATTAATAACTTTCCTTGTTTGAATATTCCTGTCCTTAATCAATTCATTTATAATGTCGTTTTGTGTAATATCCATTCCCAAATATTTATATTTTTGGCAATGTCTATATTTTTTGGTTGACCCTTTATTACTAGGTTTTGTTGTATCTTCTCATTGCGCATGTATTCTGTTTTATTGAAATTAACCTCTAAGTTCCCCTTACTATACTCTTCGAGTAGCTTTCTCGTTATATACTCTACATTCTCTATAAAAATTTTAAAAAGTGTTGTTGATAACCAACATCATTGTTTAAGACCCTTATCAACCTTAAACCTCTTTAACAATTTATTTCCAATTTTTAGTTTTGTTATGTTTTGATCATATAGTACTTTTCCTATCCTGATTAAATTTAAATAGATGTTGGTGTGATGTAATACCTCCCATAGTTTACCTTGCATGCTGTCGTAGGCCTTTTTAAGATCCACATGCAGCAAGTGACGTTAGTGACGCCAGGATGTTTGTCCTTTTTTATAATTTGGGACATGCGGAAGAGACGGTCCACCGATGATATACCTGCTCTAAACCTAGTCTGTTCTTTCCCTTCGAATTTACCGATATTCATTTTAATTTTTTTTTTTGTAAAAAATTATAACATCATCGTGTATCACGTAAATTATTTCGTAACTTCCTGATATCTCAAAGAGGGGTTAAATATATATATATATATATATATATATATATATATATATATATATATATATATATATATATATATATATATATATATATATAGCTTGCAAAAACATATGCCATTCTGATACTTAATTAAAAATATTTGTTCTAATTATCTTACTGTGAATCTGCTGGTCACGTGCCATGTCCTAAAATATAAAACGTAAATGACAAATAGTTAATCAAACTCGGTAGCTATTTATACAATAATAATATCACATGATATTTTTGGGAAAATAAAATTATATCAGAAAATTAATAATTAAATAATAGTAATCGTCATTTTCATAGAAGTTAACTTATGCTTTTGACACTATCTAAGTCAGGTGATCGATGTACAGCGTATGGCATTATGGCAGTTGATGAGGACAATTTGGATTGGAGAGCTTATAGTGTATACGCTGGTCACGTGTCGCGTCGAAATAAGTAATATTTGAATGACATATAGCCAGATTTAAATGTAATTGTTGTGGTGCATTATTGATTGGGCATAAGGGAGTTTATTAATAGAGGCAATCACTATTATTATACGTTTTAATATTTTTGAAATTTAAAAAAATTCAAATTTTTACACTTTTACCTAAAATAAAGCCATATATGTATACAGGCGCGGATCCAAGGGAGGGGGTGTTGGGGGCGATCGCCCTCCCCCCTCAAGAGCTTCAAGTTCAGAAAAATCGACCCGATTTTGCCTGTGATACTATAGTTTATTCAAGAACTAGAGAGAGTAATAAATCATTTTTTACAACTTCGCAAAGTATCTGTGTTTTGGCAAAATCTGTTAGACACATATATTTTTCATAGGAATGAGTTAGAAACTTTATAATTAAAAATACCGGTCTATAATAATGGACCATTTGGATTGGATAACAATATATATTTGGATGTGTGAAATATTAAAAAGGATTTTAATCCTTGTCATAGGCGTCGGAAGGTGATTTATTTTATCACTAAGTATTTGTGACATAGAATATTATTTCGGCAATAAACGCAAAATAAAAAGTTTTTATAATATTATTTTATTTCTTATGATTTCTTAAAATTTTTTGGGGCTATCGGTCATTTTATTATTAATTAAAAACATTTTTAGGACATTTGACTATTCAGTTTATTTATTTCTTAAACAATTAAACACTAAAAAGGGATTCAAATGTAATTAGTTTTTTTATATAACAGAAAATTTAAATAATAAATTGTGTTTACGCTGGTAAACATTTCGTATCTAATTCGTAATCAAAGTCAATGAAGCTATCTTCGCTCAAATTAATTATAATTGGTTCCTCTATTTCACCGATCATGAGATTGAGTTTCCACATTTTCTTTTATTCTTTTATTATATGGATTTTTCCCAATTTTCTGCAGTAACTTTATTTAAAAAAATTTCTCAAAAGTTCAGTTATATTACTAATTTTGTAAGTTATGTTATTTCAAGCATCTCTACCTTTTACTTGAGAGAGATATTTCCTTCTCCAACGAAAATTTTCCGGACGATCTATAAAAACAGATTTCCTATCTGGTTATTTCCAGCAAAAATTAAGTTTTCTGAGCAATTTCCAGAGCTCAGTTCTTTTAATTTCAGATAAACCCAGATCTTCATTGATTTAAGTTAGAATTTTCTCGACGGTTGCGATCTGCTTCTCATAATAAAATGTATGTACAACTCCTTTTATCGCATTTACATCTCTTCTTCCAACGAGGTTTTCGTCTGTCTGTGATCGAATGCGGCTTGAGAGTACTAACAATTCCAGCCGTTTTTTTCTCCTTCAGTATTCGGTACATAGTAGATTTTTCAACTCCCGTTATGTTGGAACATATCTCAACAGAGCTTTTAACATTATTATCTAGGTATTGATATCTTAAGGCATCATAAACATTCATCGTAATAACTTTTTCGTTGACGGATAAATGCCATGGTTTAACGATTTTGGAATAAATATAGTTGTGGAAGCCATATCTTTTGGGTATTTCACTAATCTCAAATAACATATAAAAACAAGTACAAATAAGATAAATCACTAAGGACACACTGTAAGGTGTACTTTGCTCACTGAAAAAATAAATTGAACTATCAGAATTTTTATTGTTGCAGTAAATTTATAAATTCTTATTATATTTAAATATAATTAGATTTAGAGTAGTTCTCAGTTACTTGCTGCACTGGAGCAGGTCCGTTGGAAGTTTCGGTAACAGTTTTATTACTCTCTCTAGTTCATGAATAGATTATAGGAATGTGTATGCTTGCAGTCACTCCTTCCCTTCCCAAGAGCTTTGAGTTCAGGAAAATACTCCCGATTCTGCCTTTTATACTAGGAATGTGTATGCTGCTCACATCCTCCCCCTCTGTCGGCAACTTCTTTTTTCTTGTAATCGCTCCCCACCTCTCCAAGAGCTTCAAATTCAGAAAAACAGACCCGACCCTGCCTTCTCCCCACCCCCCGTCTACAACTGGCTTTCGCTTGCCATACTGTCCGTTTGTGATATCACCCCCCCCCCCCCAAAGAGAGAGGCTGGCTCCGCCTCTGTATGAATATCGTATATGAACTTGTAATATTCCTTTCACGTGTTTTTTTCATATCCGTGAGATTTTCCACATTTTTCCGGACACCCTGTATAATAACGCAATTGTTAGACTTTGCTACAGTATTGGACCACCCTGTATATTCGTCATTTTTTTTTTTCTTTTTATTTTTTTTCATAAAATTTTAATGAATTTTTGAAAAATCTAGATTATTTTATATATGTAATAAGTCAGATAAGCTATATCGAGTTCATTGAGATTGAGTTTGTTCATATTTATTTTATGAAAAATTATTATGGTTATAATTAACTTATAAATAAACAATATTTAAATAATGTTAAAATTACTCGCTAAACCGACTAAATTTTATTTCTATATTCCGAACCAATCTTTCAAACTGAAAAACATCCATTTTATTGCCATTTATTTAACATAACCAAGAAAAATATATAATAATCATCACCAATCACAAACAAAACTCTCTAGGCTATATTCTCCCATGTTAACCCAATTAGCCTTATTATTCCGCTTGGCCTAACCTCTTTTAAAAACCTCATCTCATTATAACATCAAACATTATGGAAACATTGTTAAACCTTCTAAAACGAAAGCTTTTTATAACCTAAAAATGCTCTCGAAACAACAATACATGCTTCAGACTGAAGGAGCGCTTGTTAGAGCAGACTTTTAGCGAAACGCTAACGACGTACGCTGTTTCCGGTGCTCTATTGATAAACAAAATGGCCCCTGGCAATTTTATTTTTTAAATTAATTTGCAAAATAATTTCTTATTTAAAATAAAAGGAGATTTAATTATATGTAAAGGTCAATACATCGCTTTATCGTGAGTTTTATTCATAACAAATTGATGTTAATGTTTCAACAAGAAATTGAAGTTCAAATTGTATACCATTTTCATTTGTAAGTTCATAAGTTCAGTTGGCAGTTTTCAACCTGATATCTCACATCAGCTTTGTCGTATTTGAAATTAATAAAATTTTTATAAAAAGAATTGAACCGACTTTTAAAAGTGCGCTAAAAAGGGAAAAATAACTATCATTTTTTTATGATATTGAAATTTTTGAAGTTGGCTCCAAACTAATACCTGACAAAATGTGATTCGCATAAGTAGATTAAAAATACTTTATTTGTAATTACGTTCTTACCATAATTTGTATATAATGGTAGTTATTTATTTCATTTAGAAATAATTTAGCGCCTACTTCAAAAATTTCAATTCCATATAAAAATTTATAGTTATTTTTCACTTTTTAGCGTACTTTTAGAAGTCGGTTCAATTTTTTTTATAAAAATTTTATTTTTCGAGTTTTAGTTTCGAATTCATTATGGTAACCATAAATTATGTGAACTAAGTAATAATCGAGATTAGTATACCTCGTAATGACTCCAAGGTGACAAAAAAGAACCCATTATAGTTATAAATCATCCGAAAATGAACCACAAAAAATTCTTTGATTCTTAGACTTCTCCAAATACCAGCGAAATTGTATCAAACAAATATATAGTCTGTCATAGTAAATCCACTATCTTAAACTTAAAAATAATTTTAGACTGGTAATATAGGCCCCAAGACCTTCCAATATTGATATTTAAAGAACTTGAGACGTAAATTTCTTTGCCCGAGATATTTTATACTGCATATTGAGTTTGTATACGGCCCAAGAACTCCGCAGTATCAATTTTAGACAAAATCAAAAAAAAATAATTTTAATATCTTAATCTAATCTAAATCTAAACTCTTCAAAGCCCCCTAGTACCAATTTTGGATAAAATATGGAAATTTAAAATTTCTAGACCGTCCCATTGCATGTGACATATTAGATTTTCTTAAAATAATTTCATATTCGCTATTTATATTCTTTAAAACGATTCAGTCCCTCTTTTGAACAAAATCTAAAAATGTAAAACCTTTAGTTCGTTATAATGGACTCCCCATATTGAATCCTAAAAAAAATACTTTTAAATTCATAATTTACACCCTCAAAAACCCTCTATATCAGTTTTGGAGAAAATCCAAAAATGTAAAATTTTTAAAACGCCATATTAAAGTAGTTCATTCATGAAACAACTTTTCTTAGAAATGTGATCGAATCTGAATATACAGTTTAAAAAATTGCCTTTTATTTAATTAAAGAAAAAACGAAATTTTTTAATCGTCTGTGAGACGAAATACTAACAATTAAAATATGCATAATTAACATGCTGGAGGTCACTACATATAAAAAAATGCCAATACATTTTGGAGTAACTCAAAAACGGTTTTTACCATATTTTTTAAAAACTAATGCAACGTAGATCCAAAAATTATGAATCACAGTACAACAAAAAGATGAAAAGATACACCACATGACAAAACAACTAGAATAGAGCACTAAAATTATAAAGAAGATTCAAGAAGAGAATGCACAACTACAGGCCACATCCAAGGACTTACTAGCCAGAATTAAAACAATGGAACGAATACACTACAATGACAACGAGGATTCCGACGCCATACAGAGCGACGATGAATTCCAAAACCACAAAAACAAGAGGAAAAGAAAAAGACGGAGACGCAAAAAGAAAACCAACACGAATGAAACCCAAAACACACAACACACAAGATAACGAGCAGGCCATGGAAATACCGCCTAAGCCTCCAAAAATACCATCAATCGTCCTCAGGAAAAAAGCAACCTACAGTGAAATACTCCAGAACTGTAGAAACAACCACATTTAACTAGATTATGCCAAGAGCATACTAGAAGGAGTAAAAATATACCAAAAGATGCCCAAGCACAAAAACAGCTGCGAAAACTCCTGGAAGATTCCAGAAAACCCTTCCATACTTACTATCCCGAGGACGAGAAATCACTGCACATAATCCTGAGAGGAGTCATCGAGTCAATCACTGAGACCGAGATCATTAGCGACCTGCACACAAAAGGCTTTCATCCCCTAAAAATCATCCCATGGCATTACAAAGACAAGAAACCCATGCCTATGGTGCTTGCCGTCATGCCGGGGAATGAAAGTCACATCCTTCACATCAGGGAAATAATGGGAAACCGAATCAGATCAGAAATACAACGAAAGAGGTCCAAGATGTTCCAGTGCTACAACTGCCAGCAGTTCGGGCATGCAGCGCAAAACTGCAGAGCCAGTCCACGCTGTGTTAGTTGCGGCAGTGACCATCACGGGTCAGAATGCCAAAAATCAAAGGAGGAACCACCCAAATGCGCCAACTGTGGAGGAGCACATCCTACATCCTACAATAAATGCCCAAACAGACGACAACACACAAATCAGGATCGCAACCCCTCAAACCCAGAACACAGGATGCACCACCTCGGGACACCTTCCACAAACACAGAGTTCGACGATAAAGTACACAGGATGATGCAACACATGATGACCCAGTTTCAAGCCGCCTTAAAAGACATGCGGAGAGAGACCCAGGCTTAAGGAGGTCACAGGAACTAAACTGAATCAGGACCCAGGCAACAACTCACAGACGAATAGGAACAAACGTCCACCAGAAGAAGGACACTCACCAGAAGGAACTCCATTATATTATATTTAGATTAAGTTCATAATTAGTTAAGCCTCATATATGATCTGTACATTAAATAGAAGTTTATAGTCTTTTGTACTGACTTAGAAGCTAATAAAGAAATTGGAAATTGGAAAGTACAAGGACACTGATGAGTCCACCACCGGTATCGGGACGAAACATCCATACGTTTACTACAGTGGTCGAAAATAGATCGCTAGCTACATGTCCTTACGACAAGGGCTTTGCTAATTGCGACAATATCTACGAATTACAGGCATTTTTAAATTTCAAACTGCATTTTCGTTAAACTGAATATAACTAATGAGCAGGTCAAAATTGAATAATCGAAAATTTCAGTACAAAAATATGACGAATATCTAAACATTCTGACAGAAACCCCATAGGACATGATTTTAATATTTTGTTTCTTTAAATACCCATCACAAGCTACTAACACGATCTGATTATTTTTTTAAACCTAAATTTAAAGGGTTATAAAAAAACTTAAAGGCTATACTTTCGTCTACAACTGTCGCAAGTGAACTATTTTAAATCCGCCAGATTGAAATTTTCAAAAAAATATTTTAAATTCGTAATTAGTACTAACAAAAACCCCCCAATACTGATTTTAGACTAAATTGAAAGATGTAGAATCTTTAATCCGTCATCTTGGATCCGCCATAGTTATAATTTCAGATTCGTAATGTGTGATTCCAAAAACTTCCCCATATCAATTTTGAAAAAAAATCGGATAAAATTAATTTTTTATCCGCCATATTGGATAAGCCATATTGAATTTTTTAAAAATGATTTCAGATTCGTTATGTGCGACCCCGTAAACTACCTCATACCAAATTGATTATTTTGTTCTCCATCTTGCATTCGCCATATTCAATTTTTTAAAAATATTCTGGATTCGTTATGTTCGACCCCAAAATCTCCCCCACACCAATTTTGAAGAAAATCGCAGAAAATTAAATTATTTTGTCCGCCATATTGGATCTGCCTTATTGAATTTTTAAAAAATAATTTCAGATTTGTTGTCTACGACCCCGAAAATTCCCCCATACCAATTTTGGAGAAAATCGGACAAAAATAAATTTTTTTGCTGCCATATTGTCTGTGCCATCTTGGATTTTACTGCAACAATTTCATCCAAAAATACATGGAACCACCGCAGCAACTTCTTGAACATAACCTAATAAATTTTATTCAAATCGGTGCCACCGTTCCGGAGTAATCGGTGTACGTACATTAAGAAAAAAAAACACATGAGAACCTCCTTCTTTTAGAAATCGGTAAAAAATGCGTTGCTCTTAATGAAAAATATTTGATCTATGAGAAGACAAAAGCTATCATAGAATTAATTATATAATAAACTATTTTAAATAACGTAAACAAAGGTGTAAAAATTCGCACATGCAGGTAACAAAAAGAGAAATTGTCTGTATTAAAATATGCGCATGTTTAGTCAAGTTAATTACTTGTAACGTTAATATGAAAAGTAACTTATAAACCTAATTAATAAAACTAAAATCATAATATCTTTTAAGGATCTCACAATTTTCTCTGCTTTAGTCGACGTACCATCAGATATGCCCATATCCACAACAAATGTTTCCGGCTTATTTTTAGTACTTAAGATCCTAAGTACAAAGCCAATGTTTTAGGGTCATTTATTTTACTTGCGGTCATATTAATTCATGTTCTCGTGTTACAGCTAAGGTGTCAGAATTTACGTTTGTTGTGCGGAAGTTTTTAACACGAATTTGTTAATATAATAGAGTGACAAAATATAACATGCAACAAAAAGAACACTTAAAATAATATTTCGGTATTAAGCTACAACAATAAAAAAAGGGAATCTTTAAGGCATATAACGGTAATACTCCAGTCTTCCTATGAAAGAAGGTGAAAAAATTTATTGCAGATATCTGAAAGTTTCAAGTCGTAGGGAGCACCCAGTAGATGATAAATACGTAAAAAAGTACAGCTAGATCAATCCTGTTTTTTTATAAACAACATACAAAGTCGGAAAATTCGATTTTCTGTCCGTAGAATAATTAAAGACCAAGAGATACCCCGAGACTGGAAGAAAAGTATAACAGTACCTATTTTCAAGAAGGGTGATAGGAAGATCACGGAAAACTATAGAGAAATAACTTTATTAAATTCAATAATGAAATTATTCGCCAAAATCCTTGAAGGTATAATAACTGTCTATTGCAGAATATCAGAAGAACAGCAAGGTTTCCGCAAAAACAGATCTACAGTAGATGCCATATTCATCGTAAGACAGATAGCAGAGAAATCTATTGAATTTACTAAGCCGGCTTTTATGTGCTTTATAGATCTCACTAAAGCCTTTGATAGGGCGAGACTGGATGATATTCTGCAAATAATGCGAATTAAAGGCATTCCAAACAATTTAATTAACATAGTTGAACAGCTAAACTCCAACACCACAACACAAATCTCAGTAAGCCGCAACCTAACTAAGGATGTACCGATAGCGTCGGGCATACGACAGGGGGACTCTCTGAGTCCATTACTGTTTAACATAGTAATGGACCAAATAATTGAGAACGTCAAAAGAGCGGCACCAGGGTACAGAATGAATTCCGGGGAAATAACAATAATATGTTACGCTGATGACGCCGTCATAGTCTCGGAAAATGAAGACGATCTCCAAAAACTTCTCTTTCCATTCACTTGTTCAAATGAAAGTTGTGGGTATTGAAAAGACCTTTAATTTCATTTTTATACGTCAAAATTTTTGCACTATTTTATAAATGTTAATAACTTTTGCAAGAAAGGCCTAAAGTGATATATAACCTCTACATGATAAGGCCATTATGTACCTGTGCGAAAGCTGGACCAAATCGGGTTGGTAGTTTATGAATAATCTTAATTGTTTATCCCAGACACTGAATATTCAAACAATTGTCCTTGCCCAGAGGATGATTCTACAGATATTTGCAAAAGCGAAATGGATTCTTTAAAGTTAAAACTACAAGCAACGATGAAAAAACGATGATTTTTTCAAAAAAATTTGTTAAAAAAGTCTTTTAAATGGGGGGTACTTTTTTTACTTACCAACAATTGAAATAACTTTGTTAATTTTTAATGATACAAGTTTGTGAATAAGTGGACCTGAAAGCTGGTGGAAAAACACGAATTTAAAAAAAAACTCTCCTACCACCAATAGAAGCTAAGATAGCATTTTTTTTTAAATCATATTTCTTTTTTTTGTAAACATTAAGAGTCGAAATTTTCACAGATTTTAAAGGAAGACCTATATTTTATGATGCAATTGATAAGTATGAAATTCATGCATCGTTAGTAAAGTTATAACCGTCGAAGTGAAGGTACTTTTGCAAGTACGTTGTAGCGAGTGGTGGGGGAAGCTCGGCCTTCTCACGGTGTGCTTTTGATATTCAAACTTCAACTTGAAGCGCACAACAAAATTGTACGATATCTCGGGTTCCAGATAACGTACTGCCGTCATTTTTTTACAAACAGGGGTAACTAGACGAAATATTACAAACTGACTTATTTTCATTATCATAGTAAATCGGAAAATACCAGAAAATCGACATAACATCGGAAAACACATTTTTTGGCAGTATTAACACTAATATTGTTTCAAAAACTTTACCAGCAGTTTAATTTCATTGCAAATATTTTAAAACACTGTCACAATATATATATATATATATATATATATATATATATATATATATATATATATATTTATATATATATATATATATATATATATATATATATATATATATATATATATATATATATATGTATCTTCTCGGAATAAATAATACAGGCATATGTTTATGCATAATACAAAACTTCATTTTTTTTTTAAATACACTTTTAATACCCTAAATACACAATCGCCTATTTTTATTTATATAACTCAACGATAAAAATGTATATTTCTGTTCTTGCTCTTTTTTATGGAGGCTCTTCTTCGTTATTATTTATTATTGCTTGTAGCAAATCGTCATGTTCCCTCGCATCATTTTTGTCTTCAATTATCAGTGCAGCGGAGTTGTCGCATTTTTTTTATCTCCCTCATCGTTGCAGTTTAAATAAAGGGTTGTGCAATTGAGACCCTGCTTTTTGCTACCGCATCTATTTATTTTGCACCCAGTAGTGCACTTACATTACAACAACTATAATCACACCCTCTATTATATATTAACTTTTCAAAAGTCCAGCTAGAAGAATGGACACTACATTTTTAACCCTATAACTGCCCTGACTGGACTGAATGTGGAACCCAGATGGTGTATGTTTTAGGTACTTTAAGTGGCGTAAAAAGTTTTGGTCATTTAATTGAAATGATATCTTTCTGAAAAAATATCGTGATTCAATTTAGAAGAATTAAAAGCGGAAAATTATTCTTATTTATTGTTTTATTTATTTTAGAAATTCCCTTAAATTGGTTCATTTTAATATGTTGAAATAAATTTGATGATCTGTTTTATCGTTTACGGCATTCGGATTTTTTTTTATTGCGATCATTTCGTAAAATTCTCGATTTCCTTTGTTGGTTTCAGTTTTCAAGATTTTTGATACTGACTAGTTTGTCCGATGTAATTCGATGGACAATCCTCGCAGGATATTTGGTAGATAACATTTGATATACACTGCAAGGATTGTCCATCGAATTACATCGGCCAAACTAGTCAGTATCTGCAAAATCGTGTAAATGGACATAAATATAACAAAAAAAAAATATTACGGCCCTAAAAAAACACGAAATGAAACACAAGCACACCTTTGATTATGAAAATACAAAAATCTTGAAAACTGAAACCAACAAAGGAAAACGAGAATTTTACGAAATGATCGCAATAAGAAAAAATCCGAATGCCATAAACGATAAAACAGATATTAATAATTCTTCTTCTTGTTCCTTCTTATATATAAGCAATTTGCTTGTTATTCTTCGTCTCTTTGCCTGGTTTCAATCTATTGCGAGGTTATCACTCCATCGTTTACGGGGTCTTCCGGTGCTCCTACGTACTATTTGTGATTTGTCCCTCGTGATCTTTACTATTCTGTCGTCGGTCATGCGGTTCATGTGTTCGTTTCATTCCCTTTTCCTTTGTAATACTCAGTCATTGATGTTATCGACTTTACACACTCTTCTTATATCCTCGCTCCTATTCCGATCCATAAGTGTTCTGCCAGCTATCCTGCGCACCACTCTCATCTCTGTTGTTTCCAGTATTTGTTTTGTTTTCGAGGTTTCTTGCCTGATTTCTGCAGTGTATGTTAGTATAGGTCTTATTGCTGTTTTATAAATTCTGGATTTAACTTCGATTCCTATATGTTTATTGCTCCATACGGTACTGTTAAGACATGAGGCTGTTCTTGCTGCTTTCATGGCTTGTCCCCTCACCTCCGTTTCAATATCCCCATATCCGGATATTTCTATTCCGAGATACTTGAACTTCATTTCCTGCTGTATAATTTTGTTGTCTATTTCTAGTTTGCATCTGAGTAGATGTAGTCATGGCTTTAGTTTTTGACGCTGATATATTCATGTTAAACTTTTTCGCTGTTATGTTAAATTGGTGCAGTAGTCTTTGCAAATCGTTTTCGCTTTCAACTATTAACACTGCATCATCGGCGTAGCACAGTATTTTGATTAATAATCTAAATCAAATTTATTTCAACATATTAAAATAATCCAATATAAAGGAATTTCTAAAATAAATAAAATAATAAATAAGAATAATTTTCTGCTTTCAATTCTTCTAAATTGAATCACGATATTTTTTCACAAAGATATCACTTCAATTAAAAGACCCAAACTTTTTACGAAACTTGAAGTACCTAAAACATACACCATCTGGGTTTCCCATTCAGTCAAGTCAAGGCAGTTATAGGGTTAAAAATGTAGTGTCCATTCTTCTAGCTGGACTTTTAAAAATACTTTTGAAAAGTTAATATATAATAGAGTGTGTGATTATAATTGGTTTGTGTTGTAATTAATTTTTATGTAAAACAAAAATCTCTGTTTTAATGGTAAGTTTTTAACCTGCTATTCCGTATATAATAATATTAAAAATGTACATTTTTGTAGAATCTGCCGAAACTCTCAGTTAAAAAAGATTCGATATATATATATATATATATATATATATATATATATATATATATATATATATATATATATATATATATATATATATATATACAGGGTGATTCAAAAATCGATCACGAAACTTAAGGGGGTGATTCTACTTGACAAAATAAGGGTAGAGCTTCATATAATTTTTTTTCAAAATGTCATTCGTTTTCGAGATACAAGCCGTCCAAGTTCAAGTTTTTATTTTTTGTTTTTTGAATTACTCGCTTACAGGAAAACCGATTTGACTAATATTTGAAAGATAGGCTAAGTCTTCTGCGCTTCATCATTTTAGTAACAATTCACATTGATTGTTTGCCGCTAGAGGGCACTTTACCTACATTGAAAATTGTTTTTTTGTCATAATTTTTTAGTGTTGACAGCTACAGTAGTTTTTGGCATAATTTCTTAAAGACTGATGCCAGGCCTTTAAAAAAGGTGCTCTTTATTTACATCGCTAAACCCAACGGTTTAGACCTAAATCACCCTTAAAAATTAAGTGGTAAATTTACTTTTCTCATTTCATTACCACCAGCTACCAGGTAAATAGCTATCAAAGTATACTAGAGCTGTCAGTTTAACATCAAATAAATTCGCTTTTTAAACTATTTAATTTGTAATCTTAAAATAACTAATAATGGCTAATCAGTAAATATTCATATTATGGATTATTGCGATATACATTTAATTGATAAAAATTAATGAAACAGTACTAAACAAACTAAAAAAGATTCTCAAAATTTCCCCCATTTTCTTCAATACATTTCCTAACACTCTTCAAAAAATGTCGCCTAACTCGATGAAAAATTTCTGGTGTTTCTTTAATAATTTGGCACTTTTCGATTATCCTGAAGCGAAGATCCTCGACGTTGATTACTGGAATATCGTACACCAATTGTTTCAAATGACCCCAAAAGAAAAAATCCATAGGATTAAGGTCTGGTGACCTCGCTGCCCATGCCAATGGTCCACTTCGTCCTATCCATCGCTCAGGATACGTTGCATTCAAATACTGTCGGACACGTATACTAAAGTGGGGCGGAGCTCCGTCTTGGAGGATCCACATGTTGGCCCTTACTTCCAATGGCACATCTTCCAGATACAATGGGAGACGATTTTGGATAAAATTTAAGTATACGTCACCAGTTAATGGGCCATCAAAGAAATGAGGACCAATAAGGTAATCTCCTATTATCCCTGCCCACACATTTAGTGAAAATCTACGCTGATGTTTCGTTTCTACCACATTGTTTGGGTTCTCGTAAGCATATGTGTGGATGTTGTGTAGATTTGTTATGCCATCACGAGTGAAACCAGCTTCGTCAGTGAATAATATGACGCCAATTAATCGATTATCGTGTTCATACTTAGCTAGGATCTGATTGCACATTTCCAACCGTCTCGGCCGATCATCGTCATAAAGAGCCTGCACCTTTTTTGAATGAAACGGGTAGAGTTGTTCTTCTCTTAGTATCCTCCATGAACTAGCCTGACAGAGCCGCACTTCAATCCCAATTTTTCTAGTACTAATACCTGGATTATCTTCAATAATTTCAAGCACTCTTTCTTCTTGTTGCACGTTTCTAGCAGTTCTAGGTCTTCCCCTATTTCCATTATAACTTTTAAAGGAACCACATTCCGCAAGCCTCCTGTGCACACTGGAAAATGTTTGAGCATGAGGGATATTTCTTTCCGGATAACTCTCCATATAATATCTTCTTGCCAACTCTGCATTACCATTTGCTTTTCCATAACAAAAATGGATATCACAATATTCGATATTTGAATATTGGTGATTAGCCATTATTAGTTATTTTAAGATTATAAATTAAATAGTTTAAAAAGCGAATTTATTTGATGTTAAACTGACAGCTCTAGTATACTTTGATAGCTATTTACCTGGTAGCTGGTGGTAATGAAATGAGAAAAGTAAATTTACCACTTAATTTTTAAGGGTGATTTACGTCTAAACCGTTGGGTTTAGCGATGTAAATAAAGAGCACCTTTTTTAAAGGCCTGGCATCAGTCTTTCAGAAATTATGCCAAAAACTACTGTAGCTGTCAACACTAAAAAATTATGCCAAAAAACAATTTTCAATGTAGGTAAAGTGCCCTCTAGCGGCAAACAATCAATGTGAATTGTTACTAAAATGATGAAGCGTAGAAGACTTAGCCTATCTTTCAAATATTAGTCAAATCGGTTTTCCTGTAAGCGAGTAATTCAAAAAACAAAAAATAAAAACTTGAACTTGGACGGCTTGTAACTCGAAAACGAATGACATTTTGAAAAAAAATTATATGAAGCTCTACCCTTATTTTGTCAAGTAGAATCACCCCCTTAAGTTTCGTGATCGATTTTTGAATTACCCTGTATATATATATATATATATATATATATATATATTTAATGCTTTTATTTTCGGTTCCTTGCATCAAAGCGGTTTAATACTCGAAGGTTGCGACTTTGTTTAACCAACTTCCTCTCAAACCCCAATACAACTTGTACCCTAAAAACCCAAGTGTTTTACAATACCTTCCATCGCCCCCATTTTTCCGTTAAACAGAAAAACTTTTAACCCTTTAAAGACTCGAAAACCCGTAATACTCGGGCTTGTATCTCCCGGTTCTATCGCAAAAAACTGATCCTTTTAGCTGTCGAATTAGAAAGTTCCAAATAAAAAGTCGGTTGTGGGGGTTTCCGAAGGAAACTTTCTAAAAAGTTTTTAATTAAACCCCTTAAGCTGGAAAAAGTCCCGAAATTAAAACACTGATAGTAATTCCATTAACATCACTCCTTATCGAAGGGCTTAATCTCCGGAATCAACTGATTAAAAAAGTTGTCTTTGATATACCATGTTGCCAAATTTATCTATAAAACTCTTCTGATCTAGTTGAAGATTTAAATATTATTCGGGGAGCAAAAATAACATGTAAATTATTTCCCACATTTAATGTTGTTTAATTTTACTATCTTTACTGTAAAAAAAAGAACTTCTGTCAAATTTTAGTACTTGAAGTGACCGAGAAGTTGAGATATGACCATTCGAAGTTACTATAGAGAATTTTTAGCTTATTTTTTGCTAATTTTTCAAATGCCTGCCAACTCCAAAGTTTTGAGTCGATATGAACTCTGAAAAAAGCATTTTATTCATCTTGAAAAGATCTTCTTGAGCTGTTAGTTTATTATATATTTTTACATCGAATGGGCTTTTTTCTGGTATCAGTTTTGCAGCGCTGTTTCTGAGAATTTTTATAAATTTTAGGCATGTTTGAACCCTTATAAAACTTCAACTTTTGGTTCTTTCTTGGCTAATATGGTCTAATTTTTTGTCTAAAAAGACCATCAATTTAGATTTTGGAAACCTAGATTGATTATAAAGAACCGAAAATATCACCCTAAAGGGAGGTTTCTTTCCGAAACTTTGGAAAATGACTTATTTTCAAGAGGTTAATGCAAATACTTCATTTTATTTTTAATTTTTGAGACCTAAAGCCTTATTCAAATGCATAAAAAACGCATAAAAAAAAAGGTTTAAGCGCTTGTTTGGGTTTTTATATCTTTTTTTCGCCTTAAAAATATCGATTTTTTTCCATTATTAACCTTTTTTTTTTATTTTTCTTAGATTACTTTAACAATTTTAAATGTTTTGATTTAAATTCTGAAAAAAAAAGTATTTTCTTCCATTTGAAAATATCTTTTCAATCGTTTAGTTTACTATTCATTTTGAATTGATACAGTCTTAAAAGGGTTTAAAATTTATCTATAAATCACAAATTTGCAAAAAGGGCACTGTCAAATAGTGTTATAAAAAGCGGACTTGAATTAAAAAATATAATAAACAAACAATTTGCAATGGTGTTTTATAGATGAAAGAATTTTGTTTTCAGAATTCATATCAACCCAAAACTCAGAGTTTGGTAAACATATAAGAATTTGTGACAACTGGGCTGAAAAAAGCTAGGTTTGCAATTTTAAATGGGCCTATCTTAGTTTTTTGGCGACCTTAACTGTTCAAATTCGGCATGACTTCTTTTTTAATAGTACAATAAGACGCGCGTACACACAATATGCACATCTATGTTTATGTATATATATATATAAATATATATATATATATATATATATATATATATGTATATATATAAATATATACATATATATATATATATATATATATATATATATATATATATATATATATATATATATATATATATAAAATGAGAAGTTTATCGTCCGTGCAATTTTAACATAAAAATAAGACATTCTCGTCTATGCTGACAAAGATCATTGATAAATATTACTCTCATGCTAAAAAGTGCGAAGAACTCCAAAGAACATGGAAAAACTCTTGGACTGAAAAATGACGAGAGCGCTGTTTCGTTCCAGTATGGGACTCATCAGACCATTGCATTCGGTACAAACCATCATCCCGCATCTGTTTCCTATAAACAGATTTCACGGTTGCAAAATAATAAACAAGACACAATGGCGATATCTCGATGGCTCACTCAATAACACAAGATAAATACAAACCAACAATGTTGTATAAAACGGCCATGTGATGGCGCGATGATAAATTAAAAAGGAATATATCAAAACTCGACACGGACGACAACTTCTCTGTTTTTTATATTTGTTGGCTTAAAAAACACGCTACAGCTCTCTTAGGGAGACAGTTGGTGCAACACTTTACTTAAACTGCGGAATTCGTAGCTGCATTGGTTGCCGATGCCGGATAATGCGACCTCTATCCTTAAAGTAGCAGATTTTGTATGTCGAGTCTTGATATACTCCTTTATAATTTATCGTTGCGCATGGCGGTTTTATACAACATTGTTGGTTTGTGTTGTTCTTGTCGCCACTGTGTATTGGTCGTCATTTTTCGGATCCGGCGTTTTACAATGATCTTGGAGTTCTTCGCACTTTTTATTATGAGAGTAATATTTATCAAAGTTCTTTGTCTGCATAGCCGAGATTTTCTATTTTATTTTAAAATTACATATATATATATATATATATATATATATATATATA
This sequence comes from Diaprepes abbreviatus, assembly GCA_034092305.1. Taxonomy (NCBI): domain Eukaryota; kingdom Metazoa; phylum Arthropoda; class Insecta; order Coleoptera; family Curculionidae; genus Diaprepes; species Diaprepes abbreviatus. The sequence continues at coordinate 2,633,519 of JASJET010000138.1, read as the reverse complement.
TATATATATATATATATATATATATATATATAATATGCAGAAGTTGTTTCCTACAAAAGATGTAACTGACATTAACCTTGAAATCGAAATTCTAAACCGTTCAGAAGAACAAGTTGCTGTTTTAAACAAAATATCTTATTTTGACTTCAAAATTTCACGTCTTTATATAGGTAATTGGATTATCTGTCAAAATGGCCTTTAGAGGTTATTTCACAATCAAACAGCAATTTCCATCTAGCAGGGAAATATTATTTTATATTGTCAAAATTTTTATATATCCAAATCAGAAAATAAATTGATCATGATTTTAAAATTGAATATGTCTTATTTTACCACTAGTAAATGATATGGCAACAGTGCTTCTCTTTTTAATCCTGTTTAATGCTATTGAATTAAGAACTCCCGAATCTTAAAACAGCCTTTTTATCAATGTCTCCACTTCATTAAATGTTAGATACCCGATAAACCAGCTTTTTTATTTTAGGACATTTCCATTGTGCATTTTTGTTCAATCTTTTAGGATAGTTTAAAATTTGTGATTTTGATGAGTTTATAAATAGAAATTTTGTAATTTATATTCTATAGAGTGACCCATAAGTGAATTGAACAGAGAATGCCAAGTGATATTTTAGCAAAACGTCCGGCCGTTTCCACAAGAAACCGAAAACTCCAGTTTATTGGTAAGGTATCTTTTGAAAATTGACAGACCTGTCACCAAGATCTTATTTGGTATCTTCTGTACTTAGTGTAAACTGTACTAGAGTGTACCTAAACTTTTTTGAAATTTTTTAGTTTATTAAAAGAAGTTAATTCCTTTAGAAAAATTCGTGCTTGATGTAAATATAAATTATTACACCTCTCAATCTGTTTATCCAATTTAAAACTTTTGATTACTAATTCCAAGTAGATGTAAATATTTTCTTTCTGGATTTACTAGAAAAATCTTTCAAAAAATGCATTCGATGTAAATTTGTGGTCAAAACACTCATATCACGTGCAAAACAAGACACTAAAAGAGCCATATTTTACTGGAAATGCGCCTGTCGGAACTGAGCGGTATATTGGTCTGTAAATAGGGCCTATTATTCGCCAATTTCAGGTATTAAATCATCCCGTTTAATTGGCTGGATCGAGCGAAATTTATTGTGTCTTCCAGTTGTTTAAGTGTCAGAACTACTATGTCAGTTATAGGCCGAAACTACACAGGTACAGAATGGACTGAAGTATTTCTGGAGTAGCTTTAATATAATGGAACTTAATAATCTAGTAATATTGTGCCACAACAGTTAAATTATTGGCATCACTTGAGAGCGTGGATCTACCTCATAATCCAATTTAACTAATGGGAAACCTGAGGTGCTTTAGACCTAACCCTATTTAAATCTTCTTCTTCTTCTTCTAGGTAGAAACAAGTTCTGTTATCTATACAATGCCTCATCGATCCTCGTTTGAGGTCGAAATCCAGCTGTCCCTCCATCTTTTGGAGGGCCGTCCAGGCGGACGTTTGGTGTTTGGTTTCTCTCTCATCACGGTTTTTGCTAGTCTGTCATCGTCCATTCGTTCCACGTGATCTCTCCATTGCCTATGACGGTTTCGAACCCACTTCACAAGATCCCCCACTCCGCTATCCTCGCGTATTTTTGCGTTTCTTATTCTATCTTTTAAACTTGTTCCCGTGATCATTCTCAGCGTTTTCATTTCTGTGGTTCTCATAATTTGTTTTGACTTTGTGGTTTCATTTTTTGTTTCTGCGCCATAGGTCAGTATCGGTTTTACACAGACCTTGTAAATTCTTGTTTTGCTCTCAACCGTCATATTTTTATTGTTCCAGATTATGTCTCTTAGTTGGTCTGATATCATGGCCGCTTTGTTGGCCTGTGTGCGTACTTCTTGCGTTACTGCCATGTTACTTGCTATATGTGCTCCTAGGTATATAAACTTCCCAACCTGTTCGATATGTTTGTCATCAACCATTAGTTTGTATCTTACCGGTTCTTTTGCTATTACCACTGCTTTGGTTTTCTCCACAGATATCTTCATATTATACTGTTTGGCTGTTCGATTGAGATGGAAAAGCATTCTTTGTAAGTTGTCCACGCTGTCAAGGCAACATCGTCTGCAAAGCATATAATCTGAACGGTGGTGTATCCCATTGGGTACCCAATATTTGTGCTTTTTACCTCATCAATGATTTCGTCCATGATTACATTGAAAAGTGTTGGACTTAGGCTATCACCTTGTCTTATTCCTATGGATAGAGGGATTTCCTCTGTTAGAGTGTTATTTGTTTTAATTACCATGGTGTTTTTGGAATTCAGTTCGTATATTGTGCGTATGATTGCTTCGTCTACTTGTTTTCTTCGCAGTAGTTCTGTTATGTGTTCCAGTTTGACTCGGTCGAACGCTTGTGTAAAGTCCACAAAACAAATGAACAGCGGTTTATCGTATTCGATAGATTTTTCAACCAGCTGTCTGATAATAAATATACCGTCGATAGTAGAGCGGTTATTCCGGAAGCCCTGCTGTTCTTCGCACGCCCCTAACTTGTCTACGATCCGTTGTGACAGTATTGTGGTTAACAATTTGGCTGAACTATTCAGTAGGCTGATTTCCCTGTAGTTTTCGGGTTGTTTCTTTGATCCTCTTTTGTGGATCGGAATTGTGATGCTTTTCCGCCATTCGTTGGGTACTGACGTTGTGCGGGGCCTCCGTACTTTAGCATCTCATTTGTAATTTGGTCGGTAAGAGGTGATTTTCTGTTTTTTAATTTCTTAATTGTCAGGTGCATCTCTGCTTCATTTAAATGCTTATCTCAAATCTGTACCGTAAATATAATATCTATAAAACATAAACGAATTACTGATAAAATTATTACTATGTGTGACGAACGAAAGTCGCCATTACAAGCCTTTAAAAAGTAATAACTTTTTACATAAGACTATTTTTCTTTCAGTTTTATGACTGAAAATATTTAAATTAAATACAGACAACTTGGTAATCAAAGCCTCTGTTAAAATATTATTTAACAAGTCTTCTTCAAATAATTTGTGTATTGAGTCATTATTATTTACAAAAGAGGACAGCTCCAAAGAACATATTTATAGGTTTTCATTTCAAACTTAGAAAAAAACCTAAAATATCATAAAAAATGCAAACTCCATGTAAACTAGTTAGGCGAACTACACAAATAAAATTAAGTTTTATACATGAATCAATATACGTAGCACCAAAAAAAGCTGCAAATCTTGCAGACCCATATATGAACAATAACTGAGTGTGGTTATTATACACTTTTTTATTTGAAAATTTTCATACTCATATTTCCAGTTTAGCAAATAATATAGGTATTAACGTTAAATCAACAGCTCTTTCACAATTTTCAACTATTGAATAGAGAAACAAAATAATTTAGAAGACAATGGAAAAAGAACATAAACGTGCGTATTCGGAGGTTTACAATATAAAACAGTCAGATTGAATTGAAAAATGGAAATACAAACACCGAATATTTGCATCGGATTGATAACAGATTTCTAAAATAATCAAAGAACTGTATATCCAATTAAACTCATCATCATTACCAAACACAGATGATCCATATAGCTTGACTAAATGTAATTTCTGAAGAGATACTGGATATATTCTACAGCAGAAATGCTAAAGTGTTGAACGTGATCCGGAGAAAATAACTCAAGTCTGAAGTAACAAAAGATCAACATAGTTTGAATAAGATATTAAATATTGGTGTTGAGTATATTTTGGAAATATCTACCAATGAAATGAAGAGAGCATTAACCAGCATGAACAGTAGTAGGTGTCTTGGAGAAGGCAGAGTTACAGTAGGAATGATAAAGTGATGGACGTGACCTGGAGAAAATAATGCAAGTCTTAAATACCAAAAGATTTAGATAGTTTGACTAAGATATTAAATACACTCTCATGTGGGTACCAGGCCATACCGGGATAGAGGAGAATGAAATAGTAAATAGGCTCGTGAGAGCAGGGGCTGAGACACCATTTCTGGGTCTAAAGCCTTTCTGTGGAATCAGTGAGACAAGCAAAGATACTTTTTTGGAACTACGACCAGAAAAGATTCAAAGAAAGCACAAGTTTAAGAAAAAATCAGCTCAGATTTCAGACACTGCCACCTGAAGAAACACCTCAAGAAAGTCGGACTGATAGAAGAAGAAAAGTGTAGATTCTGTGAGGAGGACGATGAAACCTCTATTCATATCCTTTCAGAGTGCAGCGGTCTAGAAAACCCCAGGATGCGGTTCTTGGGAACTCATCAAATTGAAGAAGGGGAGCTGCCCACCTTGAAGCCGTCCAACATCGTAAGGTCTCTGAGGGAAATAGGACTGGAAAACCTGCTCTAGTCAATAAAGTAACTCTTACAACTTGGCAGCAGTAGGGGGGCACAACTGATCTACCAAATCGTAGTGTACAGATCTTAATTCTACGCACGCAAGATATTAAATATTATCTCAGGGGATATTCTGGACATATCTTTCGATGAAATGAGGAGAGCGTTTAGGAGTATGAAGACAGATAAGTGAAATGGTAAATGATCTGAGGAAGAGTAAGAAATGTTGACGTGGTGGACGTATGTGGAAAAAGATCTCAAATTCCATTTGTTTAGTATTTGTAAATTTGCATCACATCAAGATGTAAAAATACATATAAGAATCGATGAAAATAAGATTAAACAGAGGCATCTGTCAAGGGAAAGGGAAGCTTCACCAAAGCCCAACATTAAGTGCTTTCTGAATCGGCTTACACAGATGCTCACTAAGGCCCAATCCCTTGTTCTGCAGAAGATTTTTTGGTATCACTTCAGTTGATAAAATTATGGGGATCGTTCGGATGCTGTTCATCGCCCCTTGTCTTCGAATTTGCACCTCTAGATCTCTGTATGTGGCGATTTTCTCACTGTATTTTGGCCTTAGGTTGTTGTTGTTAGGTATCAATGTAGATTAGTGTAGTTCGCTTAGAAGTTTTATCTGTTAGTATAATGTCCGGTCTATTATGAGCAACTGTCTGATCCGTTAGAACCGTTCGGTCCCAATATAACTTGAACTCGTTGTTCTCAAGAATGTGCTCCGGATTGTCTTTGGAATAAAACACTTTTCCTACCTTCAATAGTTTTAATTTATCTGCTAACTCTTGGTGGAGCATCTTAGGGGCTGAGACATGTCTTTCCTTGAGGCAAACGCTTGTCATTCTCCAGATATGTGCTGGATTGTCTCTGATGTTTGACAGCCATATCTACATTGATGTTTTTCTATTGAGGGATATCTGATAATAAATTTCCGATAGTTTCTCATTGGAATCACCTGGTCTTGGATTGCTAACAAAAAGCCCTTCATTTCCGGAGACATTTATTCTAAAATCAACCAGTAGTTCAACGATGAGTTGTCGACATTGTCCTGATTGATGTCATTTGGATGTCGCCCATGAAGTGGCTTCCGTGGCCAGGCTTGTAGGTTCTCTTCGTCTGTTTGGTGGTAAGACGCAATATCCTGTTCTCTCAGCTGCAGCGGTGTTGAATCGTTTGCCTGGCATATTGCTCGATGTAGTGTGGAAGAGTCCACTAACCTATGGAAATATAAACCTATGTTTATTATTTGTTGATCGAGCTCCTTACCAATGTCCACCAAGCCTCTTCCTGCTAGATGTCTTGGAAGCATTGTACGTTCAACAGTATTAAGAGGATGGTGTTTGTGTATTTTTGTTAGGAGTTTATAATATTATTATTAATATAATTTAAGTTCGCGTACTGATTATTGGTGATCTAAATATCATCCTAGGGACGGAATTAGTTGCCCAAAACTATATTTTTGATAATTTTAATGAATAAAAGAGTATCGTACCTAATGTTTGACGTTTTATTTCTTACTTTAATTGCTACTTTCTTTTCTACAAATTTACAAGAATGGGGCGATATTTGGCAATACTTAATGGTTCTGCACTCCACAAAAAATATGCAGATACCCAATTTCGATATTTTCAAGTATTGCTCTATTTTATATGCACCTATATTATATGAAAAATAGACAATAAAAGATTTAAACTTTATCGACTTGTATTATTTTATTTGTTCTTTATTTTATTATGAACAGTAATGATCGCAAAGCTATTTAGAGTTAATTGTTTTACTCTTGCAATAAATAATTTTAAACTATATTTATTCGGAATTTTACTCTGGTTGGTAAAACTCATACCCGGCTTTTTTTCACCATAGCCAGTTGGCTTTTAACCTATATCTTGAGGCAATATTATAGGTTACGAAAGTGTGAAGCTTTTAATTTGCACCTTTTATCGTCAAAAAAGGGCAAGTATATTATTACTTACGTACTAAAGGCGTATATTTATACAGGGTGTTATGGAAATTCATCTTTGATTTATTAAAGATAACTTTTAAAGATATATAATAAAAATATTTTTTTATTTTCATCAAAATCTGTTTACGTAACTTAATAAGAGTTACAACACATCTGAAATTTTTAAGTATTGAGAGGTCAAGAAGGTATTTTTGGTTGTCACACATAGAGAGAGTTGTAGTTGTTTTGGAGGACTTCTGTCAGTGTTATGGTTTTATCTTTTTGACATTTGATATAAGTCATATCTAGTTTATTTTAGAAGCAAGTTGTATTTTACTTTTTGAAGTTTTTCACTCAAAGATAATCAATTTTCTGATTGATCTATTGAAATTGATGATGATCAAAATCAAGGCAATAATTGAAGAGAATTGTCGTGTGATTCAGTTTTTGCTAAAGAGTTTTTAGAAAAAGGTTGGTGGACTGCAAAAGACCAGGGTAAATGTCAAAGTGATATCCACATTTTCTTCCCTAACTTATTTAAATTCGAAGATTATTCGGGAGGCCACTGAGCACTGATCTGGCGTTCAAAATAAAGTAAATAGGATAGGGTTATGTTTAGAATAGCGTATAGAGCAAATGGCCTCGACGGCTTTGATTTTGTCGAAATTTTCAGTGACCATTCTGCATAAATGTGGTTGATGAAGCGTTGAATCTTTTCCTTTAGTGCACCATTGGTTGTGGCCTTTTTGGCAAAGACCTTTGACTTCAAATAACCCCAGAGAAACAAATCTAGCGGTGTTAAATCATATGATCTAGCGGGTCAATTCTGATCACCGAAACGAGACAATACAAGACCAGGGAATATCTCGTGCAGTAATTGAACTAATTTACAGGCTGTACAGCATGTGACACCGTCGTGTTGATACACATCAATATCATCTATTGTCCACATCAATATCATAAAATTTAGGCAGAAAGAACTCGGTTATTATGTCGCGATATCGAGCACCAATAACAATCAGCCTCATTTTCGAAGATGATCCAAAAATGCCTCCAGCCCAAAATCTGCGCCAAACATGACAATCATATGTAAGTTATCTCAACCCCAAGTGGGACAATTTTGACGCTTAGGATGATTTTGCTCGAAAAATCCGCATCTATTTGTTGATATTCAATAATTCATTCAACGAAATATTTTCGCTATGATTAGCCATTTGGCTTCAGCGTTTCTGTCAATTGAAATTTGTAACCATTTGGACGCAGATCTCTAATGAGTAAATGCTGTAGAGAGCTTCTTGAAATTTGCAATTCTTGCCCACAACGTTGATGTTCTTGGATTTTCATCAACACTCCTACGCACTGCTTTGATATTAACATTTCAACGGCTTGTTATTGGACAGCTAGTACGTTTAGTAACACCAGCTGATCTAGTCTCTCTGAATTCTTCAATTAGTCTCTTAAAAGGTGACATAACTGAAAAGATATTTCAACTTGTGTACATTAAAATTAATTCACATATACTCTAATACTAAAGGAATTTACATTATTATTCACCATACATGGTATGAGGTTCCGGGAGATGGCGCCACTTGTATTGAACTTTTTGTTTAGTATGATATATGTTGCTTAAAGGATTCAATTTTCTTATGGTGAGGTGTATATGTCTGTCCCGTACTGACGGGAACCAATCAGTTCGAAACCGGTATAAATGGCGAACACTACCTATGGGAAAAAATCTCCCCCTTTTCCTGGTAGTTTCAGAATACAGATGATTTGGAGGAGGATGAAACTGTTGACCATGTTGCCAGAGAATGCCCAGTACGCAACGGACTGAGACAGAGATATTTCGGAGATACAATTTTGTTACCGGAAGCAGTTAGGCAAGTTCAACTAACGAGGCTGCTTGGATTCGCAAAGGTGAATAACCCGCAGATATGGTTGGATGTAAAGGGACCAATGGAGGTCTAGGCATCGAGGACCTAATATCACTACTCCTTTTTTATTCATTCATTCATTCATATTGGACGCTTTTATATTTTTCATAGAAGAATTTAGATATAAGTTCAATAACTTCTACAATTACAAAAATAAAATAAAATAAACTAATGAAAAATTGTAATGCATTAGGAAATATTTTCTGAATTCTATCAAATGCTCGTAAAACCTATTTAGTTTTCCTCGAACGCTTCCGTTAACTTTAGATCTTATAAAAAATACGTAAAAACACCCGGGCAAAGCTTACATTAATAAAAAGGTAATTTCAAAAAACTTCTTCCTGCTCGAGCATTGAAAAACGCCGCCATGTTTCAAAAAGGAATTAATATGGTGTCGGGTCAACAAGCTAAGCAGGCCCCGATGCGATATTAAAAAGTTGCGAACTCTGCGCGTATTAAAAACTTTCTAAACTACATGTAAATTCCATAATATAGAACGCTAATAAAGTTAACAGCGAGGTGAAAAACTCAGGTTGAAGACAGTGGCGTATACAAGGAAATAAACCCCCATAGGTCGACTTAGTATTTGAGTTATAGCTTATTTTAACCATGGTTGCTATGAAGTGGTGATAACGCAAAATTATTAACATTATAACACGAATCAAAAGCGCAGCATACGTTAGAACGTCACAGATTTTATCAGCTTACAGATATCATAGTTTTGGCTTGCGCCTCGCTATATTACATTGTTAGAAAGTGAAAGCCGTAACGGAAAGCAAGCAATCCAACAGCGAAAGAAGCCAAGCTTAAGTTAGTTACATATTTGTTAAATTTTGTTAATTTCGACCAGCATATTACTTCTTTGGTTCTTATCATTTCTGACAATATTCAAATCCTTACCTAAAGGGACTTTTAAGGAATTGATAAAAGCCTCATTCTCTCCAAATTTTGACGTTGCGTTACGGCAACAGGGAGTTCCTCATACCATTTTTAAGGAAAAATAATTTATATAAGATAATTTCACATATAAAATAAAGGGTGTTTTTTTATAGAGGTATAGAAATTTAAGTTGGCAACACTTTTTTAACTGGCGGCCATTTTGTCAGCTGTCAAGTGATTTATGTTTAGTTTGGTTTGGCATTTCAACATGAATAGACTGACGCCTGAACAACGCTTCCAAATTGTGCAAATTTATTTTGAAAATCATGGTTCTGTTCGAAATAAGTATCGCGCACTACGTCCATTTTACGGTCAACATAATCGTCCATCAGAGCAATTAATTCGATTAACTATGGAATGTTTTCGTCCCACGTTTACTCTAAATGATAATACGCATCCACAGAGACGTCGTACAGGGCGTACAGAAGAAGTCATTGCTGCTGTAGAGCGTAGCGTAGAGGAAGACCCGAATCAGTCTATCTGCCATCGTGCACAGGAATTGGATATGTGTTCATTCACTTTATGGAAGATTTTGCGGAAAGATCTTGGTTTGCGTGCTTACAAAATCCAACTCGTGCAAGAATTGAAGCCACACGATCACCTAGCAAGGCGTAGATTCGGTGAATGGGCCCAAAATAAGATAACCGTTGATCCCAATTTTCATAAGCGAATTTTGTTTAGCGATGAAGCTCACTTTTGTTTGAATGGATACGTCAATAAACAAAACTGCCGTATTTGGAGTGATGATAATCCTCAAGTGTATGTTGAAACACCGTTACATCCAGAAAAACTGACTGTTTGGTGTGCTTTATGGGCTGGTGGAATCATTGGTCCGTACTTCTTTAAAAACGATGCTGGTCAGAACGTTACAGTCAATGGTGACCGCTATAGAGCCATGATTACTGACTTTTTCGGTCATCAATTGAACAACCATGATGTGCAGGAGCTGTGGTTTCAACAAGACGGCGCAACATGTCACACAGCTTGTGCCACAATTGATTTATTGAAGGAAACGTTTGGTAACCGCATAGTTTCACGTTTCGGACCCGTGAATTGGCCTCCAAGATCGTGCGACTTAACGCCGCTAGACTATTTCTGTGGGGATATGTGAAGTCGCTAGTCTACGCCGATAAGCCCGAAACGATTGATCACTTGGAGGACAACATTCGCCGCGTTAGTGCCGATATACGGCCACAAATGTTGGAAAAAGTCATCGAAAATTGGACCTCCAAATTAGACTACGTCCGAGCCAGCCGTGGCGGTCATATGCCAGAAGTCATATTTAAATTATAATGCCAGAAGGTTATCTTTCGAATAAAGTAAATTTCATGTCAATTTAAAAAATTCATCTTTGTTTTATTCCATTTAAAAGTTCTATACCTCTATAAAAAACACCCTTTATAAAATAGAACAACCCTACGAAATGTAAACACTAAAGTGAGGTTCAGTTTAATAGAAATCCGCACATAAATTTCTTTCTGGAGGTAATGGCCTATGTCGCCCTAGGTTAAGATGGCGGTATTCTTCCTAGTTTTACAATTTTTCCCAGTGTAATATAGAGGGTCGCGAGGCAGGCAAGGTCACGAAAGAACCCCTCACCATCCTTAAGGTAAATGGCTTTCTATAAAATTTTGTCAAGCTCAGAGGAAAGATAGTTCCTGAATGGCAGAATAAAAGCTTATACGGGTACAGAGCTCAAAAAGCCTTTGTTTTTTAGATATACGTGTATAAACTTAAAGTTACGATTTTTAAAAGGAATTTTGTGAACCATAATTATGGATACCCTTGAAAATATCGAAAACTGAAAGTTCTGGCGAAAAGAAGAAGAAAAACTTTAAACAAAAAGTTCTTCTTCTTCTTCTTCTTCTTCTTTCTAACACAGTTAACCATGCTAGTAGGCTAGTGCCTGTTCATTGCCATCACTTCTTCCCCGGAAGATGAGGTCCAGCATTCTCGTCATCGTTTTTGTGGTTTTCCCTGTGATTTTTTTCCTACTGGGTTATTAATTTTTGCGCTTTTAACGAGTCTACCTTCCTCCATTCTCCCTATATGTTTGTTCCAGAATCTTCACCTTTGTCTAACCCATCTTTCTATGTCCTGTATCCCGCATTGTTGTCTGATATCTTCATTCCGTATTCTGTCATGTATAGTTTTGCCTTGTGTACTTCTTAATGTTTTCATTTCGACTGTTCTCATCATTTGTAGAGTTCTGCTTGTATATGGTCTTGTTTCTGCCGCGTATGTTATGATGGGTCTTAGAGCCGTTTTATATATCTTAGTTTTGCTTTCAGTATTAAGGTATTTGTTCTTCCTCACAATTTCTTTTAGGCATCCCGAAATTCTAGCCGCTTTCATCGTTTGCTCTCTTACTTCGTTAAAAAGGTTTCCATGACTCGTTATTTCCGCTCCTAGATATTTGAAGTGATTTACCTGTTCGACAATTTTGGAGTCGATTTCCAACTTGCACCGTATTGGTTCTTTGGACGTTACTAAGCATTTGGTCTTCTCGATGTTGATAAGCATATTTAATTCTTTCGCTTTAGTGTTAAAAGAGTGCAGTAGTCTTTGGAGGTTATCTTCAGAGTCTGCAATAAGAACAACATCGAACGCATAGCAAACGATATGGAAGAATGTGTTTTCCATTTTGTATCCAGCTGTTCTGGGGAGATTTTCTACTATTTTATCCATTATTAGATTAAATATGAAGGGGCTGAGCGAATCGCCCTGTCTAATTCCTGTGTTTACATATATGTCTTCCGTTGTTATATGTCCTACTCTGATTTTTGTTTTGCACTGGATGTTAATATCGTATGTTAGATTAATTAGCTTATGGTTTAGACCTTTTGTTCTCATTATTTCTAAGACGTCCTTTAAGCGTACTCTGTCAAAAACCTTGGTCATATCGAAGCACATGTACGCAGATTTATTGAATTCTAGGGATTTTTCAGTTATTTGTTTGACAATGAATATTGCGTCAATAGTGGATCTGTTCTTCCTGAAACCTTGTTGTTCTTCTCATATACTTATGATTTTGGTGATTTCTTCCAGTATAGTTTTTGTGAATGCTTTGAGAATGCTATCAAGCAGTGTCATTCCTCGATAATTTTCTGGGTGCGTTTTCTGTCCTTTTTGTTAAAAAATGGGTATTGTTGCACTATTTTTCCATTCATTCAAAAGTTGCATGATTTTACTCTAGGCTTCCTCTAATAACCTAAAGTTTAACCTTGACATCGACTTTCAGACTTATTTGAAGGCTAATTTGATTTTTTCAAATAAGGGTCCCGTTTTTCATTGGAGAAATAAAAACTACGGAAAATTCTACGTTTCATATGAAATAATTATCTGCTATCTTACAATTTAGAGGTTGTTTGAAAGTCAAACGCACATTGACGGTATAAAATACAGGGACCGCAAAAAAACTCAGAAACTCAGGGTTTTGAAGAAAAATATATTACTTCTTTTGTTCTTATCATTTCTGACAATATTCAAATCCTTACCTTTAGGGATTTTTAGGGAGTTGATAAAAGCCACATCCTCTACAATTTTTGACATTGACATTTTTAAGTCAAAATAATTTATACAAGATAATTTCACATATAAAATATAAAATAGAACAACGTTATCAATCGTAGACAATTTTTTTTTATCGGTATTCTTTCTAGTTTTAACACTTTCTCTCAGTGTAGTATAGAGGGTCGCCAGGCAAGCAGGGTCACCAAAAAACCCCACACCATCCTTATAATAAATGGTTTTCCACAAATTTTTTCAACTTAGAGAAAGATAGCTCCTGAAGAGCAGAATAAAATCACATGGGTACGGAGATCAAAAAGCTGTTGTTTGTCAGATCTACGTATATGAACTTCAAACTTCGATTTTTACGAGGATTTTTGTGAATCATAAGTTTGAATATCCTTGAAAATTTCGAAAACTGGAGGTTCTGAAGAAAAACTTTAAACAAAAAGTTGTTGAATTTTGCCTAGATTTCTTCTAATAAACTCCAGTTTAACCTTGACACCGACCTTCAGGCTTATTTTAAGATTAACTTGATTTTTTCAAATTGGAGTCCCTTTTTCACTATAAAAATAAAAATTTTACGTTTCGTATGAAATACTTATAGGTTATCATACAATCTAGAGGTCATTTCAAGGTGAAACGCATATTAACGGTATAAAATGCAGAGGCAGCTAAATAACTCAGAAACACAGGATTCTGAATAAAATTATTATAGGGTATAATTTTTTAAACTTTCTGTCTCAAAAAGATCCACATTTTTTGATATGAAAAAATAATATGACGAAACAATGGTATATCGTATTAATTAACCTTTTTAAACCTTTTTTGAGAAGAAATGTATGTAATAGCATTTAACTCAAAAGCTGCTATACATAGAGATATAAGAAATTAAAACAAATTATATAGATTTTTAGACAAGACCTAAAGATACAAAAATATAAAATTGTTTACACTTAAAATAATTACAATTGTTTATGTTTTATTAATTATCCTGTCTACGGCACTGATAAAAACAATATCCAACAACTCTCACGCGTATATAACTACGAACCGAGCAAAACTTTTTACATTAAAATGCCCAAGGATTACGGCTCTATATTTTTTGATTTATGTGTTAATAAATTGATACTATTAACACTGTATCTTGAGAATAAACAAGAAACTTACGACCTTCAGCTAGATGGCAACATTTCGCCTAATCATTTTTCGCTTTAATAATACATTAATCCATATGCTATCAATTTAGCTTATTTTAAACACATGATAGCGCAATGGGTCAAAAATTGTCACTTAAAGCATGGGTGTGATAAAAAAAATGTGGTCAGTTGTCATAGGCTAAATTGATCATCAAGTATCAGTCGTCATGCATTTATGATTCATGTCCTTTGTCTTTTATCGCTTTTAAGAACAGACCTAATAGAGACCCAGCCACTTAAGGCAGGATCTTTAGAGACCCAGCTACTCAATGCCAGATTAGTCAGAAGTTCAAATTTAAGGCGTCATCTGTAGCTTAAAACTAAAAAAAATGATAACTCCGGGAAAACCTAGTCTCCATAAATAAACTCTTCAGATTATCTAAATAAGACTCAAGGTACTTGTATTAGTAGTAGTAAAAGTAATAGAGCAAAAATGACATTCATATATTAGCTGTAACTATAAATAATAAAGCAAAAATAACATAGTTTGTCAACGAAAATTGTAATTTTTTTATAATTATGATATATTTTTTTTCGTTATCAATTCAAACCATTGAGCTACTTATCTGGTGGTGAGTACTTGCCAACGAGCTGCAGTCACTAAAAGATGATCTCGACTATACTTGAAAATGCCAATAATCGTATTTATTGTTGGGTATGTATATAATATGTCTATTAAGGACAGCAAAGCTTTCGGAACATGGAATAAACCTCGTATTACTCCCCATGCGGATAGACTATATGACGCCGCTTTTAAAACCCGACCTCTCCCTGGAGATATTTATGCCAAGTAGAGAGGATTGGGAGGGAAAACAAAATCTTTCGAAAAATGGATCCTGGTGGTATACTGATGGATCTCGACAAGATGGAGCTGGAGCTGGAGTTGGAACCAGAATATTCGGCAAGAGCACAGGAGTCGGAGTACTACGCTTTCGGATAATTTGCGACAATTTTCGCAGCGGAAATTTATGCTATTCTGCACTGTGCCTATCTCTGTGAGAGGGACATAGACAGGAATAGAGTAATAAATATATGCTCAGGCAGTAAGGATGCGATACTGGCATTGAAATCCAGTGTCGTGACTTCGCGACTGGTGTTTGAGTGCAAGGATATACTAAATGGTATGACAAGGAAAGGTTGCACAGTCAGACTCGTATGGGTCCCGGGTCACTCGAGCATACGCGGGAATGAGGATGCAGACCGTCTGGCAAAGTTGGGTATGGACCCTAACCAACATTACCTGTCCCAATTGCTATTGACAGAAGGGAATTAAAATTTATTGAATCGTGGAATGAGGTGTGCTAAAGAACTTATAACTGGGCCTAGCACACGGCGTACTAAAGAGCTTCTCTCCTTGGGAAGGAAAGAGCTGCGAATTGTGGTGGGATTGTTGAGAGGACATTGTCACCTCAGGGGCCATCTTCATAGAATCGGTGTCGAAGACGACTCGATGTGCAGATGGTGTTTGGAGGAGCATAAAACTATTGACCATGTCTTCAAAGAGCGCCCAGAACTTAACGGACTGAGACAGATATATTTCGGAGCTACACTTTTGTTACCGGAAGCAGTTAGGCAAGTTCAATTAACGAGACTGCTTGGATCCGCAAAGGCGATCGGCCTGGAATAACCTGCATATATGGTGGAATGTAAGGGGCCCAATGGAGGCCTAGGCATCGATGATCTAGTATCACCACCCCTTTTTTATTCATTCATTCATTCATTCAAGCCTCGCATTAAGAGAAGAAACAAAAAACTGTCATAAAGCTTCAAAATTAGGATATTAGCTTGAAGAAACTGAAGTAAAACTTTAATAATTAGTTTTAATGCTTGACAAAACTTGAAATACCATATGTTATTTAATTGCTGAGATAAAATTTATAGGGACTGACATATGGTTTAATAATTACCGATAGGTTTAAAAAGCTGGTCGCTGAAACGAAAGGAAAACATTAGAGTCAGTATTTTCGAAATTTTCTAAGAGGTTATAGAGTACCTATAAGGAAATAATTTACTTTATTAAACTTGATGATTATAACGGGAAATATAGAATGTAGGTACCTGAATCTGGTGTGAATTGATCCAGTATAATAATAAAACACATATATTTTTACTGATTTTACTTTTTAAAAATTCTACTTCTTTCAACACGATGAATTACAAAGGAAATGACGGAATTCGTCAAAAATCATGACTTGATTAATGTCAAATGTCAAATATACATTGTAAAAACATTTGACACGACGTATCTCCAAAATTCAATATAATTTACTTAAAACTACAACAACAAGGAACAGATAATCAATTCTCGGGCATAAGAATCGACAGAGGATGCCGATATAAAAATCTGGCGAAACCGCGACTCCAATTAAAACACATGTCTGTAGATGGCGAGAGGCATAAGGTCTCTTGCAAAATTCCAAATTTAAAGAGAACAGGCGTAAAAGTAAAGAAAAAGCCTATTACAAGGTATACTTTTTTTTGGATAAAAGATGTTACAAAATAAGAATTTTTAGTTAGAAATTTAATATACCGAGGCACACAAAAGGTCTGAAGCTCTAGATATAAGCGAAGTGTTTCAGGTTGCTACTCCTGCAATATACACCGAAACTATAATCTTGATTTCTCATCGTAAGAAACCTAAAAGTACCGAATCAAGCTTTACAAACCAAACGGCTTCGCACTCCCTCCAGGGAATATTGACTCATACCAGCTATACAAAAACGCCAAAAGTATGAAGCTCTATAGAGAACCTTTCCATGTTATCGGTGTCATGGTTTTCTGTACTTCCTACAAACTTCCGGACGGTCTGCGCGGCTGCAAGGAGAACAGCTTTCTGAATCGGTTTATACAAATGCTCACTAAGGCCGGTGAGCCTTGATGTTCTGCAGGAGGTTTTTTGGTTGTTGATAGTATTATGGGAATCGTATGGACGCTGTTCATTGCCCACGCTTTGCGGATTTGTACCTCCAGATCTCTATATTTGGCAATCTTCTTATTATATTTTGGTCTTAGGTTGTTGTTATAAGATCAAGGTCAATTAGTGTAGTTCGCCTAGAAATTTTATCTGTTACTATAATGTGAGGCCTATTATGAGCAACAGTTTGATCTGTTAGAACCGTTCGGTCCCAATATAACTTAGACTGGTTATTCTCAAGAATAGACTCCAGATTGTATTTGTAATAAGGCACTTTTTCTACCTGCACTTATCTGCTAACTTTTGGTGGAGAATCTTGGCGGCTGAGTCGTGTCTATCCTTATACTCAGTTGCGGCAGACGCTTAGCATCCTCCAGTTATGTGCTGGATTGACTCTGGTGTTCGACAACCATATCTACATTGGTCATTTTCTATTGAGGGATATCTGATGATGAACTTTCGATAGTTCTTTGTCGGAATAATTTGGTTTTGGATAGCCAAGAAACCCTCCGTTTGCGGAAACGCATCAACTAGTAGTTCGACGCTGAGTTGTCGACATTGTCCTGATTGACCTCATTTTAATGCCGTCCCTGAAGTGGCTTCTATAGCCAGGTTTGTAATTTCTCTTGGTCTATTTGGTACTGAAAAGTAATATCTTGTTCTTTCAGCTGTAGCGGCGTTGAATCGTCTACCTCGCATATTGCTTGATGTAGTGTGGAAGAGTCCGCCAACCTGTGAAGATATGAATGTAAGTTTATTATTTGTTGGTCGAGCTGCTAACCAATATCCACCAATCCTCTTCCTTTTTGATGTCTTGGAAGCATTGTACGTTCAATAGCACTCCGAGGGTGATGTTTTTGTGCTTTTGTTAGGAGTGTTCATATTTTTCTTTCCAGGTTTTGGATATCCGTCCTGCTTTTTACTATTTAGGTTAATTCATAATACCTGCCTTGCCCTCCTGACAAATTCGGTTATCAATTCGGCTTCCATAGTGCGATGATCAATTCTTTTAGCCTGTTTCATTTGTATGTTTGTTCTGTTTCCATTGCAGCTATAGTTTCACTGTTCTACATTTCAAATGCTCCTGGTTGTATCTTTCCTTTAACGATGTTCAAAATACGGTACTTTCAAGTCCAAATTGTATTCCTACATCCTCTATAATTTAAAACTCTTGTTCCAGCTGGTTTCTGGTAGCAGTCATCAGTTTGAGATCATCCATGTATAAAAGATAATTCACCCTTACTACCTTCAAGTTGTTATTTCTAATACTAAAGCCGTATCTGGTGGAGTTCAAACTGCGTGATAGTGGATTCATTGCAAGGCAGAACTACAATGGGCTAAGTGAATAACCCTAAAATATTCCCCTTCGTATAGGAATTCTGTTAATTTTGATGGTGTCGCTGAATGATGCTTGCAATTGGATCCTAAATCTCCAGGTAGACGTGATGCATTCTAAAAAGGAAATAAAATAATTATCGACCCTATACATTCTCAATATAGTTGTGAGCCACTTATGTGGCAATGAATCGAAGTCCTTAAAATCCACGTAGGTATCAAAGAGTTAGTACAAGTTTGGTTACATATGACAAAGTCAACAATCAACTGTTCCTTGCATCCCATTGCTCTCTTGGTGCATCCTCTCTGTTGAGTTGCGATGATGATATTTTGTTCACAATGTGCATAGATGCGTTGGGTCAAGCAGGAGATGATTACCTTATACAGTGTGGGAAGGCAGCTGATTGGTCTATACTTAGCTGGGTCATGTGTGTTGTGTTAGTCCTTTGGCAAGAAATACGTAATACCTTCGGTCAAGAACAATGGCATTTTTGCTGGGTTAAGAAGAACTTCATTAATAAGATTAGCCAGTTGATGGTACATACACCAGAACTTCTTGAGCCAGTAGTTCTGAATCCCGTCGAGACCTGAAGCTTTCCAGTTATGGAATTCCTTGATTATTCCTGAAATTTCCTCGGTAAATGGCTTAATTTGCACGTGGCTGTAGTCTTGGCAGATTTGGTGTTTTTCATTAATCCAACCGGCTGCGATGTTGTGGAAAGTTGGTTTCCCCAGAACTCTTCCACTTGCTCTCTGTTGAGATACCTATTATGTGTCATATTAGGTGGAGAGTTTAGCTTACGCTAGAAAGTCTTTTCTGATCGTTGGAACAGCACATTGTCATGTTTTCGGTTATTATTGGTCTTGTATCTCTTTAGCCGTCCTGTAATTAAGCTATTATTAAGATAATTACTTACAAAAAAGTTTTAAAAAATATATAACTTTGACACCCTGTATTTCCGAAACTATCAGTTTTTGGTATAAGGTAACTTGAGCTACGTCTTCTCGGTTTAGATACACAAATTTGTACACACCTTTTGGAGGCACCCTGTATATAGCTTATATTTGCATCATACTAGTAGTAACTTCAGGCAATGATGTATTTTTTCTTCAACTACATCCTGCTTTTCAAAACATTTTCTTATATCTCTAAAGTAATACATCAAACATCTTCGTGTAATTACACTTAAATATACCTTAAATCCTTAAATAACATTTTTAATGAATATTTTTTATGATAACGATTATACGGCTTTGTATAAAAATGTTTTCTGCAAAATTGAAAATGATGTGTTAATGATAACCTGAAGAAAACCAGGCGAGAAGTTTTTTTTCAATACCGACAGCGGTCAATTTGCAATTCAGATGGGTTATTATGGGCACTTACTTGTCGTTATGTAAATATAATTTAATCGAGTCAACATTCATTACGGATCTGATATGTTAGTTGATTTTAAATAATTATATACCTTTACCTATAAAATGTAAAACATTTACTTATATGGCGGTATCGTTTAGTTAAATAATAACAAAATCATTTTACTATGTAAATAAAGTACTGTTTGATCGAAGCATTAATTGCACAATTTAAATATTTTATGTTCTACCCACTTTTCGATCTAAAAGAACAAATACGCTTACTGTTTACTGAAGTATATACAGTGATTTGTATCGGGAGGAATTGTGTTACGGTTAAAAATTGATCTTAAGTAATAAATATTTTCGTTTACATTTTTCTACATTAAATTACAGGTTCAGATTATAAAAGTAATAAATAGATTTTTGTTTTGTACATTTTTCTTTAAAGGTTGTCAATGACATGCATAACTTGAAACGTAAATTTACAGTAAACGATGTTTTCTACTATAAAACTAATGATTACCTTTTGTTTTTCATTCATTAATATTGATTTCATCTATATTCAGATCATTCCTTTTGTTTATATTTTGAAATTTTGATTGCCATCGAAACTTAACATATTTCTGTAATTTATAATTTTCGTCAGGTACCTCGAGACAATGTATCACAGATTGGGAAAAGCGTTTTCTTAATGATTGGATAAATATAAATAGTAATTTTTGTTTTCTTGTTAATTTTCCTTCTTTTTTTTACTAATTAGAATTTTTGGTAATTAAAATATTTGGAATTAGACCCTCGAACTATTTCGAACGAATTGGATTTCATTTTTGAATATTTCGAATCCGTAAAGTACTTTACTGATAGGATATTCATTTTGTAGGACGAGGCACTTTATATTATTAAGATATTGGTTGTCTCAGTCTGATTTCAGTACTGGCCAATTTAAAATTGAGATAGAAGAATTTTTGTATATATTTTCCGGAAGTAGTTCAAATTGTATGATACATTTCAAGGGTTCGAGATTATTGCTACGAGATTAAGGTTATATTTTTTCGGATAGATTTTTGATGGACCTTTTTATTAAGTTTTTTTCGTAACTTCCGTTGGAAGGAATGTGCGAGTGATTTGAGAAAAATCGTTCTCTTTTGGCTATCTGACGCAAGAGCGAAAAGAAGTGGTCTAGTTTTACTACTTTCCCAAGTTAAGGGATTTGGTCGTAAATGGCCGATTAAAGTGACGAAACCAAGTCGGGGTGCAAACGATTTTTGGTGATTTTGGTCGTTTCACCCTACAGCCAGTTTGGCGATTATTTTCTTCAGCCAGCCCAGAAACAACGGCTTAACTTTTATCAGATGCCACCATTTTCTTGAGTCCGAGGTATGTACATATTTCTTTTGAAACAATCAGTTTTTGTGTTTAAGCAAAATTTAGCTAGGCTTTGCCTAGGCCTTTTGTGCGACTGATTGAGTAGGATTTTTTTATTTCTTTATTTTAGGGTCTTTGGAATAATTACAATACGTCTTTGGGATACCTACAGTATTGTCTTTGGATTTCTTCATTGGTTCTGTTTTTTTTTGGATGAAAGTTTATAATATACAGCGTTTGGGAAAAAATATGCAGTTTGGGTTATTGTGCTGCACTTCTGGGATTGTGAGCCTTTGAATGGGACAAAATCCATATTGAGCCAGGTCAGCGTCCTTTCTGGTGAAGCCGTCTACGTCACAGGCCTTGTTTATCTACTTGTTTGAAAGTGATTCAGCTCAGTGCCTAGTTTTAGCCAAGGTATTTACACAAGAGTTTCTGATTGTTAAGCCTAATGGGTATTAAACCTGTATTTTTAATCGCTTAGTTATCTGAGCAGAGTTTCCTTTTCGATTACCTAGAGGGCTAACAGGTGAGGGATTCTTCTGTACATGATTTTGAACTTTCTTTTAATTAATAGACTTTAAATATTTGGAATTTAATATTTTCTAATTATATTTATCTTTTGCTAAACTTACCATATCACTTAATCTTTGGGGCGAACCAGTAAATTGTGTAAAGTGAAACACAGTCGACTCCGTGGCGCTAAAACCTCAAATTTTAATGTTTTATTCTGCTAAACCCTACTGTAATTGAGATTTTTTTATTATGGTTCCCAGAGTGGCCAATTAACTATTTAATTATTGTTTAAAATAATGAATATTATAATGATACATTTATTGAAAATTTTAATTGCTTAACAATTGAATATTTTGGAAACTAGTTAATTTGTACAAAATTGTAATGTACTTTTTAGCAAAATTTTGTTAAGATTTTCACTACTTGAGCGACAGTTATAAGTTGATTTCTATGATCTAGTCTTTGTAATTATCTATCACTTTTTTGTGTAATTTTCTTTTGCTTGTTTCTGTTAACTATCATTTAAACACTCCTTATCACTCTCATTATCAATTTTCTAATTTTTTCTCTTTGCAGACATTTTTGTAGTTTTTTTACAATGCAAAGTTGGGCTTATGGAACTTCATAGTCTAGTTTAAAATTGAGAGTGTTTTTATCTTCTATAACTAGGCTATGTCGACGTAAACCTTCCAAGTGTGGTAGTTGCTTTGTTTACCTTTTGGATAGGTTTGCCGTATACTGTGCAGGACACTGTCAAGTTGAACTTATTCTTTTGTTTTAATTTTCACGTTTTTCTACATCATAGAAAGACACAACTTTCGACTTAGTCGTTAACAGAGTTTTTTTTTATTTTATTACAATTTACCATTTGTAATCGCATTTCTATTAGATAGCCTCCATTAGAGGTGATAACTTTTTCCAAGGGTTGTACTTATTTTCTGGGAAGGGGTATACCGTGAGGAATAAATGTGTTGGCCTCTATTTAATTGGTTTTATTTCCTTTAATCTTAAATTAGAATACTATTAAGCAGTTAAACTCAGCGATTTTTTTACCCGGATATGACATATTAAATATTTGTTCTTTTCCAAGTTTTCTCTACTACAAGTGCTCGTAGTATAATCATTAGGGCAAATTTTAAAGTAAAATTTGGTGGCGCCTTTTTCCTGAATTAGACATTTCAAAAAATTAAACAGGCAATATATTAAAAATAGTGGAAAAATATAAAAATAACTCATCCACCCTGAGATGAGCTAGCGTATAGGTAGACTCCAGTCAGCATTGGGACAATCATTGGGTAAGTCTGAACTGAGGTACCTTACAGGGTGTTGCCAGGATTTGGTAAGGCGTTCATAGTTGGTAATATTATATTATATGCCATCGTAAAATTTTAAGATTTCATTTGCGCCAAAAATTCTTGATTTCACTGGCGCGAAATTAATTGCAATTTTAATTACCCAGTTTAAGATGTTTTTTTGTTAAGCAGCAATTTTAATTTTTCAATTGCAACAAAAATATTCTAGCCAATACCGATTTTCCATGAAAAAGGTAGTACACGAACAAGACAGTTTATGCCAAATTTTGTTCCAGATAGACTAACTTAAAATTTTGATTGTATGAAACAAAAGACATTTAGTTCCACGAAAACGTATTGACAAAATATAACTGTCTAAAAAATTGAAGTAAAAAAGTTTTACGTTTTTGGAGACACTAATGTTCGGTTTAAGACGCGACAACTTCAATATAGGGTCCAGTTTCTATTATAATACAGGGTGTCCAGAAAATACGTGTACAACTTTTAATGGCGGATTTTTGACGTCAGACTAGGTCGATTTAAGCCAACTTAGTTATATCCGATATTGCTTCGTTTAGGCAGTAAAAACACTAAATGCCTTGTGTTTGAAAATGATTCATTTCAGAATATATTTGAAGTTATAGCACCAGATGAACCGAATCATCTGGAAGCTTTTCTTAGCAAAAAACACGGACAGATTGTCCAATTCGTTAGTTCTCCACGAACCGAGTTTGAACCATCTGTCCGAGAACATTGAGTATAAAGGCAAAAACAAAGTTCACTAATTAAACTTTCACAAATTGTGCCAAATTTAAAACTCTTCTGGAAGAATCTCAATACCCGAAAGAAATACCGTACATTCCGTCACAGAAATCGGTTGTGAAAGACATAATGTTTCAAATTTGTTAAGCGTTCGCCGAGACCTATGTTACGAAATCGTCTAAATTCTTCAGGTATGATGATATCCCAGAGGATTTTAGAAACAGGATACATGTAAATAGTCGTCTCAAGAACAGGGCCTGTAGAATTGGGGATGCTGATATCAAAAGGTAAGCCAATAGGGCAACAAATGAGATCAGAAATTAGCTGCTCCTTTTGTATAATCAGAGCTGGGAGAACAAGGAAGAATCCTTATAAGTAGAGGACGGAAGTTTTTCAAAATGACATGGAACCTGACGAGAGGGTCCAAACAATCACTTCCCTTCCTTAAAAATAACATTAACGTTACGTTATCTAACTCACAGGACAAAGTTGAAAGATTCACTAACAAATTCTTTGATCAGTTTAAACTTAGTCCCATCGCTGACGATACAAAAAAAATTAAAATTAATCGAAAAATCTAAATTGACCGTACTATGCCGGTACTTGCTAACAACTTTCTAGTCATGGACTTGACTGATATTCAGAATACTGTTTTTGTGTTGGATGTCAGGAAGGCATCAGGTTTTGATGCAGCCATTAAAAGAGCTCCAGATAAAATTCTGTCAGCTACAACCAAGATAGCCAATGCAACATTCAAGTTAGGTTACTTTCCCTTGCAATGGATAGTAGCTACGGGCATAGCGATACGTAAAAAGAAGAAAATGTATCACTTTCGAATTTATAGAGGCCCATTAGCTAGGTTTCCGGTATGGGAAGGTCATAGAACGCGCAATGCTGTGTAAGAACAGCTGACAGAGACATCTTTTCACGGAAGCAATTTGGATTCGGTGTCAATCACAGTTGTGTTAACCAGACAACCAGACTTTTTTTCTTCTGGTCAGTCCTGAAGCCAGATGCACTGTGGACAGAGTAGGCCTATTGTGCTCATCCTAAATTTATAATCACTCTGTAAGCTAGCCTCCTGAATTAATTTGAATATGTCTACTAAGGAGTGAGTGTGTACCTCGGCTCCAGGTTTGTTGACCCGAAGGTTTGTTCTCACTTTCTCACTAGTGACCCACAGTCACATATGATATGCTTTGCCGTTTCCTCAGCTTGGACACATAGTCTGCAGCCGAGGTCTTCATTCATTTCATTCAGATGTACTTTAACTGCCTTGTATCCGGTCATTATAACTGTAATAGTCCTTAATCCGAACCAGTATATTGAGATGATGAGCCCACTCTCACTAGGTCTTCCTTTGTGTCCTGGTATCCATTTTAACATAACCCTGTTGTCCTTTGCTAGAGCTGTAAGTTCAGTCTGACATTCCCAGACCAATCTAGATGATACCTTTTGGCCTTTAAGGGCATTCAGGGTTGCTTGGCTGTCAGAGTAAATGTAGATTTGCTTCCCTTTGTAAGCTCTGTTTTTTTGTCTCATCTACACGTTTTAAAATGGCATATATTTCTGCTGGGAACAGTTTTGGGTATTCTCCCAAGGGAAGATTTATTTCTTTCCTCGGTTGTAATCCATATATTTGAATTCCGGTTTTTGAAACGTCAGTGCACCAGATAATAGTACCAGAAGATGTTTCTGGTTTTACTCTTTCACTCGCCATTCGATCTTCTATTATAACTTTGAACAGTATATAGTAGCGGTAGCCCGAGGTCATATGGTCTGTGTCCATTTCCAACTCTGTGATCCTAATTTTTTTCCATAAAGTTTTGTGTGCAGTTAACGGCATTTGTCTTATTGGCGTTGAGTGGTATAGCCGATGGAACCCCATTCTTGACTCTTCTTGAATCACTAAGTACAGAGGAGGTAGATCCAGAATGCACTCCATTTCCGAAGTGGAGGTCGATTTCCTGGACTCGTATTGCTCAAGTAGGCGACTTTCTGTATGCCGCTTAGCTTTTGCATGTTTCTCCATGTTTGTGCTTAGGCCACCAGACCAAGATACAATATGTGGTGGCTAGTCTCACCTCACTGGTATATAACTAATGCACCATCTTTGATGAGAGACCCCAGGTTTTCCCGCATAATCTTTCTAACAATCCTAAGGGTTTTTCGCGATTTTCTTGTTATTTTTTCCACGTGCTCGTTCCGGTTCCGCCTGAAGTCCAAAATTACCCCCAGATATTTTACTTCCCTGGAAAGTGCTGTTATGTTTCCTTGTAAGATGATGAAACCAAAGTCCTCTAGGATTCTCCGTTTTATGAAGGGGATAAAGATAATCTTTTGGGAACTTATATTAAGTCCTTTCTATTCTGACCATCTCTCTACAACCCTAAGAGCACGAGGAATTCCTTCTCTTGCAGTCGTGTTAAATTTACCTTGGGTTAAGATTACGAAGTCATCTGTATATCTTATATATTCGTTAAAGAACAAACGCTCCTCAGGTACCGATAGTATAAGTCCTCAAATTTTAAAATTAATTTTAGAATCTGTCGCACTTCCCTTGACATATTTAATAAACAGATCACTTTCAGATGGCATTTTCCCTCAAATACTAAAGAAGGCGGCAGTTACGATAATATATAAAAAGGATGATCCTCACAACCCGGCCAATTACAGGCAAATATCTATACTGAGTGTATTTTCTAAAGTTTTTAAAAAAATAATATACGAAAATTTGATAATTTTTTTTAACCAGAAATCAATTATTACTCCTTGCCAACATGGTTTCAGACAGAACAAATCCATCAAGAGAGCATGCTGTGATTTACTTAATTTTGTATATGCAGAGCTCGACAGGGGCAAGTATGTGATGTGTCTAATGTTTGACTTAACAAGTGCGTTTGATATTGTGAGTTAAGAGTTCTTATTGAGAAAGCTCTTTGCTTCGGGTATAAGAGGAAATATCCTAAAACTCATCAACCCGTACATGTCTGATAGGAGTATATTTGTTCGATACCAAAAAAGTAAATCAGATTGCAAAAAAGTCGCCTTGGGTGTGCCTCAGTGGTCAGTTTTGGGGCCGCTCTTGTTTATGATTTATGTTAACGACCTACCTAGATTCATCAGTAGGGGAAAGTTGGTTATGTTTGTTGATGATATCACGATAGCTATATCTGTGGATGCCCCAGAGGAGCTATTGCGTACAGCGGGAGGGGTATGTGAGGAGTTGTAGATTTGGTATCAGCGTAATCAGTTAATACTTAACCCAATAAAGACTGTATATATAAATTTCAATATTAAAAAACCATTGCTGGTAGAGGATAAAGAAACATATAATATTGAAACCTCAGCTTATACTAAATTTTTAGTCACGTGGCTTGATGAGTCGCTGCATTTCTTTTCCCATATCGAACATGTTTGTAAAAAATTAAATTCTGCCTTCTTTGCTATTTTGCAGATGAGGTCATCTCTAGACCGGGCTGGATTGCTGACTGTGTATTATTCTTTGGCATACAGTCATCTGTCAAGCAATGTCATGTCTTGGCGAAGAGGGTGTGAGGTGAATAAAGTGTTTCTGGCTCAGAAAAGACTACTGAGGTTGATATTTGGTCTTAAGCCGACGGATTCGTGTAGACCCATTTTTAAGAAAAACGGCATTTTGACTTTTTACTCTATTTATATTCTAAAATGTGTTTTATATGTAAAACAAAATTACTCAAAGTTTAAAACTCTTGACCAGGGTCACAGATATGACACACGAAATAGTGACATTCTTAGTATACCTAAACATAGAATGGCATTCTTTGAGAAATCCCCATTTTATAATTTCATTATTCTGTTTAACAAATTGCCGGCAAAATTAAAAAACATATCAAACAGTAATAAATTCAAAACAGAAATAAAAAAATGTCTTGTTCAGGGGTGATTTTATTCTTTTAACGAATACTTAAGCCTGTAGGATGTACTGACTCTTTTACTGTGTACTGAGTGATTATTTCGTTGCGTCCTTCGCTGACCAGTGCTACGGATTGTGTTCATATCGTTTTATTTTTTTTTATTATCGTTTAATATTATTTATTATTTTCTTTTCCGTTACTTGTTTTACGATTTTAATCTTTTGTTTTTATTATTAAATATTAGATTAAGTTATTTTAACTTTTTTATATTATAACAACTATCTAAAGATACTAACTAATATAACTGTTTCTTGTTTTTTCTAGCTTTAAGGTATGCTATGTATATATTTTTTATTTAATTGTATACTGTAGACGAAACCAATGCTGAAGTATCAGTCTTATGGCTAATAAATTATTTCATTTCATTTCATTTCCTAGTACAGAGTAACCCTCCCTGTTCAGAATTCGCAAGAGCCTATTCATAATTAGGTTCCAAACAGTGGGGAAAGAACTTCTCTCTGTAGATACCCCAATCACATGTGCCATCAGCGTTTTTCTAAGCAGTTCTATGTAGACAACCCTGCCTTTTACCATGTTTTCGATCCACCTGCAACAGGTCTCTTTTAAATTTACGTTCTTTAGTGCAGAAATAATTGATTGAAAAGACGTATTATTGAACGCCCCTTCTATATCTAGAAATGCTCCTAGAAGCACTTCTCCGTTGTTCAGCGTATCTTCCACTTTACTGACAAATTGGTGGAGCACTGTCTCTGTAGATCTCCTGGTCCTGTACGCATGCTGATTCTAATGAAACAGACTATTTGCCATTGAATCATCCGTAACATGGCTGTCTTACAGCTTATCGAGAGTTTTGATGATAAATGACATTAGGCTTATTGGTCTAAATGCCTTTGCTGTTGAGTAGTTTGGTTTCCCAGGTTTCTGTATAAATACTACCGTAGTTAGCCTCTAGACAACCAGATTAGTCGTCGATATAATCAAAGGGTTCAACCGGCATTTCAGTACAAGGATAATATTCTTTGTTATCTTCAAAGCTTTCGATAAAGTATGGCATAATGGGCTGATCGTTAAGCTAATTAGATTAGATGTTCCCAATTATCAAGTAAGATGTGTCCTTGACTTTTTATCCAACAGAAGTTTCGCAACGTTAGCAGAGCATGTGTCGTAATTTAAAGCAGTAAGAACTGAGGTTCCTTAAGGATCTCCATTATTCCCCGTTCTATTCACTCATACACAAATGATATATTTCTTCTCTGATGACAGTGCAATAGCTTCATCTTCTGGAAATTTGAAATAGGAAAGGTATATTCATAGACTTGAGAGATAAATGTCTGACTGGAGATTAGAAATTAGAAATCCTGAAACTGTTATTATGGCAATGTAAAAATTAATTATTCTATTAATATTAAAGAACAGCAGGACTCTCCTGCAATACCTCTTGAGTTAATGCGACAATCGATATAAATAGCTTTGTTTTTTTCTACTACTGTTAAAACTCTGTAGTCTACAGTTCACAGTTTGAGATCCATCGTTTTGGGAAATTATTTAGTCAAATCACCCTTCCCAATATTTATTTTAAAATGACTCTATATACACACGTCATCCCTCTTATACATAATTCTCTTTCACTCCTACCAAAATACTAAATTTCGTACACTAGATAAGGAAAGAGATACGTTCATTCACGCTTAATCGCGTATGCGATATTAATGTTCTCGAAATGTCCACGGCAGATTTTAAAAGTGGTTAATGTGATTGTGGCCTCCTCCTACCGCGGAATAATTTATTACGTTTTATTATTATCCTAACAAAGAGGTTTGTTTTTGTGTGTTTTTGATAGCGAATTATTTGTTTCGTTGTATCAATAGTTTGTAAATCGATATTTTCTATAGAAATTTTTAATAAAAATGTTGAATTAAATTAAGCATGTAATAAAGTAGTGTATTATACAGTGAAGTTTGGGAGGCAAATTTCTTAAAATAATTTAAAATTTTTGGATGCGATGATGAAACGTGGGTAGATCAGCGTAATACATAATTAAAATGAGAGTCCTAGCAATAATTCCATAAGATTTCTCCGTCAACAAAAAAGTATTCAACTGGGAAGCTCATCTCTTGGTATACATCAGAAAATCTTCATCTTGAATACAGCCGAAGAGCAATACAATAACAATAAATACTTCTCTCTCTCTCTCTTTGTCAACCTCTGTCCATCAACTCCTGAATGTAGGTCTCTCTCAATTGTTTCCATCTTTCTCTATTCTTCGCCAATCTCATCCACTGCCTGCCATTGTCCTTATGTCGTCTACCCATCTTTTTTGAGGTATTTCCGTGCTTCTTGTTGTCTCCCTCGGTCTCCATTCCAGGATTACTCGTGTCCATCTATTGTTCTCATATCGAACTATGTGACCAGCCCATCGCCACTTATTTTTTGCGACCTCCTTCACGATGTCTTTGACTTTCGTTCTGCGTCTTATCTCGGTGTTTCTAATTCTGTCTCTTAATAATATTCCAAGCATGTTTCCTTCCATCGCTCTTTGGACTGTTTCTAATTTTTAAGTGGACTTTTTAGTGAGGGACATGGTCTCTAATCCATACGTACACACCGGTAATATGCATGTGTCGTATACTTTTCTTTTAAGATTTATGGAAATTGAATTATTTTTCATGATGTACGCAAGTTTACCGAAAGTGGCCCATGTCAGCTGTGTTCTTCTTCTTTTTTCAGCATCCTGGTTTGATTTCCCTGGTCTGATGTCACGACCCAAGTATACATAGTGTTCGACGTTTCCTATCATCTGGTTCTGTATTGTTATGTTTGCCTGTTCGTGGTTCATTATTTTTGTTTTGTTGTAGTTCATTTTAAGGCCTACAGATGCGGATACGTCATTTAGCTGTTGTAGCATTTCGTTCAATTCTTGGAGATTACTTGCTATTAAAATTATGTCATCAGCAAATCTGAGATGGTTCAAATATATTCCGTCGATGTTTATACCTTTGATGTCCCATTTAAGTTCCTTAAAAATGTCCTCTAGGACTAGAGTGAACAGTTTTGGCGAGATAGTGTCCCCTTGTCTCACTCCCCTTTGTAGTTTTATGTGGTTCGTTTTCATCTTGTCATCTATTTTTATTTGAATGGTTGCATTTTCGTATATGTCCTTTATGATGTTTATGTATCTTGAATCGATTCTTGCGTTTTCTAAGGATTGTAATACTGCCCATATTTCGACGGAGTCGAATGCCTTCTGGAAATCTACAAAAGCCATATGGAGCGGTACGTTATATTCAGTGCACTTCTCAATTAGTATTCTTATGGTGTGTAGGTGATCTGTGGTGCTAAAGTGTTTTCTGAATCCAGCTGGTTCGACAGGTTGGTAAAAATCGAGTTTGTTTGTTATGCGGTTGGTTATGATTTTGGTTAACAACTTGTAGGTGTGTGATAGTAGGGATATTGGTCGGTAGTTTTCAATATTTGTATTGTCCCCTTTTTTGAATATTAAGATTACTTCGGAGTTATACCAATCCTGTGGAATTTTTCCCCCTTCAATTATTTTATTATAAATACTTGCATTATCGAAATTACATAAGTTTATTGATTACAGACATCCTGATTATCATAACAAGAACGTCCTCCAACTAATGAAAATTTGGAAGTTTACGAAACAGTCAAAGTTCAGTCTAACCTCGACGAGTGTGGAGTGAGTTGGATCACCTGCAAAACGGACATATTTGACTCCATCTCACTTCTTTTCATTCAGGAATTTAGAAAAGCATTTTAGAAGACGTTTTTATTTTGCAAACGATATGGATATCTATTTTGAAGGTCAACAGAAATCTGAGGCATTATATTTATGTGTAGCAACGTAATTTAATAATCATATCGATCAGTTGAGAAAATAACTGGTAAAATAACTATAATTAATTTTTTAGCGCATTTGGCTTAAATTGTAAGTATGTAATTAGTGTGATTAGCTTCGTCTCTGAATATTTAGTCTCTCGAAGCGCAGAACATTGCCATTTTTGTGCCATCTTTATTCTGTCCGTTCAAATGCAGATTTGGGTAGACGTGATTTCTCCCAATCCTAATACTCTAAATTCAACGTGACAACTATGAAAGTGGCGCGCACAGATTGAAAGCAACCAAGCGGAACGAAACGATTCCTTGGAAGGGGAAACCAGCACCGACGTTCAAAGAATGCATGAATGAAAAATGGGTGGTGATACTAGATTATCGATGCCTAGGCCTCTATTTGGTCTTTTACATCCCACCATAGCTGCAGGTCATTCGACGTCGATCGCTTTTGTGAATCCAAGCAGCTTCTTTACTTGAACTTGTCTAACTGCTTCCGGTAACAAAATTGTATCTCTGAAATATCTTTATCTCAGCCAGTTAAGTGCTGGGCACTCTTTGAAGACATGGTCAATAGTTTTATCTTCCTCCAAACACCATCTGCACATCGAGTCGTCTTCGACACTGATTCTATGAAGATGGCCTCTAAAGTGACAATGTCCTGTCAACAATCCTACCACAGTTCGCAGCTTTTGCATAAGGTTCAGTTATATGTTCCTTTGCACACCCGATTCTAGGAGCTCCGCTCCACAATTCAATAAATTTGCTTTTCAGCAACGATTTTAATTCACCATTGCCAATAACAGTTGGGGCAGGTAGTATTGGTTGGGGTCCATACGGTCCAATTGCCAAACCCAACTTTGTCAGGGTCTACTTTCTCATTCTCGCATATGCTTGTGTGACCCGGAACCCATACGAGTCTGACTGTGCAGCCGTTCCTTGTCATACTAGTCAGTACGTCCTTGCACTCATACGCCAGCCGCGAAGTTACGACACTGGACTTCAGTGCTAATATCGTAGCCTTACTGTCTGAGCATATATTTGTTACCATATTCCTGTCTATATCCCTATCACACAGATGAGCACACTACAAAATAGCATAAATTTCCGCTGTAAAGATTGTCGCACGTTGTCCGAGAGGGTAGTGTTTTCTGACTCCGGTGCTCCTGCCGAATACTCCAGCTCTAGCTCTTTCATCTTGTCGAAATCCATTAGTATACCACCAAGATCCATTTTTCGGGAGATTTTGCTCTCCCTCCTAATCCTCTCTATTTGGCAGAAATTTCTCCAGGGAGAGATTGGGTTTTAAAAGCGGCGTAATGTACTCTGTCCTTATCAGGAGTGATGGAGACCGCTCCACCGCGCTTTCTCAGACATCTGAGTAGCCGCTTGTTCCAGTTGCAAGATGTCCTAGGCAACTGAGATGATAATCAGTCTTCAGGGCCTCGTTCTCTATGTATAAGTGAAGAGGAGGCAGGTTTACCAGGACTTCCAGAGCCCTAGTGGGAGCAATTCTCATCGCACTCAATATTCCCACACAAGCCATTCTTTGAAGTTGAAGAATGTGTTTGCGCTTTGTTGTACTACGCCACCCTACAATAGCGGCGTACGTTATCATGGGGCGGATCACCATAGTATATATCCAAAATAGTACTTTAGGTGTCCCCATCTACAGTCAAAGTCTCGTTTACAAGCCCCAGCACGGACATGTTCTAAGATATGAATATCTGGCATTTCTCCTGATAACAATGTTAAATCGTTCCTCATTTCGTGCTATACAATAATATGGTTTCTTTGTGGTACTTTCATAGAAAAGAGGTAAGTCCTAATTATTCCTTCTTTCTGAGCAATATATTAAGGCTTCAAAATATTGTTCTAGGGTCCAAAGTTCATATGATCCCAACGAATTTTTCTTGCTAATGGCACTGCAATCTCTGTCATACCCAGTTGCTCTCGTACGGAGTATGGTCTCTGTACAACAGAGAAATGCTTTGAATTATACCCCATGCCTCTTTAAGAACGTAATCATTCAGATCAAGGAATTCTTAAGGAATTGTATATTAGTATTCAATAAATTTGTTAAGTGGAAATACATTTTGTAATGAGTTGAATTCTATCTGCGGTATAATCGTGGGACTACTATAAAGCGTAGAATAATTATTTATAATGGATATCTTTTACGATCTCTGGCTAAAGATCATGTGCACTAATTAAGGCATTTGATAAGGAATTTTTAAAAAATTTTAATGCATAAAAGGTTCATTTTAAATTTGTATTTCAGGATGTTGTGAATTATGTCCTTTTATTTCAATTTTTAACAAATAATACCAGTTTAAACTGCTGTTCTCAATTTAATGGATTAACTCAATAAAATAGTCTACTAAGAATTGAGTGGCGCCCTGGTATAAGTACTTCTTACACTATACCAACGGCATACAGATGAAAAGCTGTCGTTCGCTGGCATAGTAATCATGGAGTTAAAAAAACAGAATAAACTCACAAAACAATTAAAATACGATAGAAAATATGTACAATTATATAAGAGAAACTTAGCTCTCAACCAACTGAAAAAACTTTATACAATAAGGACAAACCTACTCTGTTCTAACATAGTTAGAGAGACAAATCACTATCTCAGATTGCAAGAATACCAGAAAAGGGTAGAAGCCTTTCCTATGGTAGTACACCGCCATCTGTAGACCGGTTTCGAACTTGTTAGTCCTCGTCAGTACAGAATAGGCCAGCGCACTTCAGCATCGGAAAAGTAAATCCTTTAAGCAACTTATATTAGACAAAATATGAAACCTAATACAAGTGACGCCATCTCCCAACAAATATATACCTATATATTTTCAGATTCAGAAACGAGGCTATAAAGCTTCTAATGAAATAGAGTCATGGGGGAACAGCTAGACGAAGTACATTGAACTTAAGCAGAAAGTAGTTTCATTGTTACCTGGCCAACTTTATTAGTGTTCCTCGTAATAGAAGAAAGCAGTGGTGTTACAACACCACCACCAGTGGTAGGTATTTTAAAGTTTAATTTATCTGTTTAAAAATCGTACATGTTCGGGCGTAGAGAGTTGAAAACAATAGATGACCACTTACCAGCATTTGTTTATTTCCTCTATAAGTGTACCGGTAACCATTCATCATCATCATCACACAGCCTGTAGCGTCCACTGCTGAACATAGGCCTCCCTCAATCGTTTCCAATGTTCCCGATCTTGTACTGATTGAATCTAGTTTGTTACGATTCTCTTGATATCATCAGTCCACCGTGTTGGAGGTCTGCCCCTACTTCTAAATGCCTGGAAGCTAGGATGCCGTTCTATAATACGTTTAGTCCACCTAGCGTCTTCCATTCTCGCCACATGTCCGGCCCAGTTCCATTTCATATGTGTTATGCTTTCTATAGCATCCTTGATCCCTGTTCTAGTTCTAATAATTACATTTGGAACTTTATATCTCAGTGTTATTCCCAACATCGACCTCTCCATGGCTCGCTGAGTCACTCTAATTTTTTCGCAACTTTTATTAGTGAGTGTTAAAGTTTCTGCACCGTACGTGAGCACAGGGAGCACACACCTTTAAATACGTCTTTTCTCAGCTTGCCGAACGCCGCCCATGCTAGTGTTATGCGTCTTTGAATTTCGTAGGTCTGGTTATCTCGGTTTATTCTCAATTCATGACCTAAATATTTATAAGATGTTACATACTCGATTTCAGATTCGTTTAGGGATATGTTGCTACTTGGAACTAAGTTCGTCATACATTGAGTTTTTGTACGGTTAATTTTTAGACCTACCACATCTGACGCTGCCCTTAGTGTCCTTACTTACTCTTGGGCTTCTTCAAGGTTGTCAGAAAACAACACGATATCGTCAGCAAAGCGTAGGTAGTTTAATCTTTCACCATCTATATTGACTCCCATGTTCCCCCAACCTATTTTTTTAAACATTTATTCTAGCAGCATTGTAAATAGTTTTGGTGATATGTTATCACCGTGTCATTCACCACGTTCCATTCTAAATGTAGATGTTATTTTGGAATGGACTTTCACACTTGCAGTTGCGCTATTATACAGTGCCTTCATTTCAAAACGAACCATCCTTAATAACTTTGTTAAATAGAAAAATTTAAAAAAAAGAAAAAACACGTCAATTTAGATATACAGGGGAAGTTTAATTTTGCATTTGTTAAAAGTCTGTCAATCACCTCCTCACCTCCAGCTAACCTCACTTTGATATGTCAAATGGGAACCCCAACCTTGTGACACATCATTGTAAGCAGCATAAAATTGTCTATCCAACCGTATAAAAAAAATTAAATCGGTTGACGTACAAGCGAATAGTATGCAAAAATGTCTTGTAATAATGCATAATATATCGGCCTCGAACTTTAGTATGTCAAATGATTACCCTATAGTGTGATACATCATTTTAAAGGACGTACGATCTGCTATCCAACGATGTCAAAAAAAATTAAGTTAATAGACGTTATAGGCAATTAGGATGCAAAAATGTGTGTTAAATATAAGCAGTTTATTCAGTTTTATTCAGTTGAAGAAAATTATTTTATTAAATGTTCAAAATGTGCGCCGTTATTAGCGAGACAATAAAAAAGCCTATTTTGAAATTCCCCACGAACATTGGCAAGGGTTTCTCTGCTAATTCCTCTACATTCCCGAACAATTCGATCTTTTAAATCGTCAATATTTTCAGGTGGGGTTTTATAAACCTTGCTTTTTAAATACCCCCAAAGAAAAAAGTCTAGAGGGGTTAGGTCTGGAGACCGTGCTGGCCATTCAATTGCACCACGTCTGCCAATCCACGTCCCTGGAAAATGTTCATCAAGCCACTCTCGAATTACCAAAGCGTAGTGCGGGGGAGCTCCATCTTGCTGGAAATGCAAATTATTTTCATTTAGTACCATAACAGCATTTTCATCCACTTGATTTTCTAAAGATTGCACAATGGCAGGGTATATTGTGTTTTCTAAAAGGTTTAAATAAATTTGCCCAGTTAAATTATCTTCCAAAAAAAATGGCCCGATGATTTCATTGCCATAAATTCCTGCCCACACGTTA
Source organism: Diaprepes abbreviatus (assembly GCA_034092305.1). Classification (NCBI taxonomy): domain Eukaryota; kingdom Metazoa; phylum Arthropoda; class Insecta; order Coleoptera; family Curculionidae; genus Diaprepes; species Diaprepes abbreviatus. The sequence goes on along the minus strand of JASJET010000138.1, from coordinate 2,597,219 downwards.
ATTTTTTCGGGATATTGAGTATGCCCTTCTCGGAAAAGGTGCGGATTTTCATTATCCCAGTATCTGCAGTTATGTCTGTTAACCAGTCCATTTAGAAAAAAAGTTGATTCATCACTAAAGCAGATATTCTTAGGTAAATGGGGGTCCTCGTCAATTCGTTGGCACATTAATTCGCAAAATTGAATTCTCCTATCAAAATCGTCTTCTCCGAGTTCTTGAAGAATTTGAATTTTGTAGGGAAAAACTTATTTTGTTTTAAAACTTTATGCACAGAGCCAGCAGAAATGTTGGTTAAATCTGCGACCTTTGAGATGGATAAAGTTGGATCTATTGCAAACTGTCCTAGTACCTCGATTTGGCATGCTTCATCTACAACCCTTTTCTCAATAGATTTTTTATTACAAACAGATCCCGTTTCTTCAAACTTTCGTAAAAATTCGAGTACATATTTATGGCCCACGTTTTTGTCTTGATGCCTCTCGTTAAATGCTCTGGCGGTTCTACGAGCGCACCGATCTTCAGCTCCATAGAGAAAAATTATTTCTATTCTTTCGGCTAGCGTATACACCATTTATATTCACGTTTCAACTAGGCGTCACAATGACAATTTTAACAATAATAAACAACTGGTGTTTAAAGATCTTAAAAATTTTATTTATTGCAGTGATTTCTTGTACCTATCAGGTACCGCAAAAAATATCATTGAAATAAATACACTAGATTGATTAGACTGCAATGAATTTTGCGATGAATTTTAAAACAGGCTTAGTTTTTTTCTCGCAAATATTTTAACTGTTTATTATTTTAAAAAAATATTTATTTTAAATTTAAAATAATATTTTACTCTATGAAGTAGCCATTTGACATAATAAAGTTTAATGTGATAAGGTGTCTATTATTACCACACATCTTTTCTTACTATTCGCTTGTACATCAACAGATTTTGTTTTTTTTTTATTGGCTAAATAGGAGATAGTATGCCCTTTAAAATGATGTATCACACTATAGGGTAATCATTTGACATACTAAAGTTCGAGGCCGATATATTATGCATTATTACAAGACATTTTTGCACACTGTTCGCTTGTACGTCAACCGATTTAATTTTTTTTATACGGTTGGATAGACAATTTTATGCTGCTTACAATGATGTGTCACAAGGTGGGGGTTCCCATTTGACATATCAAAGTGAGGTTAGCTGGAGGTGAGGAGGTGATTGACAGACTTTTAACAAATGCAAAATTAAACTTCACCCTATATATCTAAATTGACGTGTTTTTTCTTTTTTTTTAAATTTTTCTATTTAACAAAGTTATTAAGGATGGTTCGTTTTGAAATGAAGGCACTGTATATGTTCTTAATTAAAGCTGCATATCTGTGATCGACTCTACAATCAGCTAGTGCAGCAAATATTTTGTTTTGGTCCGCTGAATCGAACGCTTTCTCGTAGCCCACAAATATTAAGACCAGTGGTTTGTTGTACCACACTGTTTTTTCTATGAGCGTTTTCATAACTAGCAAGTGGTCGTTTGTACCATAACCGGATCTGAAACCTGCTTGTTCTCTAGGTTGGTAGATATCTAATTTGGGAGTCAATCGTCTTGTTATTATTTTTATAAATAGTTTGTACATGGGGGAGAGGAGACTGATTGGACGGTAGTTTTTTAGGTCGGTGGGTCGCCTCTCTTATGCATGATTATCATTATGGCATTGTTCCATGAAGTTGGGATTTGTCCGGTCTCTAAACATCTATTAAATAGGACTTTGCGAGCATTTAATAATTTTTCCCCTCCTGCTTTAATACTTTCAATAACAATGCCATCTTCTCCTGGGACTCTGTTGTTTTTCATTTCTTGTAAGGCCACTTCAATTTCTGATGAAGAAATTTTTGGTATATCTTTTGAACCTTGATTGCAGACATTTGGAATGTTTGTTAGATCATTGTCAATGGTGTACTTTTTGTATAACGCGCTGTAGAAATCTTCCACTATTTGGAGTATTTTTTCTCTATCAGTTGTAATTATACCTGTTGCATTGCGGAGTTTATGAATTTCTTTTGTTCGTTCTGCCAGGTTTCTTTTAAATATTTTTAAACTTTTATTCTGCTGAATTACATCGGATATGGCATCCGATTTGTATTTTCGTATATCTCTTCTTATAAGCCTTGATATTTCTCTGCTAATTTGCCTATATTCTCCTGAGTTCTTCTGTTCCATTTTTTTTTCATCATTCAATAAGCTCTTTTGTGTGTTGACTTAATTTGTCAGATGTTTTATTTCGTTTATTACAATACTTTTCTACAGCGTTTTTTAGGATGTTTACTATTTGGTTATTTGTTTCCTCCAGATCTATAGTTTCCAAAATTTGGAGTCCGTTTTCAACATATTCTGTGTATTCAGAGAGATTTTCTGGGGTTGTCCATCTTCTTAGGTTTATTCCAGTTACTAGTTTGGCTCTTTTCCTCTTAATATTTATTTCCACTTTTCCTCTCACAGCTCGATGGTCACTATCTACTGAAAACTTATTAAGCACACTGACGTCTTGGATTATTTCTTTTCTACTCGATAGTATGTAATCTATTTCGTTTTTAGTGACACCACCTGGGCTGGCCCATGTCCACTTTCTACTAGCAGTAACCATTGCTTGTTCTTAAATATGTCACTGAAAAATTGATTGATCTTAAGAACAATGAGGGAAGCTATGAAAGAGTTAAAGGTATACCGATGTCTTGTTTGATGTTAGCAGATCAATCAGCAATGTCCATTGCATCAGAAATTCAAAATAGGAACAGAAACCAAAAACAAGATGATGAATATAAAAATTATCAAGTTTGGTAAGACAGTATCGAAAACTAACTTGTTAAAATTTTTACTTTCAGATTACAAAACGACAGATAAAGGAAGCAGACATTTAAAAGGGTTGTAAAGGATGTTCCATAATATGTATTTTTCACATTTCTCTTAAAAATCTTTTGATTTATAAACTATTTTTTCATAAGCGAAGGATCTTGTTGGACTACCGTTTACTTGCTAACCAATTCAATGATAATACCCATAATGAATCATTAAAACAAAATACATCGCTCTTAAGCAAGCGACAGTAGTAGGACACATGTCAAAATCACACGTAACATTAAAAACACAAACACTCGTGACGCCCTCCCCTCCTGTAAACAATAGAGCATCGGCCCTTGAATGGCCCAAACGACATAAATAATAATCAGCAGCAGATACGCTGTCTATTTGCCATTCCCACGTTGAGCTTTTGTGACTTTCAAACCGCACGCTTATGATCGTTAAATATGTAATAAATCCGATTCATATGGTAATCCTAAGATATGTGTCGTTATATGTTTTCTAGGGATGGTGTTTCATAATACATTTTTATTTCATTTATTTTAACGACTTACCTGTAATATTTTTTTTAGTAAGATGCTCTTGATAGTTTTTGAAGTTTATTTACTTTTAATGTCAAAAATATTCGATTCAATAATCTAGCTATCAAAAACTGAGACTGTATGAATAGGTTTTTTCGCTGCTCTAAATCGTCGGGTTAATTTGTTCCTGACTTTAACCCAATGACACTAAAGTTTGACTTTAACAGTATATACATATATATATATATATATATATATATATATATATATATATATATATATATATATATATATACTGGTGCATTTCATACCTCCCCAATAGTCAGTCTTCAGTGCATTACTAACACTCCTCCTCTTTGTCTCCGACGTTCTTCTCTTCTTACAAAATACGTCATATCTGTCAAATCTAGACCATTCCTTTTGGATTACGATAAAATCCTTAATCCTTCTGAATTCCCGGTTGTCTCAAATATCACACTGGGTGCCAATGATAGAGCTTCTGCGTTTATAGCCTCCCATAACATATCCATTCCCAATACCACCCCCATCCTCCCCCAGATCTTCTCCCCCTGGGATCTTCCCCTTTTTGAAATCAATTTTGATCTTCTGCAGTATGATAAGAACAATACTTTACCTTTCATCATCAAACAACACTTCCTTAGCCTAATTAACTCTAAGTTCAAATCTTTCAAACTATCGTTTACTGACGGTTCCAAATTGGATCAAGGGGTAGGCTCAGCTGCCGTAACCAGCTTTTAATGCAACCAAACAAAGTTAAATCCCCTTTCATCCATTTTTTCAGCTGAGTTGTTTGCCATCAAACAATGCATCAGAGAAATAATTAAGCACTCCTCCACCCCTAATCATCTAATCATTTCTGATTCCCTCAGCTGCCTGAGATCGATCCAACCATTAACACATCCCACCTTCTTATGAATCAAATTCTTGACCTCCTTAAAATGGGATCCCAACGTAATCTGTGTATAGCTTTCATGTGGGCCCCGAGCCACATCGGCATAGAAGGGAATGAATTAGCAGACACTCAAGCAAAAGCTGCGATCCTTGAAGGCACCCCTTTCTTCTCTTTACTCAACCCCAAAGAATTCAATAGACACATCGATAACATTATTCGCAACATTGTGCAGGTTGGTGGGAATCTCTAGAAAACCCCAATAAACTCTTCCATATTAAGAGAAATTTCTCAGAGACATATCACTTTCCCCAACTGTCCAGAAGGGAAAATGTCGTATGGAAGAGAATCGCCATTGGACATTGCAGAATGACTCATTCTTTTCTTCTTAAAAGCGAGGATCCCCCTCAATGTCCGTCTTGTCGTTCCCCTCTATCTATAAAACACATAATATCTGACTGTCCCTCATACAGAGATGCTAGAGAGAGGTATCTAACCTCTAATAATTTTGCGACAGTCATGTCTTTTGATTTGACTAAGGCCAAACGCTTACTTTGTTTCTTGAGGCATACTGATCTTTACAGTAAAGTTTAAATGATCCCAACAATTTCTACAAAGGCGCTAAATGGTCTGAGATACTGACGCGCCTTTAACCCTTAAATCAACTAACTAACTATATATATATATATATATATATATATATATATATATATATATATATATATATATATATATATATATATATATGTACACTCAATATAAGATCGACACGCAAAATGTCATTCTAATTCCCTTTAGTATTAAATATGTGTTTGGTTTCTAGGTCTGTGTCGGTCACTATCTGACACTTTAAATACATAATAAACTTTTAATAAGAATTAGTCTCTGGGTGGAAACTTTAACCGGAATAAGTTCGAGAACGAGGAGTCAAATCTTTTTCTTATTAGAAAAATCTAAAATCTAGTTGGTTTAGATTTTCATTTTGGCACTTTTCTTTTTGTATACATTTTAAACAGTACCGAATATTCCTTCTATACGAAAGTAGAGTGAGTAATGAGCAATTTGGATTTAGAAATAGTCTAGGAACCAGAGAGGCACTGTTTTGTATGCGCGTTCTCCTACAAAAAAGTTGTGAATTCCGAAAGAACATCTACGTCTGTTTCATCGACTTTGAAAAGGCATTCGACCGAGTACAACACAATACACTTTTCGAATGTCTATAAGCAGCATGTCTAGACCACTACGATATAAGACTGCTAAAACATCTGTATTACAATCAGGTAGCCTCTATCCAAATTGAAAACAGTCGTACTCAAAGACTACCCATCAAACGTGGAGTAAGCCAGGGTTGCATTCTGTCACCTTGTCTCTTTAATGTATACTCTGAAGAAATCTTTAGGGAGGCTTTGGATGACAGAAAAGAGGGAATGAGACTAGGTGGAGAAGTAATCAACAATATTAGATTTGCTGATGATACGGCCATTGTTGCAGAAAGCATCGAGGTACTCCAAACATTAGTAAATCTAGCCAATGAGGCGAGCTGCCGAAGAGGTCTTAAAATCAACATCTCAAAAACAAAGTGGATGCCTGTTGGAAAGATTAATGTAGATGAATGTCAACTTTGGCTCGATAAAGAGAGGATAGAGCGTGTAAACCATTTCAAATACCTTGGCAGTTGGTTGAATGTGAATGGGGACTCAGATGAAGAGATAATAGCTAGGATCGAAATATCGTGTAAGGCCTTTATGACATGGAAACCAGTTCTATGCAACAGGAACCTGTCAATGCATATTCGTAAGAGGGCCCTGAGATGCTACAACGCTAAACAAACTGGAAGCTTTTGAATTGTGGTGCTATCGTCGAATCCTAAAGATATCATGGGTTTCGCACACTATTCAATGAGGATGTTCTCAGAATGATGGATACAGATCGACTGCTCTTGAACATTATAGAAGCGGAAAACAGAATACTTCGGCCACATAATTAGAGGACCTAAATACCATCTACTTCGCCTTATAATACAAGTGGAAGGAAAAAGATGGATAGGCCGAAAGAAGCTTTCCTGGCTACGTAACATCAGGCAGTGGTGTGATTGCACGGTGGAGGAACTATTTCGCGTTGCAGCCGATAGAGAAAGATTTCAGGAAATTGTAAACATGATGACCACCAACGTCTGAATACGGACATGGCACCTAAAGAAGAAGAAGAAGAAGACACATTTCAAGTTTTAGCTGTCTAAAATGTTAGGTTTCTTATACTTAAAAGCTGTTTTCAGTCATTTTTTAGGATCATCAGCATTAGCCGTTTTTTTTTTCAGAAATTTTAGGTGACCCTCTAAAAAAGTCTAATAGATTAAGATCAAACCTTGCCGGCTTGCACCTTCTCTTCTTATTCATCTATGGGGGAACCTCGGACATATTATTGAAACACATTCATTCCTCAAATAAGTCTGGTTCCATATAAATAGGAAATATGGCTTCCAGAATTGAAATTAGGTCTGGCTCTTAAGTACTGGTACATACAGTAACAACAGATCCCTTGCCTAAAAGTACTGACATTTGACTCCAATTTACCGTGTTTCAAAAGTTAGTAATTATAATTTTATATTATTCATGTCTTTGAACCATTCAAGAACTGATGCTCTATTGTTTACAGAAGGGGAGGGCCTCACCAGTGTTTGTGTCTAATGTTACGTATGATTTTGACATGTTACCTAGTACTGTCGCTTGCTTAAGAGCAATATATTTTGTTGATAATGCTTCATTATAATTCAACAGGACCCTTCCCTTGGTTGCTTATTAAAGGTGAATCACAATGATGTAACTGGAAAAGGAATTTTTCAAAAAGATTACATTACGCTTGCGTCTCGGGTGCTGTCGGTTACGTGTGCACGTGGGGAGCGTTCATTGACTAGATTGTTCTGACCAATCGGGTTGCGAGCTCGGCTGAGTGTCATTGGCCCAGTTGCCAGTGTTTACTACTTACTACTAATTGATGATTCGTAAGCAGGTTTTTCCAAGTGTTAGGCAATTGCTGGCTATCAGTAAATGGTGAATGAGATTTCACCTAAACGTCAGCTGCATGCTCACACACGGGATATTCGATTATATATATATATATATATATATATATATATATATATATATATATATATATATATATATATATATATATATATATCCATCATCAGTTCCTCCGCGCGTTCGACATTTAGGGTTTGTAAGTCTGCTGCAACGTTACCTCTCCACCTCATCCTTGGTCTTCCTAGCGGCAGCTTTCCTTCTGGGTTCTCTTCCCACACCAACTTGACGATACGTTGATCTTGTCTCATAACATGGCCGGTCCATCTTAATCTTTCTGCTTATATTATTTTCACTATATCTGGCTGGTTGTATAGTTCCTCCAATTCCTTGTTTGTTCTCGTTCTATATTGCTGTGTGGTGTTGTCCCTGACCGGTCCATATAGCCTTCTAAGCATTCTTCTTTCTGCGATTTTCAGTTTATTCTCATTTTGTTTTGTCAACGTCCATGTTTCACATGCATATGTCATTATCGGTCTTATAACTACTTAATATATTCTTATTTTCGTGCGGAGGGATATATTTTTCGATTTCATTATCTTTTGCAGCCCATAGCAGCAGCGGTTGCCTCCTTATATTCTGTTGTTAATCTCTTGTGTAATGTTGTTGTCAGAGGTGATCGTAGCTCCCAAATATTTAAACTGATGAACGCTTTCAAAATTGTAGTGGTCCATAGTCAGGTTCTGTCCTATTCTGTCTCGCCGTTCCGTTCTGGTTGTAGCCATATATTTTGTTTTTTCTTCGTTGATTCGTAGGCCAACTTTTTTTGCGGCATTTTCCAGTTTGAAGAACTCTTCCTTGACACTGGTAGTTGTATTACCTACAATATTGATATCATCAGCGAACGCCAATATGATGCGCGGACCTTGATTTCTAAAGAGGAGCGCTTTTGTGTTGGTTTTTCGCACAATTGTCTCCAAGGCGACGTTAAAGAGGAGTGGAGACAGCGCATCGCCTTGTTTAAGACCACTGTTGATTGTCAAGAAGGTTGACAATCTTCCTTCAAGTCTTACTGCACTTGTAGATCCCTCTACACATGTTTTGGTGAGGTTAAATAGCTTCTTCGGTATGCCCAGTTCTGCCACGGCATTCCACAAATCCACTCTTATGATGCTATCGTATGCTTGTTTAAAATCTATAAATAGCTGATGTAATGTTTTGTTGTATTCTCAACATTTCTCCATTAATTGCCTAATCGTGAATATCTGATCTAGAGTTGAGCGGTTTTTTCGAAATCCACACTGGTGTTATATATATATATATATATATATATATATATATATATATATATATATATATATATATATATATATATATATATATATATATATATATATATATATATATATATATATATATATATATATATATATATATATATATATATGTATATATATATATATATATATATATATATATATATATATATATATATATATATATATATAACAAAATATTTGACAATTCTTATATTCAAAATCAAATTCTTATCGAACTAGATCAAGTAGGAACAAGGCAAGAAATTATACTTCTTTATTGCCGCCCTTCCGCAATACCTCAAAAATCGCATTTATTGCTTCGCTGTATAAACAAAGCGACTGAGGGGTCACATAAATATCTACTTATAAGTGTCCCTTTCGCATTACATCTGACAGATATGATGGATTTTGGCCTAAGAATGATTTATATGAGCCCTGGACTTTTAGGAATTGGGTTTTAGTGCTGTTTAGCTACTTAGATGAATCATAGAACTAGAAAGTTTGCAGAAACTATCATTTAAGAAGTGTTCAGTAAAAATGTGAAAATTCGATTTCTAGAATTGAAGGTGGTATGTATTTCGACCAAAATTTTGAGTGAGGGTAATAACGATGTTTTGTATGCTATTGAACAGTTTATTTTATGATTAGATGCCCTAGATATTTCTAATCAGGCAGTCATATATTTTAAAAACTTTGGAGTAGCTATGTCTTTTCATCTAATCTTTTAATTTTTGAATTTTCGGGATTTACTATTTTTTAAATTCATTGTTGCATTTATTAATTTAAACCCTTTACCATGAGTTTTAAAGTTAAATCATGTTACCGAATTATGAACTAAAATATCAACCATTATTCTATACTGAATTTAATAGACTTGCTTAAAATACACTACATTAAATTATATGAATAAATACTGCAATATAGATAAATATCTCAAACCGTTTACGGGAGATCACAACTGCTGTTAACAAAGAATATTCTTGTAATCTGGCTTTTAAGTGCAAGAGGTACGTTGCACTCAATGATCGTTCTCATCAGTTTATAAGTGCCACAATTTGTAGGTACCCTGTTTCGGATTAAAATGGTAAATATACAAGTCCTTCTTGATGTAAATTAGGTCAGCTGTGTTCACGGATTAACATTTTGGTAGTTCCAATTTTTCACTAATAATGCTTACTATTTACAAATTTTATGGTAGATACTTTATATGCACTCATTTAGGTTTTGTGAAAGTTTATACACCGTACAGGTATAAGTTTTTTTTCCAATAAAATAACATTCAGTTTCAACAAGAAGTAAATTGATACCAACAAAATACCTTTTGTACATCACAGTGTCACTGTAGAGTGTGTATCTTCGTACCACTGAATATAGGCTTTCCAACTGTCTTCCACTCTTATTTGTCATGGAATAGTCCTATCTAGATTTTACTAGCAACATTCTTCAAGCTATCTACTCATCTTCTCTGTGATCTACCAATAAAAACTTCTTTACACACGTCTCTGTCTTCACCTCATAACAATAGATTATCTGCTCTCTACCGTATAATCAAATCAATACTCTAGGTATCTTCTGAATTCGAAAATGCTTGAAAGTATTGAGCTACTTAAAATTTTGTGATACTTTCCTTATTTGATCGTGCTAGCGATTTTCTATTCAGTTGATCTGATGACACCATGATGAAATGAAGAAATGTTTAGTTGCAGGAGAGCGTTAGAAATCTTCCAGAACAAGGAAATGTTTCAAGCAAAATTTATTAATTATCAGTAAAAGTACTGTCAACCGGATAGCTTCAAAATCTAAATCATCAGGGACATTAACAGACAAGTCTTCTTGTGGTAGACCCCGAAAAACAACTGTCCGTATTGATAAAGTCATTAAATGCAATTTAGTTGAGAATCCTGAACAACGGTGAATAACATTTCTAATGAGTTACGAACTGAAAATGCCGTGAATGTTTCTTGAATGACAGTACGCGCCAGTTGAGTGAAGTTGGTCTTAAGGGACGTGTTGGTGTCTTAATACCATTACAAAAAAAAACAAGAAGGCACAAGCAGAGTGTGTAAAGAAACGTCAACAATGGACTGCTGCTGACTTTATTGTTTTCAGTAGTTGATCTACAACCACCAATCACAGAAGATGCTAAATGAGATTTTGGCGAAACGTCTGCAAACTTTTACAGAAAACAAAACGAACGAACGGATGTATTCCCGGATTAATACTGAATCATATCTTCTTATCCGTGAAACACTACGCAACAACATATATATATATATATATATATATATATATATATATATATATATATATATATATATATATATATATATATATATATATGTTATGTCGGAGACAGAACAGGAGAGAGAACTGCCGTTTCTGGATATCCTACTGAAAAGAAAAGAGGATGGCTTGCTTTCGCACACTGTCTACAGAAAGCCCACTCACACCAACAGGTACCTCAGCGCCGATTCACATCACCACCCCGCCCAATTTTTTGCAGTAGTGAAATCGCTTGCGTTTCGATCGCAGTCCCTTACAGATCCAGAAAATGATCACAAAGAGATGAACATACTGCAAGAAGCCCTATCAAAGAACGGTTATAAAAAAGAACATATAGACAAGGTTCTAGAAAACAAACACTTGGCCCCAAGAAGTCGCAAAACCAAGAGAATAGCTCCAAGGCTTTTGTTCCCTATGTAAGAGGCACCACAGACAAGATCGCAAGAATTCTCAGGAGACACAACATTGAAACCATTTTCACCACAGACCGTAAAGTAAAAGATCTCTTGCCAACACCTAAAGAAAGAATCCCTCTAGAAAACCAGGGAGTGTACGAAATTCCATGCGGAGAGTGCAGCTCATCTTACGTAGGCCAAACCAACCGTAAAATAACCGCCAGAAGAGACGAACATATAAACGCTGTTAAGCAAAAAACAACTTCTTCTGCTCTGGCCCAACACTGGTTAAACACAGGACATAAGATAAATTTCTCGGGAACAAAAATGCTATCGAGATGTGAAAACCTGTCCACAAGAGTTATAAGGGAGGCTATTGAAATTGCAAAGAGGCCCAACAACTTAAATAGCAGAGATGATAGCCAACGTATGCCTAATATTTGGAAAAGTCTGCTTACAAAACATCAACCAGTACTACTTAGTAACGAAAGAGATTACAACTCGGCAACGCAACCACAAACACTGGCAACAGGGCCGATGACGCGCAGCAGGTCACGCCACTTGATGGTCCGGAACCATTCGGAAACGAACACGTCCGACGCGCACACGGTACCGACAACACCGGAGTCGCTGGCGTCAGTTCGCTCGTAGACGCCATACAGTAAGCTTTGAAAATGGTGAATGAGATTTCACCGAAACGTCAGCTGCCTTACAGTCCTGAGAGGGACTCAGCACATACACGGGATGCCCGAAAACCTTCGATTACATATATATATATATATATATATATATATATATATATATATATATATATAATATATATATATATATACTCCTTTTTCTTATTTTTATTACACCATGTAGTATGGAAATACTTCTAGAAAACTAGGGAATCTTCTGGTGTCGACCAAAAGGGTATATAAAGGGTCCAGATCGACTTTCGTTGACAGTTTATTTAGAGACGTCGTCGAAGTAAGTTGAATTGTTTGACAAGTGTGAGAATTGAAATTAACAATAAGTAGGTCTTTCAAATAAGAGAATGTGTTCAAAAATCGGCTGTTCGGAACAAAATGGTGTCAGAGGTGCGATTAAATCCAGAAAGTGTTAGTCCAGGCTAGAAAATTAGAAAAAAATATAACCTGAATTAAAATTTTATGCCACTGGAAACTAGAAATCAGAAAGCAAAAATGGAAAAACAACTTCAAACTAGTTTAAACCAGATACTGATGATGATACAAGACATGAAAAAACAAGCCAAGAAGAGATGAAACAAGAACTGAACGAAGATATGATCAAAAATCTAGATGATATCAAACAAGAATTGATGACACTGAAAACAAGCCAAGAAGCTACAAAGAAAGGCCGAGATGATATGAAACAAGAATTAAAGACAAGACAAGAAGAGATGATACAAGAATTAAAGACAATCAAAGATGACATAAAATTAGAACTAAAAATAAGCCTGAAGGACATAAGACAGAAATTTAAGACAAGCCAAGAAGACATGAAACAAGAACTAGAAGAAGACATTAAAAAAATCAAAATGAAATCAAACGTATAGAACAAGAAATGCAACAGGAACTTAAGACAAGTCAGGAAGATATGAAGCACATAAAACAAGAAATTCAACAGAAGATTAACAAAATTAAAGAACACGTACATGACGAAGTACAACATGAGGTATCAGGAATCTAAAAACAGATGTAACAATTATATTTGCAAATGGAGAAGGTAGCTAGTGCAGGTATAATTAAGGTAGATGGTGTTCCTGCAACTAGTATAATGAAGCTACCTACCTTCTTTTGCAGAGTATTGGCTTACCTATGTTCGTCAATTTGAAGCAACAGCCACCGGCAATAATTGGAGTTCACTAGAGAAGGCACGTGCTTTTGTTCTAGCGCTACGAGATGATTACGGGTTTATTGTTACTTTTCTAGAGACGCGCTATGAGGAGGCTCACCTCCAAGAAGTTTATAAGGCCCAACTCCAAGGAAGAAGACGAAAATACAACCAAAAGTCTTGTCAAGAATATGAGACAGTTATAATGAGGCTAATAAATATGATTTACCTAACATATCTGGAAAAAATAAAGCAAGAGTAAACAGTAAATAGTTTTATTGAAGGTTTACGCGATCCAGAAATAAAATTGCTAACTACCCACTTAATTATAATAAATATTATAGTCATAAATAAATTTTAATGTAATGCTGCTTGCCTAACATTAAACTCAGTACGTTAGCGGGGATACTAAAAGAAGCTTTAGAAATTATGACACCAATATTTTAATATTGCCAAGTCTTTTTGGCTCTTATATCGTGTCGGAAGTTAACCTTTGATTATTTCACAAACTTCAACCTCTGAGTAACTCTCAGCAAACCTGAACTATCATTTATGTATTTGCGAACATAGTATTTATATCTAGAACTAACTTATTCCGCTTTATTTTCACATTATAATTATGATAAAACGAGAAAATTAGCTGTAAATTGCGACTCGGCAAAAGATAAACACAGTCTCGAATAATCGACTTAACCAGATCTTCAATCTAATTTAATTTTATAGCTTTATTTTACTTTAAGTTTGTTTATTTTTCCTCGAAAATTGCTGCTATTTTGTTTAAATAGCGCGCGGCTATTACCTCCTTATACTACTCCAGGAATTAATTTAATGGAGTATAAAGACCGTAAAACATCGTACATTCTATACACCACTTGCCTAATCAAATTTACCATACTTGCTGCTAGGATGTTATCAATATAATCCGGACAAGAGATGCCACCGATACCATTGCAGACTTATTTATTTTTCATGTTTCTTTACTTAAACAAAATTGCTAAAAAATAATGATCAGGTAAAGGTGAATTTTTTTTTGGAAGAAAATTGATTCTAAAATTGGCCACGACTGGCTTTTAAAGCATGTTAATAAGTGTCCAATAACAGCAGAACGTTTAAAATTATATGATAATATTATATTGGAGGTTTTGAAATTATTTTTTAAATTATCAATTTTCCAGTTTTTAAATTATTTGGTAACTATATACTGTACTAATAATGGATCGTACTATATATGGTTTAGGTTTTAAGAGATGTATTATAATTTTATAGGTATACTTACTGGCTTTAATGATGCTATTGTCTTAAAATTATTATTTTAATTTTCAATTTTTCTGTACTCTGAAACCGCGATCTCAAACAAGAAACAACGGCGAGACAAGACTTATTTAATACCGACTGCAAGAGAAAATTCATTTGTATCAAGCAAAAAAATTCAAGGTGCTGTAGGACACTTGTTCCCTGCGAAATAGTTAGACATCCTCTACAAGAAGACAAACTGTGGACTAGAAATTCCTGTAAAATCCCTTTGATAAATAAAAGACGTTTATTATTTGGAAAATATGTAATGACCAGTGCTTTAGTTTCATAATATTCTGAGAAAAATTGTTATTTTGATAATACAGGGCGTAGAAGCTACAAAAGTGGTCCATTTATATCCCCAGGGGTCTATAATGGATTATTTACCTATACGATGACTGATAAATCCAATCTTAGATTACAAAAAGAACTGTCAGTAAGTCAGCTTTAATCAAAATGCAAGTTAAATTTGGCTCTAAAGAAAACACAAAATTAAGTGTACCAATTTGCTGAGAATCTCTAGAATTTTAATCTAATTTGGCTAGTTCCAAATGTCTATTCATTGTAAAATAACAAAAAAAAAATTACACTGAAGTCAAACTGAAAGTATTCGAGCCACCAGACATATCACGATGCTATAATATTCTATTTTTGCCAATTTTAAACCATAATCAAGAGATCCAATACAATTTAGATATACTTTAAAATATAAAGAATAAACTAATTCTTCAAATAATTGGAGGTGTCGTGATACATCTAGAGAGCAAATATGCATCAAAATATAACGAATTTTGTATTAAATAGCAAGGCTAATCTTAAAATTAAGAATTTCTAATATAAAAAGAATAACTAAACCGTTACTCTAGCAATTTTAAGGAAAGTGAAAAAAAATTGATTAATAATCATAAAATAATAACAAACCCCTATATAACTTAATAATCGTCTAATGCAGTTAAACTTAGGTTTTTAAGAGAAACGCCAAATTTGTTTAAAATTAATTTTGAGCTCAAACTTATAAATAAATCAAAAAATTATAAAAAAATGGTGTTAACAAACTTCAATTAATCGATCTAACCCTGAGTTTTTATGAACAATTAAAAGAGTACCTTCAATGCAACCTGCAAAACTGCTAAAATCCTCGTCTCCAGGTTTATTCCAGTAAAAAAAAAACAGTAAAACAGCAAAACAGGTAACAGATTAAGTAACTAAACAACTAAATCCAATTTCCACAATAATTTAAACTATTTTACACACCAAAATCTCAAAGGATGAACCATATGAATTCAAGTGTAAAAACAACAACTTCTTCAGATGTCTTAGAAAGGAAACTATCCATTCATAAGCACCACACTTCTTCTTTCAGGCAAGTTCAGAATGTTAAATTTAGATGACAGCTCAAAAACAACCGTATGCGCTTTCCTGGGTAACAACAATAATATTTTCGGCTCAAAATTAAATAATTAACCCACTAGTTATTTTCAAATTAAAGAAATACACTTCCCGCCGGTATTGATAAAGACTTAAGATGAATTCAAGCATAGGTCACCTGACCAAATTTCTCTCTCAAAAATTTGACAGTAACAGAATGAACATAAAATCTTACCTGAAAATAATATTAGCAAAAAAAAAAATCTACGGAACTGGTCAAAATAATTATGTATGTATTAAATGTATTAAAATAGTAGGCAACAAACGCGAGATTCAACTGAAAAAAAGATTGCATAAATTTCAAATAATAATAGATATAAATTTAACCACCCAAAGTTTAGTAAATGCCGAATAAAACAACATAAATAAGGGTCGAACAGTAATAATCAAATATAACCTTATTCTGTAGTGCAAGGACATAGCCAAAATTCAGGAAGATAAAATGACTGAACTGTTAAAGAAACCGAAAAGGTCGTAGAACTACGAGGATCTGTAGTATAATCAAAAAAAAAAACGACAAATGGCATGTTTTTATTTGAAGAATTTATGAAATATAGTTAAAGAAAATTATATTGTGTTTGCCCATAACTTGAGATAAAATTAATTGACTTAGGTATAGTAACCATGACATACAGTTTGCTGGCAGCTCTCCTAAAACCATAGTAAGAGAACTTTCGCACCAGAATCTCATGACTGACAGTCAAATGCCTTAGAAAAGTTGTGCGAAAGTAAAAATGCGACAAACGATTACTTATAGGCCCTCATGCAATCGTTGTAACTTAGTCTATTAGAAGGTATTAGTAACGAAATAATTTACTCTTTAATTTATGTTGCTTGCACCTGTACGAAACACACGTTTTTCTACGAATTTGCCAATTTCATGTAGGACAAAACCGATAACTCAACACGCAGGCAAAATGGTATGTAACTGCTGTATTGTTTAGGCTTACACAAAAATAATCTGATCGTTCATATTTCTAATAAATTTGGATATTTAACCCTTAAACAATTTTCTGGTTTGATAACTGAAATGCTATTGTTAATAAGAATCTTCTCATCTTCTAGATGAAAGAATATGTATCAGGACAGGTTAAATCTTGCAAAAATGAATTCCACACTACTCAATACAATTATCGCTGATTTTTAAAACAACCCATGTAAACCCATTGCAGCTAAAGTTAAGTTATTATTTCTGGCAAGATGACCATCAAATAGGGCATTTAACCA
Organism: Diaprepes abbreviatus; assembly: GCA_034092305.1. Lineage (NCBI taxonomy): Eukaryota > Metazoa > Arthropoda > Insecta > Coleoptera > Curculionidae > Diaprepes > Diaprepes abbreviatus. The sequence continues at coordinate 2,580,129 of JASJET010000138.1, read as the reverse complement.
ATGCTAAGGCATGAGCCACAGTAACGCTGTCTAATAAAAGATACAATCAATCAACTCAATTGCGACAACTTTAAATGGCATCTGATCATCGATAAACAGTGATAAGACGTTACTGAGAAATTCAGAAATTCTCAGAGCGTCCTGGTTGAGGTCAATCAAGAATTACAACGGAGGTGCAAGATTGCAACTGTAAGAATTCGCAAAATCACTGTTCGGAATTTGAAGAACGGGATTTTAAGATTCTAGCTGGTTATAACGTGAAATCAGACAGTTTGAAACCAGGCTAAGAGAAACATCAAGTCATGAGATTAGTATTCCCACCGAAAAGGGTCAATTGGTTCGCTGATAAGCGGTTCACAGATATATTAACGAGTCTAAAATTACTTTATTGATAACCATTATCTAAGGTTATATAGAAGACCTAGAGCTCCATTTGTTCAATTAAATATTCGACAGTTAGATGCTTTCGGCGAACGAAGCGTCATCATTTGTGAAGAGAATTATCTTTCATAGTCGTACTTCACATTATTTGAGAGGATAAGTCCTGAAAGGTGTATTAGAGAGATCCTTCAAGATCATGCAATTCCTTTTATTCCATTTGTCGGCGAGGATTTTATTTGAATGCACAACAATTCTTGACCGCTCACATCATGCATTGTTGTAAAGTTTTTAAGGTATTCAACTAACCAGCAAGGTCATCTGATCTGAATCTGATAAAATATATGTATGTGCGTAGAGTTGGGGTCTGTACACTGCGACCTGGTAGATCTATTGTGCCCCCTACTGCTGCCCAGTCGTAAGAGTTACCTTATCGGCTAGAGCCGGTCCTCCAGTCATATTTCCCTCAGGAACGTTACGATGTAGAACGGCTTCAAGGTGGATAGCTCCCTTTCTTCGATTTGGTGTGTTTCCAAGATCAGCATCCTAGGATTTTCAAGAGCGCTGCACTCTAAAAGGATATGAATTCAGTTTTCATCCTCCTCATCACAGAATCTGCACTCTTCACTTTCCACCAGTTCGAGTTTTTTGAGGTGTCCCTTCAGGTGGCAATGCCCCGTCAGGACCCCTGTCAGAGAGTTAGTTTTTACTTAAGCTTTGAATCTCTTCTGGTCGTAGTTCCCCAGAAGTATCTTCACTTGTCTCAATCCTTGCAGCTACATCCAAGAATTGGATCTCCTGCTTTCTTCTATCTTTAGTTCTTCCAGCATTATACTGCTACTGATTCTACAGAAAGGCTCTCGCCCCAGAAATGGTGTCCAGCCCCTTCCCTCTAGGGCCTGTCTACTATTTCATTCCCAGAGTAACTTTATTATTCTTATTAAAATCATTTAGTTCCTCTAGGTATTCCCAGACCATTTTGGAAGTGATACCTTGAGAGCGCAGCGTACTGTTGGCTGCTTAACTATCTGACATGATGATAATCTCTTTTCCGTGATAGTTTTTCTCCTTGTTAAATGGAATACATATTCTAAAGGCATATATTTCTGCCTGGAAAATATTTGGTGACTTAACCAAGTTTTCGTAGTGCCTGATGCCGGATTCATACACTTCTACTCCAATTCCCTCCGTTGTTTTGGAGCCATCTGTATACCATATAATGGATTTCTTGCTGAGTTTTTCAATGGTGTTTTTGTCCCATTCGCTCTTGCAACTCAACTTGGTGCTGAAGTTTTTCACAAAGTTGACTATTTTTTTTATTTCATCTTGGGGCATATCCTAGATTTGTTGTCTTCTAGATAAGAGATTGGATCTTCGTTTTATGACCTCATCTCTCATCCTCCTATAAATCGTCTTCTTCGCCATAAAATGTAAGTGGGATCAACTTGGAAGGGCCACTGGAAGCCAAATACATTACTGAAAACCTTGGGTCAGTTGTCTCAAGCACCTGTTAATGAATATAAAGATATTTCTGAAGAACAAGTTGTTCGAAATTTAATTTTAAAGATGAAAAAACGTTATGCAAATTACAATTAAAAATGAAAAAACTCCCCCCGACCGCCGCCCTTTACCCCCACCACCGCCTACTAGCTCCCTCGTTTCAATTTTTAAGCATTTTTAAAAATTTCCAACGCATTTTTAATTTGTTAGGTTTGGTATCAAAATATTAATTAAGGAAGACATTGTGGCAGATTTTACTTAAGCCCTTTATATCTGTTTTGTCGTTTATAGAATTTCAATTTTTCTATATGTAAATAATTTCTAAAGTTTCATGTTTACGTTGGTTTGTTTCAGTATTTATGTATGTATATATATATATATATATATATATATATATATATATATATATATATATATATATATATATATATATAGATTTTTAGTTGGTTGATGAATTTCACTGAAAGTGGACTTAATCTCTAGATTCAATAAGCTTTTCCCCAACCTGTGATTGAAATTTTGAATCGTACGTCCTGTTGGTTTTTGAATTATGTATAATAAAGCTGTGGTTTTGTGTGTACCATTAGTTAAGTGTTGTAGCTTAAGGTTGTATTGCCTGCATTTGACGAGGAAAACTTTTCTGTTGTTCAAAAGTGCCAGCTTGGTGTTAATTTTAGCCCATGATTTAAGTAAACCCACTGCAGTGCCACAAAAGTGCCTTAAACCTTTCCGTTTAGTGGGCGTTTTCTTAATTAGTCCAGTCACGAGACTACCTCCTTTTTAAATTTACAGAAAAGGGGTGTTTCAATACCATTAAACAACAATATGGACCTGCAGCGCTAGGTTTACTTAAATCAGGGGCCAAAATTAACAAGCTGGAGTCTTTGAACAACAGAAAAGTCTTCCTCGTCAAATGCAGGCAATATTACCTCAAGTCACAACACGTAACTAATGGTACACACAACACCACAGCTTTATTATACACTAGCGACCCGCCCCGGCTTCGCACGGGTGCAATGCTGATACTAAATACACTACAGAAAAACTGTGACTATTTATTTTATTTTTACAACAATTATTACATCGGCCTCCGACGCGCTATTTATAGGCACGCTGCCGCCGCCCCGGTCGGCCAGTACCGCCGCAAGCGCTACTTCCCGCAATTTTAAATCTGTAATATCTTCGAAAATATTCATTTAAATCTTGTGCTGTAAAGGACCATATAGATCTATATTAAATCAATAATGTATTTAAGCTATTTAATTGGATAAGGATTAATGCTGTATTGGTTAAAATCGCTTCAAAATTTGCCATTATTTGTCGTAAAAAGTAAATGACAAAAAAATGTTATTGTGGGATATCCATGAGAGATAGACATATACCATCGCGGAGTTTTCTGTAGACCTTTTTAATATGTACAAATAATTAGTACATTATTTTGATAAATCTCGTAGGGTTCAGCCTGCGTTTGCAATGTAAGCGGAAAAAAATATGATAATTAACGACATCACATTAGAAACCTCAAAAATAACAGTATTTCTCCACTATTTAATGGATGTTATTATACATATAAACCTTCCTCTTGAATCACTCTATCTATTGAAAAAAACCGCATCAAAATCCGGTGCGTAGTTTTAAAGATTTAAGCATACAAAGGGACATAGGGACAGAGAAAGCGACTTTGTTTTATACTATGTAGTGATAAATCAAGGACGAACAGGACGTAGGATTCAAAATTTCAATCACAGGTTTCGGAAAATCTTATTGAATTAAGTCCACTTTCAGTGAAATTCATCAACTAACAAAAAATTGTTAAAAGCTAATTTCTACACTTTTGTCATTTCATATAATGGATGACTTTGACAGAAGGCAAATTATCATCTATAATAAAATTTTTAACATTACATCTAGACAGCTGCATAAAATTAATAACCTCAAACCTCAGCAGCTCAGGGGTTTGCAAATACAGGAGAAATGGATAAAGAATTTGACTAATGTTGAAATTCCATAGGAAGTTTATTTATATATATATATATATATATATATATATATATATATATATATATATATATATATATATATATATATATATATTATCGCATTTCGCGGGCCGAAATACCGCGAAATACGCTCTAATAAAGCCCACTAAAATAGGATGTTTCGTCCTCGGCGTTGACGGTAGAACTCATCGGTGGGTAAGATGTACCGATATGGCCGTTTCTACAACATGCCCCCCCTAAGGCAGTCGCTCTCGCTTATTGAGACTCCACAGTCTCGATATAGAAAGCGGGTGACTGAAAGTAAATGTAGGAACGGACATCCCGAGTGGTTTCCAGATCCGGGCGCTACGTTAGCTGCCATGGTGCCAGCAACCCCTCCTGTCACGGACGCCATGTCGCATTTCGCGGGCCGAAATACCACGAAATACGCTCTAATAAAGCCCACTAAAATAGGATGTTTCGTCCTCGGCGTAGACGGTAGGACTCATCAGTGGGTCCGTCGACGCCTTACCCAGACACCCTTGACACCCCTGTGTCTACTTTCTATATGTTTGAAACTAATATTAGTACTCATTTTCGATCGGAACATACCGGTAAGATGTACCGATATGTCCGTTTCTACAACAATATATATATATATATATATATATATATATATATATATATATATATATATATATATATATATATATATTAGATTGGAACAAATTTTCTTTCAAAAAAATGTTTTTCCGAGCACTTTCAGCCTATATATTTGTATGAAAAAACCACAAAGATATTTAATTTGTTTATAAGAAGGTCTAATGTTAAGATTTTTCCAGTTAATAATTTTTTAAGCTTCGAGATCACCTTTGCAAACTGCCACATAGGTCAATTATTATTTCTATAAAAAAAAACAGGCTCAAGCTAAAGCAACCTCGATATCTTATTCGACTGGAGGACAAGGTATCTTTGAATTCGAATAAGCAAAATTAAAACTTAAAATATGTTTTGAGAAATGTCACTTCATGTAGCTTCATTTAAATGTAAGATCATATGCACCATTTTTCCATCAAAAATTAGCACTAATATACACATTACTTCAAAAGAGTAGGCTAATCATCCATCACATAGCTCGTTTCCACAAGAACCTTTTGGTATAATTGCATGTTGGCAATTTATAATTGTACCCTTTCAAATAGTTCACTGGATATGTTAAGACAGACCGGTGGTTGAAAACAACACCTTACAACATTTAAATTGAGTAAATTTGCTACTTTTTCTTAACTACTACAGGAAAGTTTGACGTGATCGCATAATTAAGATATCAAGAATACGTTTTCGTGTTGTTAATGGTACATTTTCAGTTTAGTTTTGTTGTATTCCCGCATGATGTCAATTGTTATTTTAACCATTTAACTAAAATTTATTAAATTAAGTTTTTATTTCAAATCTGTAAATAATTATATTATCTTTTTCATCATGCAATTTCGATGAAAAAATGTCGGGTTTAATAGATATTGAAGTTTCAGATCGTGTGCTTATTTATTGCAACTTGATCTAGGTAATTTTAAATCTCAAATTTATAACTTTACTTATAGAAAAATAGATAACATAGATATGTTCCAATTTCTCCGTCGTGAGGAATAATGTATAGAATGAAGGATATTGACAGGAAAGTAAGCTTTTTACATGCGATATATTGGATTTATTAAATACTCTTGCACTCTTAAAGATAGTTAAAGGTAAAAAGAAGCCATATCAACTCTGGATCACTCCAAATATTAAATTAGTGCAAAAATTTAGAAGAACTAACAATTCGGTGGATTGCATAAATTATAAATAATTACGAATTTTACAAATTCTGCAATAAAGTAAAAAAAGCGTATTTAAATTTTAGATTTTGTAATTCTACTCAAAAACAACAATGGCATGAATTTAAAAAAAAAACTTAATTTCTGTGATGAAGCAGTCACGGTTTGGAGGGGGAGAGGAGGGGGAGAAATGAATCTTTGTAGTTCTACCGAACTCAATATTATTTTAAAGGCTAATTGATGAAATATATATTAGAAAGAAGAGAGAGACTCTTCAAAATAGCGTAATTGCTTTTGTTCTATTTTTCGGCTAGTATTTCATTTGAATGTACGACAATCTTCGAACGGCTACATCACATGCTGTTATAAATAAATCTATCGAAAACTTTGGATCCGTTGTTTTAAGCCCCTGTTGATAAATGGAAAGATATTTCTGAAGAATACATTGAAAAAATCACCTACTACTTCTTTTTACCTCTCTCCAAATATTATATTACAGTAAAAGCCTAAAAATCAAGCTCCAAATAAAATTAGAAGAACTAAGAAGTCAGTTGTGATTTAACAGTGAAAGGATTAACAAGTAGTTAATAAAGGATGAAAAGTAATTGTTGAAAAGTGTTGTTGTTATTTGGATCTAGTGAGTGAAAATATAAGCAGAGAAAATCTTAGCAATTGGTGTCAGAATTGGAATTATCATCGGATTTCCAGATTTTTCTGTTTCTCCTCGAGATGTGCATTTTTGGTGTTCCTTGATCCTTACGTCAAGAGGTCTTTCTTGTTTCGCCAATGTAGGAATTGCCACATTCACATGGTATGTGATACACAGTTCTTTATGTCTCTTTGAGTTGTTGGTTTGACCCTAGTGAGCCGACTTTGCAGAGAGTTATTTAAACTGAAAACAACGTTGATTTTATATCGTTTTCCTATCCTTCTAACTTTTTCTGAAATGCCTTTAACATAGGGGATGTTCAATACTGGTTTTCGTTCTTCATTCGTTTTCGATATTGTCCTGCATTGTTCAAGGAATTTATTCACTAGATATACTGGGTATTCGTTGGCTGTGAGATCATTTTTAATGTAATCTACCTTTTTCATCAAGTTCTCGTTGGAGTTGCAGCAGTTAAAGCTCTATCTATGCTATTTCTTATAATTCCTTGTTTAGTGTTGTTGGAGTGATTAGATGAATAATTAAGGTATTGTCCTGTGTGCGTGGCTTTTCTGTAAACCGAAGTTCGAATTTGTCTGCCATTTCTTTCAACCAAGACACCTAAGAATGGTAAATTATTTTCTACTTCTTTCTGCATGGTGAGTTTAATAGTTCAGCTGATATTGTTGAGATGGAAAAGGAAGTTTCGAAGTTCTTCGTCGTTTCCACTCCAAATAATAAAAGTATCGTCTACGTATCTGAGCCATAACTTTGGTTTCTTAGTTGTGGATTCAATTTCAAACGTCTCGAACCATTCCATGAAAACATTTGCGACCACCGATGAGAGTGAAGATCGGTAGTCCATCATCCTGAATTTAGAATTTTTCCTTTTCTTGAAAATAGGAATTAGTTAACAACTTTCCAAGTCCATAATGGCGTGCGGTGGTAAAAATGTTCTTTCTGCTAAGGTCTGGTCTTCTTCAAGTTTCTTTCTTATGATTTTGAGTCCTTAACTGGAACATTGGTGTATAGGCTTTCCACGTCAAAGCTAATAAAATGGTCTTCTGGTTGTACTTCTATTTCACGTATAATTTCTACGAAATTTTGCGAGTTTTCCTGAATGTCGCATAAAAACTACCCACAAGATCTTATAAGTAACACTCTGCATTTTTTGTAATTTTTAAATATTTTTCTTTCTATCTTTATTTCATACAATGTATTTTTTCCTCTTCTTTCCTCTTTTCCGTGCCTTATTTATTTACTTATTTATTTTTCTGTTGCCCTTAGATCTAGATATTGGTTTATATATAATATTTTTGAAATATAATTGTTGTTCAGGTGTTTCATGCTTAAAAAAGGTTCTTTCCTTTTTTTTAATGGCTGCACCTTTATGGTAAATGCTATGTGGAAAGTTCTTCGGAATATTAATCTAAAGGGATTTAGAAAATTCCTAAAATATTTATTCGCAACTTAACCTAATAAAAACCTCGTGAAACGACCGGTTTATTTTTACAAACAGGTAAAGCCGATGTTATTAAAATTTATAAAAGTAAAACAAGCTATTAGTTATAATTATGTTGCATGCATTTTGGATCTAGATAAGAAGCGGTTTGAAATTTTGTTGTTTTGTAAGTTATGGCATCAGATTATTTGACGATTTACATTTTTTGCAGAGACGGGTTTAAATTAAAAGAATCGGTGAAATACCCTGGTAACATTTGGGGATCGAGGAGGCCATTCTATGGTTCCTTTTCTACTTATCCAACGACCCGGATATGTTTGGCCAAGAATTCGCGAAAATGTATGGCATAATAAGGAGGAGCTTTGTCCTGCTGTTCCATCGCCCTTTTCGATAATCATAGTTTTAGCTGGATCAATAGCTTCTTGCAGGAATTTCAAACACGTATTACCGGTCAATTTACCAGGTATAAAAAAGATATTAACAAAGGAGTGGCCATAAATACCAGCGCAAATATGTACCTTTTCAGGATGTAATGTATGAACTTCGCGAAATATTCTTGTATTGGCATCTGCTCTTTTTCTAAAAACTAAAATGAAGCAAAATAAAACATTAATTGCGGCAGTATTGTAATCTAGAAAAAAAAGTCGCAAAATGAAAGCAGATTATTGATATATTCTTTATTAAAAAAATAGGAATGTCATCGCTACTGAGTCCGGTCTATATTTGAGCAAAACATTGGAGAAAGGCTAGGACATACTAATAATTTAATTCAAAAAATGCGAGAAAATTATTCTGACAATATTTTTCTATTATTATTGATGAGTTTGAAGAACTCTTCGCTGTTGTTTGGCCAATAATTAGGAAACACGATATGGAAATGTGTACAGCTATACCCTTATTAGTAGGTTAGAAATAACATTGTGATATTTAGCTGATAAAATCAGAATGCAAAAGTAACAGTGCGAATTCCGAGTCGGTAAACGGTGTTTCTGAAATTATTCAGGTTATTTGTGCCCCAATATGAGACTCTTTAAAAGAAGTTTTTAATTCCAAACTTTACCACTTTTACCTGGTAAAGAATTACTAAGGAGTTCGAAGACGAGAATTTCAATATAACATTATAATTTTAACAATCGTTTTAATAATAACAATTGTTTGTAGCTTTTATAAGAATACATTACATATGATACTAATTAGATTTCTGCTATTAAATTTCCATCAATATTAATTTTTACTTTTTAATTGTTTATGATAGGTTTATATAAAATTTGCTAAGGGTAGGGTTGCCAAAAGACAGGAATTTTTCTGACATATTTATTAATTATTCTAGTAGGAAAAAATAAATTAATTGAACATTAACAAAATGAGTGAATTTTTAATTTAGTATATTAATAAATTTAGTTTAGTACTCCTTATTGCTTGATGTTTCTTTTGGCAATTGCTGGTCTTTTATAACCATTTCATGACATTCATCACATGATATGCTCTTTTAATTAAGTTGTGTTAAGAGTAGAACTTTAACAGACGATATTGTTGTAAACCAACTGTTACTACAAATTATTAATTATTAAATTACTATATATAAAAATTAGATAATTGTAGTCTAATATTTAATACTCTCTTAAGAAGAAGTTATATCTTAAATAAATTTATATTCTAATCGGCTTAAACAAAAGCATGCCTTAGTCTCCGAAACTCTAAAACTTTACTTTTTACAGAAACCATTCATATTGTGTTATCGTTTCATAAATACACACTTTTTCATTTCACTACTCATGTAAATAAATAATTATAAGTTATATTTGTTAGTACGCCTATGAGTGTAAAATAATAATTTAGATACAGAAATAGAATATAACTAGGATATGAACATAGAGACGAGAGGAAGTAAAATTAAAAAACTGCAATAGTGACATTAAATTAGTAAGTAAGAAGAAAATTTGTTGTTACCTCTTGATTTAGTGAATATTTAATAAAATATTAAAAGTGTTATTAGAAGATTTACTTGAATTCATTGAAACCAGTGAGACATCAAAAGCAGAACCAGCAAAGTTATAACATTGGTGGCAGCGAAAAGCAAAGCTTATAACAATATAGACAGCCTATTTATCTCCTTAGTTCACTACGCTCCCATTAATGAGAACACTGGCTCGATATTCGCATTTGATGCTTCGATTGTAAAAATTTTGAAAATCTCGCTGCCTTAACATATCACATACAACATTCAGACAAAATGTCCGGATATTTACTGAAAACTCAGGGATATTGTCAGGAAATCTCATTATTTGATCTGGTAACCATAAGTAAGGGCATGTCTATGGATTAGCGTCTCGATATCAGAGATTATCGTTGAATAGAAATTGTATTATATACCTGCTTTTATTTCATAATCTTTAATTTATATAACGAACAACTGTATTATTACAATTGTTATAAAATTAGTAAAAAAATTAACAAAAAATTTTTTTTTGAGGACCAAGCAGTAATGATCTTCGGTAACAAGCATTTTTAATAAATTAAAACAATTTAACATAGTTCATAAATATACACTATCTCAAAACTCGCAAAAAAAATATTAATAAAACAACAAACTTCTGAAAAAGATACAGGTTATGTTCACACAAAATATTAAAAATAAACAGTTTTCACCATATTTAAAGCAGTCCGCTGAAAAGTTAAACATCATTTTGCGCAATGACCTTGGAAAAGGCAGATTTAGGCGGAAAATCTTCGGTCTTTGTCTTTTTTTAAATTTACCAAATGAAAATGCTTGAAATTTGATATATGTTTTATTACGCTACGCTTACGCCCAGATTTTTCTTGTCGTGTGAACCCACTCTATAGGCGAAAATTTTGGACAGATCTTTGTTGTTGATCTATTGTCGTTTCGTTGACTAAGAATGGGAATTTAACCTTTTTTTTTATTTTCCCATTTTTTATTTAAAATTACCTAAATTTAACAAAATAAATATACTTTTATAAATACTCGAATATACAATTTTTGGAAACGGACTAAGTAAAATCAACTATAAAAATCCTTTACAGGAAACCTTAATATTATGTTAATAAAAAAGTACGGCCCTGTATCTTTTTACTTAACTCCAAAGTCACGCAACTTTAGTGCTGGCAAAATTATCATAACCTATGTATATGGATGTTTTTAAAATATGTATCTCTAATTAGTTACTTAGCTTCTCCGGGGATTTGGGTCTGCATTAGAAAATTCCGTGCTTTTCTGATAACAAACATAACGCAGGAATTAAAATAAGTCTTTTATATTTTTTGTATTAAGGTTAATTCGAATTTATATATACAAAATTGTACTGGGAAGAAATGATTATAAATTTACCTTTATTTATTTTTATGATATTTGAAGTTTATTTTTATTCTAATTTATATTAAAATATATTAAATGACACATTAAGTTCCGGCACTCAGTCTTTATTATTTCAATAAATAAAAAAACATTTCAGTATGTAACTGCAATCAACAACTACTAGAATACAAAGATGCAATGCCGATTTGTGGCGCCATCACCCGACGGCCTGTAAATCAATACGTTATTATCTAGCTGTTGTTGGATTTTTGAGTTTTTTGGTCTTCAATTTAATTATGACCTTTCGATTATCAATATTTAAATCTATTAAATTTATATTTAAGGAACTTATGCGATCGACAAACATAACACCTGCGCGAAAACCAAAAAGTACTGCAGATCAGATAGGATTGTTGATAAAATATCGATATATCAAAATATCGATCTTATTTTTTTTATAAATATGGATACTTATGACTAATGTTTTTTAGGACCATGTATCGATAGTAGAATTTGGGTATGGGCATCGAAATTTTTATTTCCCATTTTCTCGTATTACTCTATCCCAGCTTAAATTATTTTAACTATTTCATCCTTTTTCAACTCTTTTTTTTTTCTTTATTTACCTACGTATTCTTTTGAATACAAAACGTAATATTGGCTGCATCCTTCAAGTCGAATGCAGCCTACATTTTTTTTTGGTAGAAGATAGAAGTTGAGAGGAGAGGTTATGTTAGTTAATTTTAATAACACTGTAGGGGATTGAGACAAAGAGTAATTAGTGGACTGTATATAGGTTGGTTGCGGAGATGAGAAATTATACAAATAATGAGCAAATACAAAATACGACGACAGCGTGACACAAATACTAAAATGGCCTACCTTGTAGTCGAAATCACTTCATTAATTTCTTCTTGGTGGCCACCAGAATAATCCCAAGCTTCACCATACAGGAACCAGGAATCGGGGACACTGTCACTATATTTTGGAGTAGTTTTTGAGGCGAGAATCAATACGTTTTTGAGCAAACGATAAACCTTTTCGATAAGGCGAGGGAAGTGCAAGACGTCGAGTACTACACCATACGACAATTACTGTACTACTACACGACTATGGTACTACTACTCTGTCCCTTTTTACATTTGTCCAAATGCGCGAGGGCCAGTAAAATGTGTCACGTATAAACGCGAGTAAAATTGAACTAAAAAGTAATGAAACCTAAACAGACACTGTTGTAAAAAACACATGTTTATTTAATTTAGTTCAGTGAATTTAATTATTGCTTGGACGTATTTTAAAAAGGTTGACATGAAAAAGGTTTAATATAATTTGTGTAGCAAAATAATGTAATTTCTTCTTCTTCTTCTTCTAGGTAGAACCAAGTTCTGTTATCTACACAATGCCTCATCGATCCTCGTTTGAGGTCAAAATCCAGCTGTCTCTCCATCTTTTGGGGGGCCGTCCAGGCGGCCGTTTGGTGTTTGGTTTCTCTCTCATCACGGTTTTTGCTAGTCTGTCATCGTCCATTCGTTCCACGTGATCTCTCCACTGCCTACGACGGTTTCGAACCCACTTCACAACATCCCCCACTCCGCTGTCCTCGCGCATTTTTGCGTTTCTTATTCTATCTCTTAAACTTGTTCCCGTGATCATTCTCAGCGTTTTAATTTCTGTGGTTCTCATAATTTGTTTTGTCTTTGTTGTTTCATTTCTTGTTTCTTCGCCATAGGTCAATATCGGTCTTACACAGACCTCGTAAATTCTTGCTTTGCTCTCAACCGTCATATGTTTATTGTTCCAGATTATGTCTCTTAGTTGGCCTGATATCATGGCCGCTTTGTTGGCTTGTGTGCGTACTTCTTCCGTTACTGCCCTGTTACTTGTTATATGTGCTCCCAAGTATTTAAACTTCCCAACCTGTTCGATATGTTTGTCATCAACCAATAGTTTGCACCTTACCGGTTTGCTATTACCATTGCTTTGGTTTTCTCCACAGATATTTTCATATTATACTGTTTGGCTGTTCGATTGAGATGGAAAAGCATTCTTTGTAAGTTGTCCTCGCTATCTGCTGTCAAGGCAACATCGTCTGCAAAGCATATAATCTGAACGGTGTTGTGTCCCATTGGGTACTCAATATTTGTGCTTTTTACATCATCAATGATTTCGTCCATGATTACATTGAAAAGTGTTGGACTTAGGCTATATTAGGCGTAATTTGATTTATTCAAATCAAAGGACGTCTAATGGTGACATCAGAGAGAAATTTCGTTCCATCCTTCTATCTTTAGTTTTCGGTTATTGCTGGAATACTTTTCTTATCTGTCCCCTTTTCTACTCGGACAAACCGTTTCAAATATCCCATTATGGTTTAGTTCACGTTTGTTACTCATCTTCCTTTTCAAATAAAATAAATAAATAAATTTTCATAAGGTTCACGTTCTATCATCTCGTTCTGAATCTCCAAAGTGTATCACCGATATCAAGTTAATCACAAATTACGCATAGAAAGATGTCGCACACTGATACGTAAAAATTCTTGATCTCATCAAGATGTTGATATTTTTTTCTTTTATTAATCTGTTATTAAGAACTTAGTTTTTAATATTTCTCTATGTTTTATAATTCGAAACGTTCATCAACTACTCGAACCTTCCTCCCACATATTTTTAAATCCTTTAGGGATCATTATTAACACATTAACAAGTAGGCGTATCGGAGGGTCTTTAAATGTCAAAAACAATAGACGGAAAAGTTTGTTTATAAGTTCTTTCATTTCGTTTTGCTTGTGATTGTAGCTAAACTGTGTATTGAGTATTTCAGTTTGTTCAAACAAATCTATATTTTGTATTTTGAAAACAGCTATTATATACACTAGCGGAAAAAAAGTAGAGCAACACGAGAAATGTACAAATTGCAATGCTGTACTTTACTAACAGCATGATGTCGCATTTAAATATATATTTTTTAAAATATTAAAGTAGGCTGCTCTTACCGATGACAACAGCTATTCCAGAATTCAAAACAAATGATCTTATATTAACGTAAACTTTCAAATGCAGAATAGTTATGCCTCAAAAGTTAAACAGGGTTCTATGTTAGGTATTATATTAAGCTATATTAACACACAATGCTGCTAGTGAGTTTGTCCGCTTCACTATGAGATGGCTTTGAGTGTTGATTCAGAGATATTGTTGCAACATTTCTCTAACTTTCTTGTTCTGTGATTTGAACTCGCTAGGGTCATTAAGTTATCGGGAGCGATTTTTTAGAGAAAGAGTTTATTCTTGTACATTCTTTGAGATGAAAAGTTTCCGCCTTGCTTTGAAGACGATGTTCGAAAAGCAAATAGTGAGTGAAACTTTTGCAAAACTTTAGCGGGCCTACGAAAACAGTATTTTGTCAAGGTCTCTTTCCCTCCTGATGTTCTTTAAGTCTTGCTGAAGATTTTTTGGAATCATTTTTGCGTATATTTTTCACATTCATTAGTTAAAATCTGATGAACGGTGATGCGAATCAAATTCAACTCTTTCTTGATTATTGTAACTGTTAATCGACGATCTAAAAGCACAAGAGCCGGGATTCTGTCTATAGTTACATCGGTTCTTGAAGTTGAAGGCCTTTCATTGCGTGGTTTATCTTTATTCGCCTCTCTTGTTTCTGAAGATGCCTTAAACCACCAAAAATCCTGGATGCTTGACAAAACTCTGTCCCCGTAAATCTGCTGAGGTTTTGCAAAAGTTTTCGTTGCACTGTGCCTAAGTCTGAAGCAAAACTTGATAGCACACTGTTCCTCGAAATTGATGTCATTCATTTTTAGAAAGCACGAAAAGATCGCTACGAACAACCAAATAACTCTAACAAGATCAAATCCGCACTGAAGGTATATCGTATGTTCACCTGCTGCTTCTCTAAGTCCCATGTTCTAGGTATTGTCACATCGAACGATATGTTGCCAGATCGAACGCTATATTTCCAGTCCCATTACTTGATTTACACAACTTGTAAGATAATTTTGTACTGTTTATTTTCTATGTAATAAACAATTTTGTTGCGAATTAATCATGCTTACGGATACATACATAGAACCAGATGGAGTTTGTGGTGACTTGCTTAAACTAATCCAAGACGATCATTTAGATATCTTAACCGACCTTTTTAATCATGTTGACACATGATACAGGAAATATTCCTGATGAGTGGCTAGCTTCGTCCTTTATTCCTATACCCCAAAAAAAAACACAGCCAAAAAATGTGAGGCTTATAGATCCATCAGTCTTATGAGTCATGTTCTAAAAGTATTTCTTAAAATAGCACATGGACGAATATACCCGAAACTAGAACAGTACATCAGCGATACTCAATTTGGCTTCAGGAATGGCTTAGGTATAAGGGAGGTGCTATTTAGTTTAAATGATTTAACTTAGCGAAGTCCTGATGTAAATTAAGATGTATTTACCTGCTTCATTGATTTTGGAAAAGGTTTCGACCAAGTAAATCATCAAAAACTAATAGAAACATTACAAGAGCAGCAATTGGATGATAAAGATTAACGAATTATTTCCAACCTTTATTGGAAATAAGAATCACTGGTTCAGGAGGAGGAAAAGAATCATAAAACTTCCAAATTCGTAAGGGTGTTCGGCAGGGTTGTGTATCTCCACTACTCTTTAACATTTATTCAGAAAGATTATTTCAGGAAACTCTTGAAGAGGTAAAAAATGGTATCTCTTTGAATGAGTTTTTTATCAGTAATCTGAGATATGGAGATTATACTGTCCTTCTTGCAGACACAGCTGAAGGACTTCAAAGATTGATAGAAAGGGTAGATGAGATCTGTAAAAAGTACAACATATGATTGAATATAAGTAAAACAAAGGTTAAAATAATAAGCAAAAACGTACCCAAAATGTAGAATTTCGCCAGAGGTTCTCTTATTGAAACAGCAATATCATCCATCAAATATCTGGGTGCACAACTACATGATAAATGGGAGCAAATAAAAGAAATAAAAATACGTATCGAGAAAGCCAAAGCATATTTCAATTGCATAAAAACACTATTATGTATTATGAAACTTAATTTAGAACTAATAACTCGCTTACTGAAATGCTACATATTCTCTGTACTGATGTACGGTGTGGAATCTTGGACATTGACGGAGGCTGCATGTAAATGACTTGAGGCTTTTAAAATGTATGATGAGAATATCTTGGACACATCATGTAACCAACGAAACTGTTCTGCAACGCATGCGAAAGGAGAGAGAAATCTTGAAGACCATTAAAGAAAGGGAGTTTGCATATTTTGGACATATAATACGTAACCAAAAGTACGAACTCCTACAATTGGTGATGCAAAGCAAGATGAATAGTAGGAGAGGCCCCGGAAGACGATGAGTTTCATAGCTATATAATTTGCGACAATGGACCGGAAAGACATCTGCTGAATTATTTAGAATGATCGCCAACGTCCACTGAAGATAGAGCACAGGAAGAAGAAGAAGAAATTTACTTTAATTATGAAAAAATTAAACAAAGGAATATGGTATATGTAGATTTCACTAAAGCATATGATAAAATTCTCTTTAAATCTCCAATTATAACGTCAGAGATATCGTGTTTCATTAAAGGTTACTTTTATTTAAAAAATAAAGCTAATTCATGTTGTGTAAAATATAAACGAAGGGTAACAAACCACCCCAAAAATAAATTTCCAAATTAACTAAATAACTCGGTTTTGGGACATACGGCAGTTATTCGGCTGATTGATTTTTATGTGGGGGCTGAGTGCATTAAACGGCGATCTCTCTCCTATTTAGCTGTCGTTTTATTGAATTGAATCTGTATCCAATGTGAGTGTTTCGTATTATAGCTCCACTTAGATAAATTGCTTACATTAGTTTTAATGGGCTTTTCACAAACGACACTTTTAGGTATGTAAAGTATTATATGGCAAATTGTGAAAATGCTTAGGGTGAATGCTTTTTATAAAATTAATATTAACTATTAGTCCAAGGTACATATGTCATGCTTATAATTCATTTTAATTATAATTTTATCCAGACTCATCACTATTGTAGCCCACATGACATCTATTGGTAATGAAACTAATGCATTGAGAGAAAAAATTTTCATACTTTTAAAAAGACCATGCAAGAATTAGCAACCCTACTAGTGCGTGCAAACTATTCTCTCTCTCTTTGTCAACCTCTGCCCATCCACTCCTGGATGTAGGTCTCTCTCAATTGTTTCCATCTTTCTCTATTTTTCGCCAATCTCATACATTGTTTGCCCGCCACTGTCCCTATGTCTTCTACCCATCTTTTTTGAGGTCTTCCCGTACTTCTTGTTGTCTCCCTCGGTCTCCATTCCAGGATTCGTCGTGTCCATCTGTTGTCCTCATATCGGGCTATGTGACCAGATCATCGCCACTTCATCTTTACAACCTCCTCCAAGATGTTCTAGACTTTAGTTTTGCGTCTTATCTCGGTATTTCTAATCCTGTCTCTTAATGATATTCTAAACATATTTCTTTCCATCGCTTTTTGGACTGTTTCTAATTTTTTATCGGACTTTTTGGTGAGGGACATGGTCTCTAGGCCATACGTACACACCGGTAATATGCATGTGTCGTATACTTTTCTTTTTAGATTATTGGGAATTGAATTATTTTTCAGGATGTATGCAAGTTTACCGAAAGCGGCCATGTCAGCTGTGTTCTTTTTTTTATTTCAGCATGTGGTTTGATTTCTCTAGTCTGATGTTATGACCCAAGTATACATAGTGTTCGAAGTTTTCTATCCTCTGTTTTTGTATTGTTATGTTTGCCTGTTCGTGGATCATTATTTTTGTATTGTTGTAGTTCATTTTAAGGCCAACAGGTGCGGATACGTCATTTAGCTGTTGTAGCATTTCGTTCAATTCTTGGAGATTACTTGCTATTAAGATTATGTCATCAGCAAATCTGAGATGGTTCAAGTATATTCCATCGATGTTTATACCTTTGATGTCCCATTTAAGTTCCTTAAAAATGTCCTCTAGGACTAGGGTGAACAGTTTTGGCGAGATAGTGTCCCCTTGTCTCACTCCCCTTTGTAGTTTTATGAGGTTCATTTTCATATTGTCGTCTATTTTTATTTGAATGGTTGCATTTTCATATATGTTCTTTATGATGTTTATGTATCTTGAATCGATTGTTGCGTTTTCTAAGGATTGTACTGCCCATATTTTGACGGAGTCGAATGCCTTCTGGAAATCTACAAAAGCCATATGGAGCGGTACTTTATATTCGGTGCACTTCTCAATTAGTGTTCTTATGGTGTGTAGGTGATAAAGTGTTTTCTGAATCCAGCTTGTTCGACAGGTTGTTAAAAATCGAGTTTGTTTGTTATGTGGTTGGTTATGATTTTGGTTAACAACTTGTAGGTGTGTGATAGTAGGGATATTGGTCGGTAGTTTTCAATATTTATATTGTCTCCCTTTTTGAATGTTAAGATTACTTCGGAGTTATACCAATCCTGTGGAATTTTTCCCTGTTCTGTAAACTATTAGTTTACTCATTTATATATTTTCCTTCCCCATTTTTGGACATGTAGTCCACATCTTCGGCCATAGGACCATAATTATATTTGCAAGAAATAAACTGTTTGTATATATTATTTCCTATCTGCTTGAAAGAAGAGGATAATTTATAGGATGATGAGCGGTGATGTCATAAAACGAAAGTCTAATGTCTCACTCAGAAATCAATAAATTTGGGACGTGTCTCAAGATGAAATGAAGAAAAAATTCAACTTTGTGAAAAACCAGCACAAAGTTGAGTAGCAAGAGCGAATAGGACAGAAAAACCATTGAAAAAGTCAGCAAGAAATCCACTATATCGTATACAGTCGAGTCTCAATATGATCACTCCAGATCAGTCGTGAGTCTAGAATTACTCCCAGGTACTTAACTGTCCCCTTAAGTTGAAGAGTCCTTTCCACCAATGTAATTGTGGGAAGTCTCCCCATTTTCCTTTTTTGGAAAGAGTGCCATCTCGGCCTTGTTCGGACCGAGACCCTCCCTGCAGCACCATCATTGCGTGATCTGGAAGTCCCATATCATTGGCCCATCCAAGTCTCAGACATGACGACCAGGACACAAAATGACTACGTCATCAGCATAGGCCTGTGTATACAAACCGGCATCATTCAGTTCACTCAACAGGCTGTCCACCACAAGGCTCCGGCGGGTTGTACAAGAGATGACATATTAAATTCACATAATTTACATTTTTGAGCTGATGAAAACACGCACGCTATAATTCAAAACAAACACCAACAAATGTTTATTGTAAATGTGTGGACTGGCATCATCGCAAATAACCTTATAGGTCCATTTACCTTGGAAGAAAGACTCAATGGTGTGATTTATTGACAATTTTTGCAGAAAAATTTAAATAATTTATTGGAAGACGTACTTCTTGATAGAAGAATGCAAATGTGGTACATGTATGATGGTACTCCACCTCTTTTTAACCGTATCGAATGAATGGGTCGAGGTGGGCCAGTTTTATGGCCACCAAAGGTCTTCAGATCTAAATGCCTTAGATTTTTTACTTCTGAGGATATCTAAAAGAACTAGTTTATTCAACACCAGTAAATACTAGAAAAGAACTACTAGCGAGAACAGCAGAGCATTCTAACGAAGTCCGTAATAATGCTGGAATATTATTTGCAGTGCAGCGGAAAAATATTCTTAAAATAATATAATATATTGAAGTACGTGGATCCTATATTGAACATTTGCTAAAATAATATTTAAATGTTTTCACCATTTTTGCATTTTGCTCCAATCAACTCTTTGACTTGACAATGTTCGAGCTGGAAATCTTCTAGCATAACGTCTTCTTGCTTTCAAAGAATGAGACAACGCCTCCCTATAAATTAAAAAACATGAGCGCACACTGAGTATGTTACTTTCACCTGTTTGTGTTTAGCATTTGTAACTTTTGAGTTTTTCGCATAAAAACGGATTTATCTCAAAAGCCACCAGTTTTATTGAAAAAAATTGACAGTACCTTTTTTGAAAAGGAATGATCAAAGTATTTAAAAAATCAGTTTTCAGCTCTGTCAAATCACACCTGTCTAAAATTAGGCTCAACGCATGTGGCTGCAAGTCCGTTCCTGACTTCTGTGATAATCTAAAACATCTACTGTAGCATGGTTTAATGAGTCTTTATAGCCTCTATAAAATATTAAAATTTCATTAAATTATATAAGTCGGTTCAAAACTTAGAGCAGATAAGGATACCCCTTTAGGGCTCTGTATTTTCGTTAAGAGCACATTTTTTTCCTATGACAAAGTAGGGTTTTTTTGACCTCCTCTGAATGCTCCCTAGAAATTAGAAGGTACTTAGTGAAAACCCTCTATGTGTCACCATCAGATATTGTCTCGTGACATTGTACCTCATCGTGTTACATTTTTGCTTCTTATTTACTATCTTAAATATTATTTTACATTGCACGAGTTCTAATAACTTGTTAAGCTTAACCAGCACTTTCAGTATTTTATTTTGCTACGTCTGAGCTGAATCAAAATTTGTTTTAGTACATTCCTCTTCCCCCCCCCCCATACACACAGGTAGCAGGTATCGTATTTATGACAAGAAAAAAGAATTATATATAATAATGATAAAAAATTAGAAGAATTCATCATAATGCATATATTTGAAAAGAGCATTAATTGACAAAAATAATCGTAAAAATAAAATTTTTATAAAAAAATTGAACCGACTTCGAAAAGTGCGCTAAAAAGTGAAAAATAACTAGAAATTTTTATATGACATTGAAATTTTTGAACTCGGCGCCAAATTAATACGTGAAAAAATGTGATTCTCATAAACATATTAAAAATACTTTATTAGTAATTGCTTTCTTATCATAATTTGTATATATTAGTAGTTATTTATTTCATTTAGAAATAATTTGGTGCCGACTTCAAGAATTCCAATTTCATATAAAAATTTCTAGTTATTTTTCACTTTTTAGCGCACTTTTAGAAGTCGGTTCAATTTTTTTATAAAAATTTTATTTTTCGATTTTTAATTTTGAATTCATTATGATATTCATAAATTATTCGAATTAAGTGCTAATCGAGATTAGTGTACCAATGACTTCAAGGTGTCAAAAAAGTATTCACTTCATCCATAATTGTAAATCACCCTAAAATGAACCACTAAAAATTCTTTGATTCTTAGAGTTCTCCAAATACCAATGAAATTGTGTCAAACAAATATGTAGTCCGTCATAGTAAATCCACTATCTTAAATTTCAAATTAATTTTAGATTGGTAATATAAGCCCCAAAATCTTCCAATATCGATATTTAAAGAATTTTAGACGTAAATTTCTTAACCCGATATATTTATATTGCATATTGAGTTTATAGACGCCCCAAGAACCCCACAATATCAATTTTATATAAAACCGGAAAATGTGAAATTTTTAGTCCCTCCTATTGTGTCTTATCAACCTAACAGTTGTAAAAAATTAACTTCATATTCGTAATACACCACTCCCCAACCCCCTAATACCAAATCTGAAAAAATGAGAATAAGTTAAAATTTTCAACCCATCATATTCGATCCGCCATATTGAATTTCCAAAAAATTATTTTAACGTCTTAATCTAATCTAAATCTAAACCCTTCAAAGCCCCCTAGTACCAATTTTAGATGAAATCCAGAAATTTAAAATTTCTAAACGGTCATATTGCATCAGACATATTAGATTTTCTTAAAATAATTTTATATTCGCTATTTCCATCCTCAATAACGATTCAGTTCCACATTTGAACAAAATCGAAAAATGTAAAAGTTTTAGTCAGCTATGTTACGTTCGCCATATTGGATCCAGAAAAATACTTTTAAATTCATAATTTCCACCCTCAAGAACAATCTATATCAGTTTTGGAGAAAGTCGAAAAATGTAAAATTTTTAGGACACCATATTGAATCCGCCAGATTGAGTTTTTAAAAAATATTTTAATTTCGTAATTAGCAAAATCCCCCAATACTGACTTTAGACAAAATTGAGAGATGTAGACTCTTTAATCCTCCATCTTAGATCCGCTATATTTATTTTTTTTTGAATAATATCTAATTCGTAATGTGCTATCATATTATTTTTGGAAAAAATCGGACAAAATTAATTGTTTATCCACCATATATATATATATATATATATATATATATATATATATATATATATATATATATATATATATATATATATATATATAATTTAAAAGACGCACGCAAATACCTCTAACGGGAATAAAAAAAAGTATGGAAATCGAACAATGACCATCAAATTGACCTCGGGCTTATCCGTCAAAGTCAGTTTAAGGGCAAGTTGATTTTATCTAATAGGATTCTCCACTTTTCATTGCCAAAATGGAAAGTGGAGAAAATTTCCTATCCAACCATATAAATAATATAGGGGATCAAATCCCATGAAGAGGTCATTTGAAGGTGGTCCATTTTAAAAGGCGCACCCAAATAACTCTAATGGGAGGATTAAATCAAAAAAGTGTAAGGGTTTAAAATAAATTATTTTCGTGAAAACTTTTATATTTTGGTCTCATGTGTAAGTGTTTTTTCTCTTAAAAATAAGTTTAATAAAAGTTTCCCGATTGGTAGTTTTGATATTTTGACAAAAGAGTCAATCAAACTGATAAATCTTTATCTTTTAGTTTTAAAATTAATTATTTAATTATTAAATTTATATAATACCTACTCTAGTCTAACACAGTTACAGTAAAAGTACTATCTCAGATTGCAAGAATACCAGAAAAAGTGAAAGCGTTTCCAATCGTAGTGCACTTCCATCTGTAGACCGATTTCTCTCGTCAGTACAGAATAGGCCAGTGCACCTCAGCATCGGAGAAGTAAATCCTTTAAGCTACTTATATTAGACAAAATAGGTAACCTAATACAAGCAGCGCCATCTCCCGTATTCCACGCAATCCGAATATATAATCTCCTAGATATCTGTATATATACCTATTTTTGGCTATGACCGAATATGAGTTATATGATATTAGATTACAGTTGTTGCCAAGCCACCAAATATTTGTCGCTGTTGAAAGGGAACATATTAATAATTTGGTGAAGTAGAATATAGTGTTTAAAAACTAATATATAGAACAAAGATTATTTATTTTATTGTGTTTAGGCAAACATCTAATTAAGCACTTTTCAGCTTGTATTCCTAATAATGATGTTTTCCAAATCAGTCCCAAATCCATTGTATCCGCATATTAAAATAAAGTTCTTCGTTTAAACTTCTCAATTAAATAAATTTAAATATCATAAAGCCCAAGTGTTAAGGACAACCCTATAAGGGGGAGTCCAAACAAGCTGCAAAATTAAACTTCAAACTAATAATATAAGTAGCGAAACTCGCAAAAGGGGTCTAACCGCAATATCTTGCCGACACTTGGTTCGAAAGTCGTAACACCTTCATTTTCGGCAACTTTTGACTTAATAAGAACAGCAGTTCGGCTCGTGGAGTTTCGGAGTTCGAAATCTTATCACTGTTCTAACGGTGCCTCAATGGCGACATCTGGAGTTGTTTTGGAAAATGCTAATGTCAGTTTTAATATCGGAAGTTGAGATGCTTTGTCCTTAAAGTACATTTTGCTAAAGAATATTCGGAAATAGGTATTAGGCGTAGTCATTGTTAAATTAAACTTTGGGTCTTTTATAGAAGACTAGCAGTTACCAATTGTGGCTTCGCCTGCGCTCAAGACCTCAAGGATTAAAAAAAATTGTACTCCGTTCTTTCGTGCTTTTTCATGCATATATTTCAGTGAAATAACTTTACTTTAATAGTCTCACCGCAGATCAGATATAGTTAATTACCTCATACAATTGTCAGTAATTCAATAAATTTAAAGTAATCATATATATTGTTTGTTTGAAGATCATAGACAATGATGTTTCTTGTGAAGTAGTAGATATCTGTTGGACCTCCATTGTTTTATTTTTGTTGAATATCACGACGTTTCGGCTAGTAGTTATCTCTAGCCGTTTTCACTTGAAATATACATCAAAACCCGAGTTGTTTTAGTAAACCATCTTTAGATATAAGAGAAGTGTGGAAATCACTTCTTAACAATTGCAAACTAAAACTAAATGCAGCATAAAAAAAATGGAATTTTGCCATAGCATGCATAACTGCACCGATCTCAGTCACACTCCACGGATTTACTTTTAATATAAATAATCATGTAGCTAAGGGATTTATTTAGTTTCACTTGAAAACGGCTACAGATAACTACTAGCCGAAACGTCGTGATATTCAACAAAAATAAAGACAATGGAAATCCAACAGATATCTACTATTTCGCAAAAAAAAATCAAAAATTTGTTTCGCCCTGTATCTTCGAAACAAAGCGCCTTATGACAAATTATCAAAGGACAAAATATCCTTAGAATAGTCCAAGAAATAACACCTTAAATTTTTGCCGTTACAGTAGTTTTCAAGTTGGATCATGCTAGTAATTTATGGGTTTAAACTTTCTACGTTACACTGTAGGTTTTTCGATTATTTAATTCGAAATCAACAATATTTATTATTATTTTTTATTAGTCTAAGTTAGTTTATCCATTTTTCTAGTACTTTAATCCTCAAAAATTTTAGTGTTACTAAACACTTAAGTATAAATATAAAACATCACCAGGTAACGATTTTGATAGTAGTTAAAATAAAAATATAACAATATTGATCTATATAGTATTACGATCCATTGTAAAAAGTGATTTAAGGACTAATTTTTAAAACTGACAGGAAAATTCTCCTCCAAATAATTTTAAATCATACAGCCTTTTTATGCTTTTAATAAAACGAACACCTCGGTAATATCCTTTATCGATTTCCAGTCGGCTCAGCATTGTAACTATTAGTTATACACCACCCCCGCTTGACGCCCTGGATCTTCCCGAACACGGTGTCGACAACCATCATCAATCATCTTCAGGGTGATGCCACCCCGCAATTTTCCCGCTACGACTCCTTTACACCTCGCTTTATCTGTAGGGTTAGCGTGAAGATATACGAAATTGTATGCAAAAATGTTATTCAAAGATAATTATTTTTATATTCAGGATAATTTACAGTTGGAGATAAATACATACTTCATTAATTTTTTCAGTTATAGATCTATGATGATACATTTTTACTTAAAATTATAATTTTGAAAATTAACGAGACCTTACGATTTTATATCCTTACTATCAATTCCCGATGTTTTTAAAATATCAATTAGTTTTTCGTGCAGCATCATGTCAAACGCCTTCTCAAAATCAATGAAACATGCAAATACGTCTCAATTGACATCTCTCGCTCTTTGTATTGCACCTCACTAAGGTGTTCTTCTAATCTAGTGTAAATGCGAGTGTGAATGATATTAAGGAGTACCTTAAGTGCGTGGTTCATTTTTTTAGGCATTGGGATGAATATTGATAGCAGCCAGTTTCCTATATGTTGTTGAATAGCCTGGTGAGAGTTGTGATTTGGGAGTCCCCTAATAACTTCAAAATTTTGGCTGCTGCCAAGTGATCTGTAAAGCTAAATCGTTCTTTTCCTTGGCAAATAATTAAATCACAAATTTCTTTTGCTTCCTAAAAAAACTCCGCGGAATCATCGCGTTTATGTCTTTTTGAAGTAGATGCAGATGACTCAACGTAATTTGAGGTAATATTATTTTTAATTTCTGTTAATTTTAATTCAAATGATAATATATTTTTATTTGCGATAACAGCGTCAATTTGTCTTGTTTGAAACTCACCAAATAATAAATCAACTTGAAGCACTATTTTGTAAAATAAGTTTAACCATGAAAGGAAACTCTTGCTTTTGAGAATTTTGACATATCCTGCTGATTGTCTCTAGAATGCTGTCCTTATATTCGAATACGGTACAGACAACGCCAAAATTAAAATTACAGCTTGTTGGGACCGAAGGAGATGAACGTTTGTTAACAGTTTAATCTAGTATTGCGTTCATTTAAGGACTATTTGAAAAAAAAATAAACCCCATGTAAATTGGAAAAAAATGTGCGGCCATTTTTATTGGCGGATGCAGCGTTTAACATTACCAAATTTAATTGATGTGCATAACATTGCACGTAAGCAGCATGACCATAAGTTTTTTTATAATTGCTTGCACCCCATTCGAAGAGCCGCTCATGTTCTCTAGAAAATAAAAAACGTTCACTTGATTTTACGTACACATACAAGAAGATAGAGAACACAGGAACTGCATTATATTTAACTGATTTTCTAGAATCTCTTACAAGAGATTTACAATTTTTTGGGGGTTGGGTAAACCCGCAAACTTAAAGAAAAGCCGCTCTGACATGAATACTTAACATTATTTTTGACAACTTACTCTTGAAAAGTAATAAATAATATTAGTTTGGTTGATTTTTAACTGTTTGCTAATGTAGAATTATTTATGACATCAGCAGGATTACTTATTTTGTTCTTTGGAAGACATTAAAACCGGGCAGAAAATTAATAAATTATTCATTGATATAAATTTTAAAATTCAATGTTAAACACACAATTCCCATATGTCTTACAATGGAAAAGGGTCGGTATACATGAAGGATTAAAGTCACTTAGGTCTATTGTTGACTCATTTGACGCTAAATGTCACCTCTCTTTGCTTAGTTTTAAGCGTGTGTTGGAGGACTATTAAATAATGTTAAACTAGAAAGAAGAAATTTATTTAAATATTTGAAGAAAGGACAGGTACGGACTTAGGTAAATATATAAAAATATAAAAATTTTAGAATAGTTTAAATATCTTCTTCAAGTAGTTAAAATAATATATTGGAAATCTTGTATAAAAACGTCACATTTAAGATATTGGCAGATATATAAGTTTTCACTTGAGAATAAATCTTTAAAACAATTTTTAGTGGTAGAAAAAAGTTTTTACTCAAATTTTATTTTTCAGTTTGTGCACATATGTCATATTTTCCGATCTCCACCTTTAAATTTTGCCACTTCTGGTATTTTAAACTACACAAACACGGCAAAACATTGTTTTTTAACAAAATTAATAAAAAAACTGCGGCAGAATATATAAAAAGTAAGTAAAATTGACAGCTTGTCGATTTCTCATTTGGCTTCCATTTTAAAAGAAATATCTGTTAGGATCTGTTACGAAATGCAACGTTATAACGTTGACGTAATTTTTAAATTTCATTTGGATAGAAAACGTAGTCGTTAAATTGTAATTAATTGTATTAATTCCAGAGTTGTATCATAAAATGTGACAAAGCTGATAACGACATTATCAAAGAAGTACCAACATAATATTTCTTAGTTTTGGTTAAAGATTTAGAAAATTACATTTGGTCCAACTTAGTTAACATTTTATAATAATATATTATTGCAGTGCTACAATTTGATTAAGTTTTATTTTATAGTACAATTAAACATTTCTGTAGTGGTATTGGACTACAATTATTATTTTTGGACTATTTAAAAAATGGTGCCGTCCATCAGAGACCATGGGAACAGGGAACAATCTCTGCCGGGATGAAATAAGGAGATTGTTACGGTTAGTTCTGGTTAGTTTTTTTATTTTATGCTTTTTAATTTTTTTGTGTTTTTATTTTTTCTACTTTCTACAAGCTATTCTATATTTTTCAACTTTCTGCTAGTACTGCATACTCTAGAAGGAGATTAATCCGGTTAGTTTTTTTTGTTTTGTTTTTGTTTTTTATTTTAACTACTTTCTACAAGCTATTTTAAAATTTTCTACTTTCTATAAGCTATTCTACATACTGTATATTCTAGAAGTAGATTAATCACCTAGTTAGTGTTCTTAATTTCATGTTTTTTTTATTTTTTTTTTGTTTTTTTTTTCTATTTTTTCTACTTTCTGTATTCTATATTTTCTATATTAAACATTTCTATAGTCTTCTAATGGGTATTAGACTACAAATATTACTTTAAAAAATGTTGCTATCGATTCTAACCATGGGAAGTCAGAAAAATCTCTGCCGAAATGGAAAAAGGGGATTATTAAGCTTAGTTTTGGCTAGCTTTTATTTATTTTATGTTTTTTATTTTTTTGTGTTTTTCGCTTTTTCTACTTTCTACAACCTATTCTATATTTTTGTACTTTCTACAATTAGTCTAAGTACTGCATACCCTAGAAGTAGATTAATCATCTGTTTTTTTTTTATTTTGTGTTTCTTATTTTTTTGTTTTTTATTTTGACTACTTTCTACAAGCTATTCTAAATTTTTTATTTTCTACGATCTATTCTACATACTGTATATTTTAGAAGTAGATTAGTGACCTGGTCAGTGTTTTTAATTTCATGATTTTTTATTTTCTTATTTTTAGTTTTATTTTTTCTATTTTTTATATTCTATGTTTTCTATATTAAACATTTCTATAGTGTTATGATGGGTATTGGACTACAATTATTAGTTTCGAACTGTTCAGAGATCACGGAGGGACAGAACAATCTCTGCCGAAATGGAGACATGGGATTGTTAAGGTTAGTATTGGTTAGTTTTTTTATTTTGTTTTTAATTTTTTTTGTATTTTTTACTCTTTCTACTTTCTACAAGCTATTCTCTATTTTCCTACTTTTTACAAATTATTCTACATACTGCATACTCTAGTAGTAGAATAATAATTGGTTAATATTTTTTAATATATATATTTTTTTGTATTTTCTTAATTTAACTACTTTCTACAAACTATTCTAAAATTTTCTTCTTTCTACAAGCTATTCTACTTACTGTATATTCTAGAAGTAGATTAATCACATGGTTAGTGTTTTTAATTTCATGTTTTTTTATTTTATTTATTTTTTTATTTTTTCTACTTTCTGTATTCTATATTTTCTATATTAAACATTTTTATAGTCTTATGGTGGGTATTGGAGTACAGATATTATTTTTTGACTGCTTAAAAAATATTGCTGTCGATCAGAGACCACTGGAAGACAGAAAAATCTCTGCCGTAATGCAAAAAGGGGATTATTAAGGTTAGTTCTAGTTAGTTTTTTTTATTTCATGTTTTTTAATTTTTTGTGTTTTTTAGTTTTTCTACTTTTTACAACCTATTCTATATATTTGTACTTTTTACAATTAGTCTAAATACTGCATACCCTAGAAGTAGATTAATCATCTGGTTATTTTTTTTTTTATTTTATGTTTTTTTTTTGTATGTTTTATATTTTGACTTCTTTCTGTAAGTTATTCTATTTCTTTTACTTTTTACAAGCTATTCTACATACTGTATATTTTAGAAGTAGATTAATGACCTGATTAGTGTTTTGAATTTCATGATTTTTTATTTTCTTGTTTTTAGTTTTATTTTTTCTACTGTTTATATTTTATGTTTTCTATATTAAAGATTCCTATAATGTTATGATGGGTGTTGGACTACAATTATTAATTTTGAGGTATTCATAGACCACGGAAAGACAGAACAATCTCGCCGAGATGGAAACATGGGATTGTTAAGATTAGTTCTGGTTTATTTTTTTTTAAATTTTATGTTTTTTAATTTTTTTGTGTATTTTACTTTTTCTATTTTCTACAAGATATTCAACATACTGCCTACTCTAGAAGCAGATTATTCACCTGATAAGTTTTTTTATATTTTATATTTCTTATTTTCTTGTGTTTTTTATTTTATCTACTTTCAACATGCTGTTTTAATTTTTTCTACTTTTTACAAACTATTCTATATATTGTGTACTTTAGAAGTAGATTAATCACCTGCCTCAACCTCAATATTATTTATGGAGACTTAGACTTGTGCCATATATTTGAAAAATACTTGGAATCCTTTTGGTCAGGGTATTTCCTCTTAAGTAAATGGTCCGCTAAATAGTCTGAAAAATGGGATTCTCTTTGACCAAATTCTGAAACATTTACACGTAAATCTCTTAATGCTCTTTCTCTCAATGTTTTGAGTGTGAGTTTCTATATGTTGATTCACAAAATACTTGCAGTGAATTACCGTGTGATGCGACAAACCTTAATTTGCAGCTGCAGTTATAAACTTTCTAGCAATCAGTGATAATGGTAATATCCAGTAGTACCCATTTCTTAGAACACTAAGTTAGTGTCCTTTTCAGCGTTCCTCAACTGGAACCAAAAATCGTTTTTTTGAATTACTATCGATCCGCCCAAAAATCGATTGACCTTCCACTACTCTATCCCTGTTGTATTTTTTTTACTCATTTTACAGT
This sequence comes from Diaprepes abbreviatus, assembly GCA_034092305.1. Classification (NCBI taxonomy): domain Eukaryota; kingdom Metazoa; phylum Arthropoda; class Insecta; order Coleoptera; family Curculionidae; genus Diaprepes; species Diaprepes abbreviatus. The sequence continues at coordinate 2,549,757 of JASJET010000138.1, read as the reverse complement.
ATTTATATTTTTACTCCTTCACCTATTTATACTGTTACTCCGTCACCATCTACTCTCAGAACGGACCACTAGGCAAATGAAGCATACTTCCCTGCAATAATTTTCCCAATTAGCCATAGTTTCTGAACCTTAGCTGAGCTCATGCATAAGCCATTCTCCTTTGAGTTTCATGGTGTGGATTACCATAAAATATAAACTTGCAAATAGTGGTTAATGCAAACCTGAATTAACCCTTTTGAAATTACCGATATTTTATTTCTGTTGATCCCGTTTCAAAAGTCATTCTCTCCTCTATTTAAGAAACAATTTTGGAACAGAAGGAGTAATAAGTGAATAGAACATTAGAACATATGCATTTTCACGATCGCAGGACATCCGGCAACAGTGTATGTTTATTTCTGTCAGGTCTAGGTTAGTTTAGTTTTCATTTTTCAGCTTTTTCGCTATTTTTGACAAAATATTGTGCTAAATTTTAAAAAAAAAATGCCTTTTATTGTTCAAATTTGCTTTGGTGGTCGAAAAATAAAGAAAATTATTAAGTATTAAGTATTTACGGCCCCCCAAAAAAGCTTTGGATTCGTGTTTTACGACCCAACAATAGGGAGTGTGCAAAAAATAATCCAAAAAATAATTATTGGGTGTTTCCACTATTCTGAATAATTATCATCAATTCTGTTCATTTTATACTTTTATTACAATATTTTGATATATCATTTTTTTCTCTTTAGATGAATCACAAAACAGAGTTCCAAAAATTTTTTAAATATCAATAAATACAACCCTGCCTAAAATAATAAGCTGTCAATGAGTGATATAGGTTGCTTCCAGGTGTGTTTATACACAGAGCTGTATTCGTAAATAAGGCCGGTTTCTTTGAAGCCAATTTTAAGGCCGACAAAGAACTTCCAAGTGTTGGACTGTATTTTTACTCCATCTCTCACACGGATATTCTAAAACTGAAGTGCCGAGTGCGAAAAATAATATTTATAATGCGGATTAAATATGGGTTTCATCGCCTTTTTCAACGTGCATAAAATTGGCAGTAAGATCGTGTTTTTCAATGAAAGCGGTGGATTTGGCAAATTTTTGAAATGTTAATGTATAAGAACAACATGATGTAGAATATATAACAATCTTAATGAAGCTGAACAAAAATTTACAAATGTGAATCGTTCTCCACTTTAATATTGCCATACAGTGTGCTCTATTATTTTCTTTCTTTGCGTTTCGCCGCAATGGCCAATTAATAACAAAACTTAAAAGCCGTTTAGCGTTTTTACTTTTCGGAATTGGTAAATTCCCAATATTACAAAAACTGCAAATTTTTCGAAAGAAGATAACGTTATAAAAAGAGGGAGTTTACATTTTTAAAAATAAAATTTTTTAAGTTAATATTTAATGTTAGTTTTTGACCACCCTGTATTTATTTATTATCAGAATATTAATACAATATACTAAAATAGATTCCTTTCTAGAATGAAATGAGTAACAATTAAATAATAAAAGCTTTTATATAGGAGAAATTGTGAGTTATAATTAGGCCTGCAAACGCCATTTTTGACATAACATTAAAAATGTCAAAAACAGGCTATGTACAGGGTGAGTCAACGATTGGATGAAGTAAGATTGTGCCTTTTCGGTGAAATTTACAAAGAAACTATATTTATTGTTTGATACAGTTTATTTTTACGCAGATTTTAAAAATATTTAGGACTCTACAGGGTGAGCCAAAAAACTAGGACAGCATAAAGTTGTATTTTTTTAAATAGAACACCCTATATACGAATCCTATTTTCGATTTAGCTTATAATTTTAAATATTTTTTATTAAGGGTTTACTATAACAAAAAGTTTCTGAGATAATTAAGTTTAAAGAAAAAAAGTCACATTTTCAAGCATCAATTCAATCCTAAATACCGTTTTCAATTTTGTGACAAATATATTCAAATTTGGAATTTAGCAAGGCCAAGGACAAGTTAATATAATTTTTACCTAATATTTGCAGCTACAGGGTGTTGAACACATCGGCTCAAATTTGAAAAAGTTTAAATGAATAAATATCTTTTTTTTTTAAATGGTACACCCTGTATATTTTCATGTTATTTAATAGAGTAATAAAAACCCTAAAAGTTTTGTTCAATATATCCTATACCTATTTATAATAGTTTTTGAGATATTTCAGTTTTTCTTATTTTCCATACTTTTTTACAGAAATAGTCTTCATTATCATAGTAGCCATGTAAAATAATAAAAAGAAACTACAGAAACAAACAGAATGTGGTTAAATATGATGAAATACATTATTCGTTATATTACAACGGCAATAGTTTAATTAAACATAATGTGAAAAAATTAACACAACAATAACGACAAGGCAAATACATATTTACTTTTATACTAAATTGAAACAAAAAAAATACCTATTAAATACTGAGATTAATTATTTCTTTTTAATAAGTGTTCGAATAAACGACCCTCTTGTGCAATGCACAAATTTAGTCTTTTTTGCAGATTTTCTCGGACCCTGGACAAAATTAGTGGCGTTATTGTTCTACAGGTATCCCTAATCCTGTTTCGCATATCTTCCACTGTTGTTGGTGGATTAACATACACCTTATTTTTAATATAACCCCATAGGAAGAAATCTAATGGAGTGATGTCGCAAGACCTTGGTGGCCACTCAATGAAACCCCCACGTCCAATCCATTTTTGCGGATATCGTTGGTCCAAAAACGCACGAACTTCACGATGGTAATGCGGAGGCGCACCATCGTGCTGGAACCACATACTGTCGAGCTCATCCCTATCGAGACCTTGCAGCAGTTGGGGTAGTTCTTCTTGTAGAAAGTTCAGGTAACTATGGCCATTTGGTGGTTCATTAAAAAAGTGGGGTCCAATAATTCGATTATGATGAATACCACACCAAACATTAAATGACCAGTGGTTTTGATGTTGCACCTCTCTAATCCAAAATGGGTTTTCTGTGGCATAATAATGCATGTTGCGTCTATTTACGGCACCATTACTTCTAAAAGTAGCTTCATCACTAAACATTACCTTGCATAATAAATTTGGATTTAATTGAATCTCCGCATTTATTGTACGACAAAAGTTTACACGACGTTTAAAATCCTGTCCATGCAATTCTTGGTGTAATTTCATGTGATATGGATGATACCTATATTTCTTGGTAGTACGATTAGCGGTGGATTGTGATGTTTCACATAATGCTGCTAACTGACGGCTACCAATATAAGGATTTTCCTGAACATTTAACAATACTTGTAGTTCTTTTTCTTCATTAGTTACTGGTTTGTTGACCATTTTACGTTTTGGATAATCAACAGTACCAGAAAAATCAAATCTTTGCATTAAGTTTTGAAAAGTATGGGTATTAGGCTGGCGTCGATCAGGATACTTCATTTTGTAAATTCTTTGAGCAAGAAGGCAATTTTTTTGAGCCTCCCCTATTGCATAAATCATATCTATTAACTCATTCTTTGGAAAATTCATTTTACAATATAAGATGAATGCAAAAAAAACCAAACTACACTACATAAAAACCAAAGGAAGCGATTGCGGTTATAAATTTGACACACAGAAAAATGTTCTTTTACATTGTTTTTGCCATGGCTACTATGATAATGAAGACTATTTCTGTAAAAAAGTATGGAAAATAAGAAAAACTGAAATATCTCAAAAACTATTATAAATAGGTATAGGATATATTGAACAAAACTTTTAGGGTTTTTATTACTCTATTAAATAACATGAAAATATACAGGGTGTACCATTTAAAAAAAAAGATATTTATTCATTTACACTTGTTCAAATTTGAGCCGATGTGTTCAACACCCTGTAGCTTTTATTGCAAATATTAGATAAAAATTATGTTAACTTGTCCTTGGCCTTGCTAAATTCCAAATTTGAATATATTTGTCACAAAATTGAAAACGTTATTTAGAATTGAATTGATGCTTGAAAATGTGACTTTTTTTCTTTAAACTTAATTATCTCAGAAACTTTTTGTTATAGTAAACCCTTAATAAAAAAGATTTAAAATTATAAGCTAAATCGAAAATAGGATTCGTATATAGGGTGTTCTATTTAAAAAAATACAACTTTATGCTGTCCTAGTTTTTTGGTTCACCCTGTAGAGTCCTAAATATTTTTAAAATTTGCGTAAAAATAAACTGTATCAAACAATAGATATAGTTTCTTTGTAAATTTCACCGAAAAGGCACAAACTTACTTCATCCAATCGTTGACTCACTCTGTATAGGACATTTTTAAAAAAATATGTCTATAATTTTGCGTAAAATCTAAAAATGAAATAATATATAGGGTATTTCATTGAAAATAAGCAAGAAAGCATTAATTTCCGGTATAACCGGTGGTTTTATAATCTTAAAAATATTTTAGCCGAATTGCTCCCGTCGACTTTAGTAAACTGCCACATTTTAAAAATCTTCCAAAGTCAATTTTTCGAAAAATGGTGCATCATGGGACCCACTCTATTTTGCCATTACAATCTTAACGTTTGTTACTTGAGTTTACTTTCCATACATCCATATCCATATTATTATAATTTAATAAAGAAAATATCTACAAATCCTACGTCCCTGCAGACATCGTCTCACTTATCGCGAATTTCCATCGAAATCTAACAGAAGTCAACTGGCATAGTGTCTTTCCGTCGTTTTAATCGCGTTAGCCAGGACAGAAATCTCCAATAATCACCAGCAGATGGCAGATGTGGTCCCAAATAATTGAATCACTTTTATCTGTGAGTATAATGTCTGTACGGGGTGTCAGATGCCCACTGAGCCCAGCGGGGTATCCCCTTTGTGGCGAGGGGTGAAATTGGTCTTACTTTTGACAGTGTTTTGATTCTTAAGATGAATGAAACTTTATATGTGCTGCCATATGTCTATGTTAGGAATAAATTTTAAGTGTTCTCATCACATTCTTAAGATCATAATTTTCACTATATTCAATATATATATATATATATATATATATATATATATATATATATATATATATATATATATATATATATATATATATATTGATTTTTGTATGTTCCTTTTGTGTATAATTTAATTGGGGGAGTTATTTCAGGTTGTTAATCGACTTCTAAAAGAAGGAGGTTCTCAATTCGTTGACTATGTATTTTTATAATATATTTTGATTAGTGTTTTGTGTCAGCTTTCGTATTTATACATTTCTTATTTTTTTGGATTGCGATCATTTCGTAATATTCACATTTTTTTTGTATTGTTTTCTATTTTGAGAAATTTTACATTTTCAAAGTCAAAAGTCTGTTATTTTTAATCGACTCACCAACGAACATTTGGCCTCAAAAACCGGACAAAAAGGAGAAATGCAAACTATACAAGTAATCATCGAAATTATTTTTTTTTGTATACCTGAGTAACCGTACTATCATAAAAATATGAAAAAGTGGCCCCTCCACGCAGCTACGCTCCGCACAGTTAATTGCAATCTAAGCTTCGTTCAATACGCACACATTCGTTCTTGATAGATTTTTTTTTAACTTGTGTTTGGTGTTTGGTATTTTGTAAAGTGAATATTAAAAAAATTTTTTTGTGATGTAATCTGAAGAACAAGATATGTATTTATTTAAATATATATTATTTAAAAGTATAATGACTGTTTAGTATTCTTATAGACCTAAAACAATATGCAAGAAAATTTTCTATTTTTTTGTTTTTCTTTTGAAGTAATTAGTGTTTTAGAAAATGTCCCGACCTAGGTCGGGCTACAATTCTTTTTTTATAATAAACTATAGACATTAGCCATATAATAACAGTCAAAACATTTTCCACATATTTCCATCTCTTAAAAAAACCGCTTTGAGTTCCATGGTTTTTTTTTGCAATAATTTTGGTTATTTTTTACTTACATATATATTTTTTTCCTATAGGTACACATTTGACATCAAATGTTATTGAGGTATATCGGAAAATGCTATAAATGCTTTTTAACCAAAGCACATCCAGAACACTCGAAGATAAGGTATCATTTATGGAACATAAGCTTTTCGAAATGATGAAATGTCTCCAAAACGAGTGCTATACCTTAAGTCACGATTTAAAACATTTTAATAGTGATTTGAAGAAAAGATGGATATCATCTAACTATATTGAAGAAAGATTTTTGAAAAAAAAAACGAGAAATGGCTTAATACATCACTACCAGTATATACCTGGGCCACGAAGCGCCCAAGGAAGTATTTCCAAGAATTACATGATCGTAGTAAACGACGAAATACAACAGAACTCCGCGAACAGGTACCTGTTGAGGAGCTTACCTATGCAGCCAGCGTACGTCAACGAATATCGGGAAATGCCGCGGCCTCTAAACTTATAATAGATGCAACTTCAACACCAATAAGAGCCAAACTTTACAGGAAGGTAAATACTGCTCAGAAACCGAAAGTAAAAAATTACACACCTGAGCAAGCTTTGCAAATCTTTGTTAAAGGTGACTTTACAGGGAGGCAGTGGGAGTTCTTACACGATTCCAATAAGGGTATATTTCCTTGTTATAGTCTAATAAGAGAAGTAAAGAACCTCTGCTGTCCAAAACCAGAGTCAATCCGAGTGACGGAGACGAGTGTTGAAGTTGTGCTTTAGGACCTACTTGATCATATAGTAAAGAGACTTTGTTTTTATCTTGAGATAGATTTTTTATGGGTAAACGTACAATTATCATAAGTCAACATATAAAAGGATACCCATTACGTTTTTTTAATATTACTCCCCTCCTCCTCCCCATCCTAAGTCAGCGCCCCTTCACCCTATTGGTAAAATAATGCTAGAAATGAAATCGGAGCACCTAAAAACATATAAAACGATACCCATTACGTTTTTTTAATATTACTCCCCTCCCCCTCTCCATCCTAAGTCAGCGCCCCTTTACCCGATTGATAAAGTAATGCCAGAAATGAAATCAGAGCACCTAAAAACATATAAAATGATAACCATTACGTTTTTTTAATATTACTCCTCTTCCCCTCCCCACTCTAATTAGCCTCCCTTGACCCGATTAGTAAAATAATGCCAGAAATCAACTTAGCGCCCTCAAAAACCCCCGGGTACTGATTTTGACACGTCTAGAATCAAAAACAACGACGTTATTAAGTTTGTCCGGTTTTTAAGGCCAAATGCTCGTTAGTGCGACTTCTAAAAAAAGGAGGTTCTCAATTCGTCGACTATATATGTTTTTTTTATGTCTGTACACAAATTACTCCGGAACGGCGGCACCGATGAAATGAAATTTTTTTACGTTATGTTCAGGAAGTTGCTGCGGTGGTTCCAATTTTTTTTTTTGGACGAAATTGGTGACGTAAAATCCAAGACGGCGCTGACAATATGGCGGCCAAAAAAATTAATTTTGCCCGATTTTCTTCAAAATTGGTATCGGGGAATTTTCGGGGTTGTACACAATGAATCTGAAATTATTTTTAAAAAAATCAGTGCGGCGGATTTAATATGGCGGACAAAAATATTTAATTTTGGATTTTCTTCAAAACTGGTGTGCGGGAGTTTTCAGAGACACACATAACGAATCCAAAATATCTTTTTAAGAATTTAATATGCTGAATCCAATATGACGGACAAATAAATCAATTTTGTCCGATTTTTTCCAAAAGTGGTATGGAGGACTTTTTGAGGTCGGACATAACGAATCTAAAATTATTTTTAAAAAGTTCAATATGGCGTATCCAATATGGCGGATAAAAAATCAATTTTGTCCGATTTCTTTCAAAATTGATATGGGGGAGTTTTTGGAATCGCACATTACGAATCTGGAGTTATTAAAAAAAATGAAATATAGAGGATCCAAGATGGTGGATTAAAGATTCTACATCTTTTGATTTGAGTGTTAATTAAGAATTTGTAATATGTTTTGAAAAACTTAATCTGATGGATCCAATATGGCGTCATAAAAATTTTACATTTTTCGATTCATAAGGGGGGTTCTTGAGGGTGTAAATTATGAATTTTGAAAATATTGTTCCAGGATTTAAGATGGCGAATCCAATATAGCGGACTAAAAATTTTACATCTTTCGATTTTGTTCAAAGATGGGACTGAATTGTTTTTGAAGATGTAAATAGCGAATATAAAATTATTTTAAGAAAATCTAATATGTCAGATGCAATATAACGGTATAGAAATTTTAAATTTCCGAATCTCATCGAAAATTGGTACTAGAAGGCTTTGAAAGGTTTAGATTTAGATTAGATTAAGACATTAAAACTATGTTTTTGAAATTCAATATAGCGAATTCAATATGGTGGGTTGAAATTTTACCTTATTCGCATTTTTTCAGATTTGGTTTTTAGGGTCATGTATTGCGAATATGAAGTTCATTTTTTACAACTGTTAGATTGATAAGATACAATATGAGGGACTGAAAATAATACATTTTCCGATTTTGTCTAAAATTGATTTTGCGGGGTTCTTGGGGCGTATACAAACTCAATATGCAGTATAAGATATATCGGGCTAAGAAAATTACGTGTCAAGTTCTTTAAATATCGATATTGGAAGGTTTTGTTGCCTATATTACCAATCTAAAATTAATTTGAAATTTAAGATAGCGGATTCACTATGACAGACTAAATATTTCTTTGACACAATTTCACTGGTATTTGGAGAACTCCAAGAGTCAAAGAATTTTGGATAAAATGGGTACTTTTTTGCCATCTTGGAGTTATTGCGAGGTACACTAATCTCGATTAACACTTAGTGCAAATAATTTATGGATATCATAATGAATTCAAAACTCAAAACTAAAAATCGAAAAATAAAATTTTTATAAAAAAATTTAACCGATTTCTAAAAATGCGCTAAAAAGTAAAAAATAACTATACATTTTTGTAAGACATTGAATTTTATGAAGTCGGCACCAAATTATTTCTAAATGAAATAAAAAACTATCAATACATACAAATTATGGTAAGAAAGCCTTTACAAATAAAGTATTTTTAATGTGTTTATGCGAATCACAAATTGTCAGGTATTAATTTGACGCTAACTTCAAAAATTTCAATCTCTTATAAAAATTTCTAGTTATTTTTCACTTTTTAGCGCATTTTTAGAAGTCTGTTCAATTTTTTTATAAAAATTTTATTATATAATGTGGTTCGTCAATGCGGTCTTTTATTTTGTTTGTCATATTTGTGTCCATTAAATAAAAATTGAAACCTGTTCTAGATATTTTGAGAAAAATAATTAAGGCAATACAAAATCCCCTTGTTTACCTGAACATGTCAGAATATAAGAGTAAGCAAAAAAACTGGCTCTGACAAAGATTATTCCCAAATCTTCATTAAAAATATATTTGCCATCATACCGTCTGTTTGATAAGTATTAAAGTAATAAAGAATGGTGCTTATTGAAAAACAAACAACCTCTTGTCTTTCTTACACTTTAAAATTTATGTTGAGCAATTTCTAACTGTCCGAGGAATTTAATATGATCCTGAGGGTCGAGACAGTATTAGTGATAGGATAATAAATCTTGCAATGGTAAACACAAAATTAGTTCGTAACAATAATATAAAAGTATTTTCGTTAGTGAAAATAATATAAATCTAAGAAATCGATTAATATCTTTTAAATACTAGTAGTATTGTTATATTAAAAACCGTTCAGATACGCATTACGTTAGGGTGTCGCAGCGGTTGTGTTTTTGGCTTTAGATTGGTACTTTGTAGCAATGTTAGATGCTCTTATTTCGCGCATGAGGCAGGTTATATCACATTTTCATATTTACTCTTATTTTTCTGTGCATACTTTTTTAGCTATTTTACACGTTTTTATTTTTCTCTTCCCAAAACGTTACCAGGAGTCTGATTTTTCTTGTTTTTGATCACAAAATGTATTTTTAGCGTTTAAAGTAAATTATTACTGACAAAGAACCAAAAAAATACTAATTTTGTATGTAGTAATCTGCCACACACCTGTACAGTGCCTTTCTTATAACGATAAATATTTAAGCCCCTATTACGCGTAGTGCCATCAAGTGGTCGTTTCTAAAAACATAAAAGGTTCCCCTCATAAATACGAAAGAGTTCAAAAGTGTTTTTTTTTTTTTAAATTTAAAACGCTTTTATTGGGGACTTTCTGATTATTTTGTAAACGAATAGTATGGTAATGTATTCTTCAGGTTTCATACTACATCCGTTCTAAGCATCACTAAGATTATTTTAGTAAAAATGTGCCTAGTAAGGGTTTAAATATTAACTACGTAAAACCCCATGTTCCTCGTTAGAATAAATGCTCATATAGAAGTTGTAATAATAACAAATGTCAAATTTTTATTACATATCTCAATAGTGCCACCAAGTGGTCGTTTCTAAAAACTTAAAGGAGAGAGTTCCAAACTGTATTTTTTTATGTAAAATGCTTTTTTTTTGGGAATGTTTTGTACTCGAATTGTATTGTAATGTATTTTTCAGATTTCAGATTACATCTATCCTAAGCATCACTAAGATTTTTTGAATAAAAATGTGCCTAGTGAGGGTATAAATATTTAACACGTAAAACCCTATATTCCTGGTTAAAAAAAAACACTGCCTGTATGTTCATATTTTACAATTACATAAGTTTATATCTTTGTTGTCAATCTTGTCAAAAGTCTATGAACAAATTTTGAAAAATCAGGGTAATGATCACTTAGAGTCTAATAAATTATTTGTCTTGAATCAGTTTGGATTCCGAAAAAAACAAGACCACAACTTTAGCTGTTGACCATTTTACTAATAATTTTCTAGAGGGCTTTGAAAAATATCTTAACACTCTTGCATCCTTTTTAGACCTTACAAAGGCTGTCGATTGTGTCACACATGACATTCTTCTAGAAAAACTACCCTTCTACAATTTTCGGGATGATGCCATTCAGCTATTTAAGCCATATATTTCGAATCGTGATCAGTATGTTCGCTTTGGCGTGTATAATTCTGAAAAATGATCCCTGAGGTATTGTATACCGGTATTAGGCCCCATATTACTCTCCATCTATATAAATGACCTGGCATACTGTCAGAGTACGGACGTCAACATTGTTTTATTTGCTGATGACACAATCTTTTACATAAGTTATCACCCTTCAGAGATTGACAATCTTTATTACCAAACTTCAGAAAAAAAACTATTTCAATGGTTTCTAGCTAATTGCCTATTTATAACTCAAAATCGCAAAATATTAATTTTACTTTAAAGAATAACAGTGAAATTGTACAACCTTTTCTACCTCAATGTGCAATGGGACACCTTGTTAATCTCTCAAAAGAACTATCTCGACAACTGTTTCTGTTCAGGAGTCTTGTACAGGTAACTTCCAGAGAAACTCTTCTAACAGCATGTCATAGCAACTTTCATTCTCTTCTGGCTTACTCTATTCTTTCCTGGGACGTTTTGATCATACTGATAAGGAATATGAGCAACACAGAAAACGCATCCGTATTATCGCTGGGCTTGGTTATAGAGAGGACTGTCGAAATTGGTTTAAGAATTTAAAAATTTTAACTTTACTTTGTCTGTACATTATGCAGTGTTTGTGGCACGTTGAACAAATTCTTGATCTTTACAGATCACATGAAGATATTCACAACTATCCAACAAGAAACAACAACAATCTTGTACCAGACTTTTGCTGGCTTGAGAGATCCAAATGGTTAAAGATATTTAGCAGTAAAGTTCTACAACTTAGTGCCAGCTAAAATTAAAGCTCTTAACTTCAATTAGTACAAAAACAAATCAAGAGCTACCTTGTGCTGAATGCGTTGTTTTACACATAATTTTTTAAATTCATTTGACTTATAAAAGTACTATTTGAATATTATTACTAATAAATTATCTTATTATATAAAAGTTGTTAATTTATTTTATATACATTTTTTAACACTGCGATATAAGATTTTTGAAACGCCTTGTAGATATTTTAAATGTATGTAGCGATATTAAAAAACGATATCCCCATATTGAAAAAACGGCCTTGTCCCTCTCGATTTTAAAATTTTACACTTTTTACTCCAAGGGCTTTACAGTCTAATAAAAAGTATAAATTTCAAACTGTAGGGCCGCATCTGGCGATGACACTTGGTCCCTTCAAGGGCGGCAAAAGGGTTTTATAATTGAGATTCTCATATTATTGACAATCGGACTGACGTTTTAAAATACCCTATTTAGCATACATATTGTCTATGGGGTGTTAGCGATGTTTCTAATAAGAATTTAATGTGATGACGGGGGTTGTTAACAAACTTTTAAACAGGCAAACTATTTGCTAAGGTGTCAAATTTTCGGAATGAATATATAACATTTTTTCACATTGTGATATGTTGTAGTTTCCGATTTCTGAGCCAGAGGCTATGAAAATTTCCCATATTTCGCAAACATTTTATAAATACCAACAAATGACTTTTACTTGTAGTGTCTTATTTTATTAGCGAAATTTTCGATATCGAGAATATTTTTGATTTAGAAAAGTGGGGTGTATTCATCCTGGGTCTCATCGAAACATCATTTTATATTTCGGGACATGACAACGCAGGTGTTTCCAGGTGCCATCTGGCCATCTAACATACTCGTTGAAGACTGAATACGTATTCAGAACGTTTCGAGACATAGCCGTCATTTGTGTTGTTTAGAGTAAATCCAAAATTTAATTTTTAAACATTTTCTTCCGATTATTTTTCACAAATTTCAGCATGGAGCTTCTAGACTAGAGGTTATTATAATTATGTCGTCCGTGTACCTCAGATTCCTGATACATTTACCATTTAAACTTATGTCCTTGGTGACCAATGCAGTTTTTTCAATATATCTTCAAGACCAAGAGTGTAGAGCTTAGGTGATAGCATATCACCCTGTTTCACTCCTCTTTCTAATTTAATTGGCGTCGATTGTTCTGGATTGCTTAAATCATATATTGCATTTGCTTGTTTCATGTTGGCACACACAGGTACATCTTTGTTCCTATCAAATGTTCAACCTTCCACTTTATGATAAAGAAATTCGATCCAAAATTAGTTAAAAACGTCTATTCTGTGAATTGCAGTTCGACCTAGGTTCGCAAAAAATGTACGTTTTATTTGGGCACCAAAACAAAGTATTGTTGTTGCAAACGTTGCTAGGTACAGGAGATTCCATTTAATACGGTAATATTATTAAATTTCTTCATAATTTTAGGAGATCTTGGAAAAAAATGTACTGATGCTGATCAGAGAAGAACAATACTAACGCAGCATTAGAGGAAAATATTTTAAATTCTGTAGATGACACTCCTTCAACTAGCACTCGAAAATTATCAGCGCAGTTTAGTACGTCAAAAACAATAATACATGAAGTTCTTCCAGAACAGCTGTTATATCCATATCATTTGAAAAAGTGCATGAACTGATTCCTAAAGATTTTCTCTGTATAATGCAGTTTGCAAACTGGCTATTGGATCGGCAATGAAATAATGTAAACTTCATTGGCACTGTTCTCTTCACGGATGAAACAGGGTTTACCAGATATGATATCATAAATTTACAAAACTCACATGTATGGAATGATGAAAAATCCCCATGCAACTATTGTTTCGCATCATCAACTTCAGTTCCAATTAATTAATGTTTGGGCAGGAATTATTGGCAATTTTTTGATTGGACTATTCCTATTCCCGGCACGACTGAATGGAGAACTTTATTTGGAGTTTCTCCAGAAAGCTTTTCACGATTTAATAGAACACTTACCACTTGAAACCCGCCGAAACATGTACTACATGCACGATAGAGTATTACCCCATCTCAGCGTTGTTGTGCGGGAGCACCTGAATAATGTCTATGGATAGGTAGAGGAGGACCTATTGCCTGGCCTCCTCGATCTCCCGACCTAATACCATTGGATTTTACCTGTGAGGACACCTCAATACTTTGGTGTATTCTTCTCCGATCGATATTAGAAAAGAACTTCTAAGGAGAATTACGTTTCATTGTGATCAAGGAAGGAACAATGCTGGGTTAATGTGGCGGCTACAGCTGTCCTCAATTCTTCGTGCCCGCGTTATAACTGAGCAGTTAGTTTAACTTTGTATTGAAACTATGGTGACAAGGGAATATCCTTAAGTGCTATTATTAGTTCCTCTTTTGTTATTTCGTGTAGCTCTTCAGATCTTACATTTATAAACTTGGCTATTGATAATTTATAGACTTTGTCTTTAGGGGAATTACATAAGAATTAAAAAAATTAGCGAACAAATCAGTTCAATCTAAATTCCAAAAATTCAAATCTCTAATTATGAATTGCACCTATTTTTCCTTCCAGTCTTTCTAACGAATTAAAAGGAATTTGTCACTCCTTTCCGCATTTTTCGATATCCGTATCGAAGAGTAAAATTTTACAAAATCATGTAACTGAAGCAACATTTTGTCATCTTCCGCCCTGTTTTCTGCAAATTTATTACGAAACCACTTCAAAAATGTTTCGTTGTTATTGCATACAAAACTACATATTTATACGGTCATAACGAGGCAGTTTGCATCCGTATATGCTTGTTCAGGGCACCGCTATTTCGTATATGTTTGCACTAAACCGAAACCTATACTGAGCCGGTGTAGTGTGATAGATACTTATCGCAGATTATAACGTCGGTTATATTTATTCTAATATAGTAATTTTCAAATAAAATGTTTTAAATGATAAGCGTATGTAGCTAAGCAGAGCGATAACCTCAATTCTTTCTTCTAAACTTCTTAACAAGATCACAAAATAGGCGAGAAATAAGAAGTTATGTCCATGTTATAGAAACTGCCAAAATTTTAAGATGGTTTATTCCAAATTAAAGACATCAAAGCCTCTTATATGAATTATACAGGGTATCTGTACAAAAGATTCACCTACATCTATGGTTTTATAACTTTTTTGTGCCTAATTTAACATTCTTATTCCTTGACATATTTTGGTTGGCGCTTTGATCAGAATTACCTTATCGGCTAGAGCAGGTCATCTAGTCCTATTTCCTTCAGGAATCTTAGAATGTTTGCCGACCTCAAGGTGGGTAGCTCCCCTTCTTCGATTTGGTGTGCTCCCAAAAACCGTATCCTAGGGTTTTCTAGAGCGCTGCACTATGCAAGGATATGAATAAAAGTTTCATCATCCTCCTCACAGAATCTGAACTTTTCTCTACCAATTCGAGTTGCTTGAAATATCCCTTTAGATGGCAATGTCCCGTCAGGACCTCTGTCAGAATTCTGAGCTGGTTTTTACTTAAGCTTATGCATTATTTAAATCTCTTCTGGTCGTAGTTTCCCAGAAGTATCTTCGCTTGTCTCAATCCTTGAAGCTCCGTCCAATATTAGGATATCCTGATTTCTTCTTCTATCTTTAGTTCTTCCAGCATTACGCTGCTACTGATTCCACAAAAAGGCTCTCCACAAAAGGTATCTCGGCCACTTTCCTCACGAGCTTGTCTACTATTTCATTCCCCTCTCTCCCGGTATGTCCCGGAGATTGGGCCTTCCTTTTGTGACCTCATCTCTCATCATCCTATAAATCATCCTCGTCGCCATGTTCTCTAGAAATATATGTAGATGTGCGAGGTTTAGGATTACTTCTATGACGGCCGTTGGGTAGGTTTTCATTGCCCTGATTATACATGCACAGGCCAGCCTTTGAACTTTCGAGAGGTTAGCCAGACTGGTTCTATTGCTCGAAATCACTGCCCCATATGTGATGATTGATCTCATTATTGCAGTGTACATCCACTGCAAGATTTTTGGGTTTGTATCCCATCTTTTCCCGCAAAGTTTCTACAGACCATGAAGGCTTTTGTACCCTTGTTGATTTCTTTTCATGCTTATTCCGGAGAAGTTTGTTATCTAGGGTCAGTCCCAGATATTTGACCTCTGACACATCCAATTTTTCCTTGCGAAGGCTACTAGGGTGGATTTGGTGGGGTTAATGTTTAGTCCCATCATCTGGCATCATTCTCTAATGTATTCAAGCCCTCTTTGAACTATGTCACAGAGGATATTTTCGAATTTGCCTCTTGCGATAACGACCACGTCATCGGCATAGCTTAGGCTTAGACCTGGTCGAAGAAATTTGGAGCACGTGTAAGAGCTGATAGTCCAACAAAAATAAAAATTTACGTAGAAACGAACCAACAAAGATAATAATGTAAGAGTAAACTGGCAAACAACAATTAGAATAAAACGGAAAATCAGTAACAGAGAAAACAAAAATTGCATCTGGTTAATTATTTAAGTAATCTCAAAGTAAATTAAAAAAAAAATTAAATATCCTCCGCTTTCATGTACATAAAAATTAATTCTACTGAAAAAGCTGAACTGCACCATCATCTCTGCATCTAAATATAAAGTGTTACTGTTTATATTCGTATCCAGAATTCTCCTTGGATGTATACAGGTCTACAATATACCATCTATTTAAGGGTTCCCAAAAAATAATCCATAGGCAATAAATCCGCTGAGAGGCGACTGTTTCCAGGAGGGTCACTTCTTCTACCAATCCTCCATTTTCAAAATTCTCTTATAAATGATTTCTAACAATTAATATGCAGTGTGGGCATGCACCGTCGTGCATGAACCACAATATTTCGTCTAATAAACAGTGCAAAATAATCCAATAAATTTCTTAAACCTACTAGATGATGGCAGGACCAATAATAAATCTATTTATGATCCCTGCCCATACTTTAATTTTAAATTCATGTTAATAATGGACAACATATTGCATACGGGTTTTCGTTAGGCTAAATCATAGATTTCGGATATACTAGATTGCGTTTTCGCGGTTCCGGATGTTCCCATAGTGCGAAAGACGAAAAAGAGTTAAAGCAGTATTCTTTTCTATTTTTAATTGACAGAAAATAGAATCACGCGACCTCAAGCGCGAATAATACTTCATGTCTGATTTTATGCTCTACCCATTAGAAAGAGAAGATAATACTGCTTTCATTCTTCTCTCTCACTCTATTAGAACGGCCGGCACAGGGGATACATAATCTATTATTTTCTAATTCTATAACCTAAACATGTTTATTATGTAAATTTGTTATATGCCTTCTCGTAAAGCAAGGCTCATCGATATGAAAATTTACAACATGAGCTTTCCGTTTATTATTAAATCGACAATTCAAAGTCGAGAGGTAAATATTCTTATACTGTCTAGAGGCAGAATGGATGCTGTTTTCTTTAAGTTCTATTTATTGCATCTTTAGAAACTTCAAGTTCCAAAACTAATTTGGTTCAACTCATTCTAACATTTCTTTCACCTCCTCCGATGGCCTAGTCGTCAGATTCCATCCAATCACTTCTTCTTCTTCAGCAGCCCTTTGTTATCCACTCCTGGATGTAGGTCGACTCTCGTCTTTTCCACTCTACTTCGGCGGTCATCCCACACTTCTCTGGAATCGTTTCGGTGTCAATTGTAGTATGCGTTTCGTCTATCTCTCAACCGCTCCCAGTCTAGCAACGTGTCCTACCCAAGTCCATTTTATAGTTGCCACGCGTTTTATTACATCCTCTACGTAGAAGTACTTCCTCATTTCGTGTGTGGTCCCTAAGAGTTAGTCCCACCATAATTCGTTTTATTGCTCGTTGGGTGGTTTGAAGTTTATTAGCTGCCTTCATTGTTAGTGTTGTTGTTTTTAGCCTATATGTCATTACAGGGAGAATATATGTGTTAACAACTTTGATCTTAAGGTTGATCGGTATGTCGGGACTCTTAGGGACGTAGCTCAGTCTCCCGGTAGCTACCCATGCCATTATAATTCTCCTACTCAATTCGGGTTCTTAATTCTCTTTACCCAGTTTTATTTCATGACCCAGACAGACAATTTTATTGTTTCCAACGTAAATTAGTGTTTTATCTTGAGTCGAGGCTTTAATTTTTGAACTAGCAACTTTGCGCTGGCCTTTTAGAGACACACTGTAGAAAGTTAACTGGTTGCATAATACTAATATTCAAATAAAAAAAGCTGCTTTAAGTTCCTCTTTTATTATTATACTTTTCTTTATTTCTGTTACAGAATCCCAGTCCAAATAACAGAAAATTTAAAAAAAGTGATTTTAAAAACTATAGAAATTAATAACTTTAATGGAGATGTTAGCGTTAGTGTTTCCGTTTTCTACATTGCGCTTGCTACAAGTGGATGTTTGCGATATATTCATAGATATGTTGCATGTTTCCGGTGTACGAGCGCTCTTGTAAGCGAATAATTAAAATAAAATTCGCAACATATACTTTATTGTTGCAACGGTTAAAGCTGGCTTTATGAAAATCGAGGTTTTATTGATGCTTTACAACGCTTTCCTTCTTTTAAATCATCGTTCTTTAGGGTCGGTATATCTAGCTACAAATTGATATAAGGTAAATTAGGAAATCAAATGATTCGATATGTAGAGTGTTGACGACATCATTCAAAAACAAGTTAAACAGAAGAGGGGCCAAATGCGCTCACTGAGGAACCCCAGATTACAGCCTAATTTCACGCGACGAGTAGTTCTTATATCGTTTAATCGGTATTCTCCCCGTAAGAAAGCTTCGCATCCACGAAAGGAGCTGATCTTGAATACCAATAGATTTCAGTTTAGTTAAAAGACAAGTATGATTCATTGTGTCAAATGCCTTGGAAAAATGAGTATATATAACATCAACTTGGCAACATAAATCAAAACCCAAACAGCACAAATGCGTCTTAAATACGTCCATAAAACGTTTGATCTCAACATTCACGACGTCTTATGGATATCCAAGAAATAACTTTAATTAAGAAAAAATCAAGAGCAAAATATACACTACCATTTTAAATAACAAGTTCCGCATGAATAATTTGCTTTAAAAAATATGTTCAACATAATCTCTTTATACAAAAAAAATACATAACTTAAGCATAATGTAAACTTTTTCTAATTTGAAATTTAAGAAGTGAGGTAGAAGAACAAATATTTTCAGAACTACTACTGTTCGAACTATAAGGGAACCTATCAAATTTAAAGTTTATTGAAATAAAAAGTACACAAATCTTTAAATAGTTTTAAAAACAAGAATTTTTATTTAGTCGAATAACAAATATGGTCTGATGCCTTTTTCAGCCATGTTTGGATTGAAATTTCCTCATTTTTCCGATTTCTTGCCAGTCCTGTTGTCTCTGTAGATCCTAATAACAAACTGATTTTAATTTTATAGGATAAAGTTTATCATTTGTGGGAGTAAATTTTTTGATATTTTTGCGAATTTTTATAATTATCCTCTACTACAGAATCGTGACTTATGTTATTTCAAGGTTAATATGTATAATAAAAGACAGAATTTACTCATAATAAGTCTCGCCAAGTTGGAATCGTAGAACTTTCTCTTTCCTTTTCGTACTAATCAACTCTACATGGTAATTTTACAAGCTCGCTTTACAAAGTCATAAATGCTCCCTAATCCCAGTTTTGAAATTTCTAAAACCTTAAACAAAATTACTTCTTATAATTAACAAAACTTTATTTTCTATGTTATTTAAATATAAACCAATCATCAGGAACAAAATAAATCTTAAAGGTTTCATTAGTGGAGCACTCCATAAACAAACATTTCGCCTTCCACTTCATTAGTAATATTTCTTGTAATATTTGGGACCGGGTCTGGATGAACTGTGCAAGCCTTTTTTGCACAGATAATATTTTTGAAGATTTCATTTCATACTACTAATAGCACAGAGTTACTACAAAAATATAAGCGATAAAGCATTCGGGAATTTCCTGTAACACAACCTATAAATAACGTTACTGTTTTTCCTAAGTACATATGATTCTCAATCTTACCTTAAGTATTACATAAACACGAATAAAAAAGATTTTCAGAGGCACATAGATAAATCAACTATTTTAATAAAATTCTTTCAAAAGCTAAATTTTCACAGTCGGCACCCCATTAAAAATGAATAACGACATGACGAAACACAAATACAAAACTGAGAAATGACAGTTGACAGAAACAAAAGGCGGGTTTTTTAAAATTATAGTTTCGCTGGCATTATATTGTTATTGTTATCAGTACATCAAACAGCCTGTGACAAAAAGCACCAAAGTATCGATAAAAAAGATCACGCAAAAGTTCCATTAACCAAGGTCGTAGTGAGGTTACTAAAAATGTGTCGTTCAATCAAAAATTTTAACCTCAACTTGTATTCAGCTAAGCTCTGTGCGGCGTTGCAAACTTATTACCCAACTGCGACAAAATCCATAGAAAAGGAAATGCTTTTAAGTTTTTATCAACTAAATTATACACAACTGTATTTATTTTTATATAAAATGTAGTATGTAGACTTTTAAAAGATATCTTAAAGACGTTGTATATAGACGTCTTATGGACGTCTTTAAAACAACGTTTATAAGATGCCTTATTTATGTCTTAAGACGTTCAGACATAATCTGGATAAAAAAATGACGTCTATAAGACGTCTAGTGCTGTATGGGAAGATTTGTAACTGTGGACTTACCCTTACAGAAACAATGTTGCTCCGGAACTATATAAGTTCCAAAAACAGTTGTTAATTGATCAGTAAAATGGGAATCGAATATTTTTGAAAGTATGGAACATTTGGAAATTGGCCTATAATTTCCTATATGTGCTCTATTTGAATTCTTATAAATAGGGTATACATAACCTCTCTTCCACTCATTAGGAAAAATCCCACTTTGAAAGGACAAATTATACAATTTGTTCGAAATAAGTGAAAAGATACATTGGCATTGTTTTAAAAAGAACAGGACAAGAGTCCAAGTTGTCCTTTAATGTGTTCTTCTTTTTTACATACTTCCAAAACTCTCCAAGCTGGATAATGTTGAAGCTGGAAATCTTTCAGTATATCATCTTCTTGCCTTCGAAGAGACAGCGCTTCCCTATAAATTAAAGTACATCAGCATATCTTGCGTATTTATTTTTACTTGTATGTGTTTAGCATTAGTGATTTTTGAAATTTTTTCATCAAAAACCAATTTATCTTGAAAACTGCCAGTTTTATCGAAACCTTTTTTGAAGAGGAATGATCACAGTGGTAAAAAATCAGTATTGAGCTTTTCATATTATATACCAAGCAATATTATTTTCTAGAAATCTCATCTTTTGTACATTTTCCCGTAGATTCGTTTTAACATTTAATGTCTCAAAAGCTGACCCGAATGCACCAATCAATCACCCCGCGCTAATCAACTGATAAAGTTCCCACGATTCCGTACTATATCTGTCATCCGAGCCCAATAAAAAATAATCAAATATTGACAAAACAAACACACATAAAAAGTATTACTTCGGTTGAGTAGTGCAGAGTGCAACGACATATCAGGATGAAGTATTTGCAGGCGGTAAATACAGGGGGATGAAAATTAAGGGCTGACAATGCACTGTACCGATGAAACATGGCCTATGCAAGTGTGCGTATGATGTTTTTATAGCGACGGACGGGATTTATTAAAAGTTGTTATTACACGTATAAAATTTAAGTTAAACAAAATAATAGACAGTTTTACAACGGAAAATAAATTTTATTAATTTATGTTTTCATTTAATGCATTAGATATATGTATGAAGCCTTTTAAGCTTTTTTGTTATTTGCTTTTTACAATTTTAGAGCCATAATTTATACATGTATGTCTGGTTTTCTGTATGTCACATTATTATAACTTCATCACTTTTCATTTCAGTATTTTTTTGATATCTCCAAGACCCTTTTAGATATTTTGTTAAATTTATGGGTGGGTCCTAATTAAGAATAAAAAAATTATTTCTATAAATAAAAGAATTTTTTCTACTGCTGTCAGTGGTGTATTTTCTGGAATTCCTAAATATTTTTAACAAAAAAAAATAGTACGACACTGTTTCCCTCAAATTAAATTAAGATTTGTTTCTTAGTAAAAATGTACCCTTACCTGGAATAAGTCGTGTGTTCGTATATATATATATATATATATATATATATATATATATATATATATATATATATATATATATATATATATATATATGTTCATGCGGCTTTCACAGATTCCTCCGTGTGAGATGCAATAACAGTGGATATATCCACATTATGCCGTTGTAATGCTGAAATCACATTCAGCAAATGTACAACTATAAGCAACTCCGTGTATGAATGAAATTAAATGCGAACAGTAAATGCAAACTTCGTTCCAACCATATCCTTTCCGTGTTAGAGGTTACACAGTTTGAACAAATTGCTAAGGAACACAATTAATCCTATTCCACCACCATCGTGATAATGGCCTACCTGTACCACCATACCGAGAAGAAAGTCAAAACTTACCCTCCCCGCCACAGTGATACGGCAGAGGTACATGTTTCGTCTCTATTAGACTCATCAGGGTACCGACATGCACCTGGCTGTGCAAAGGACGGATCGGAAGGAAGCATGCAAATACTGAACGCGGCTTCGCCGACCTCCCGCCGGATGGCGTATATATGTTTATGCGGCTTTCACGGATTCCTCCGTGTGAGATGCAATAGCAGTGGATATATCCACATTATGCCGTTGTAATGCTGAAATCACATTCAGCAAACGTACAATTATATGCAGCTCCGTGTATGAATGAAATTAATATATATATATATATATATATATATATATATATATATATATATATATATATATATATATATATATGGGATGTTCTTTGCAAAATCGATCACCCCCTTGTCTAAAATTTGACGCAACGTAGAGTTCTGTGTAGGCTCATTCTGAAGCTAAGCTTATGTAGTTTTCCTTTGAATATGACCTACTTGGAAAAATTAAGATGCCGGATCCAATATGCTGCTTCCAAAGAACACATTTTTGAAAATGCAAAGAAAAACAATTCATACATATTTTTGTGACTGCAAAATATTTGGTTTTTAGTATTCGGTGCATAGTATTTGGGTGCGTTGATTACTAATCTGGTATCAAAATATCGAATTTCAAAATGGGGTATCCAATATGGCGGCCAATATACTCTGAAATACATATTATGACTATAAAGAAGTGCACAACCTACTTCGGGTACTAGGGTTAATGGCATCGCTGATTACGTAACTCGTATAAAAATATAAAAATTAAAAATGGAATTTCCAATATGGCGGCCGGTACTCACCGAAATATTTATTATGGCTATAAAGAATGGTAACATTGAGATAAATGTTTTTTCATATGTTATAATGGGTTGTTTTCACATAGATCATTTTGGAAAATTTCATTTAAGAAAAAAATATGTAGAAATTAAAAATGGCGTCTCCAATATGGCGGCCATTAATTACCGAAATGTTTATATTGGGTATAAAGAATGGTAACAATGAGATTAATGTTGTGTAATAATAGTTTGTTTCTGAAAATTTCATTTACGAAAAAAAAATAACTCTTCAAAAAATAATTAAGGTTAAAATTCTGGAAAAGGGTGTCCATCTCTTCGCTACAAGCCTTGAAATAATTGACGAACTAGCGATGACTAATCGGAAAAAAATTTTACGATTACTTTTGGTTTAGAAAACGATGACAAGAAACATTTTATAAACACTGTAATACCTCCGAAGTAGGACAAAGATCAATGATACCTCGAAAATAAAAGATCTATGATCAACTCAAAAAATCAGTAATGGAGAAGATTATATAAAATTTTGTTGACAATTCTGCGAAAAAGTGTTAACTTTTCATACACTTTTTTCAGGTAGGAAAAAACCTTACCATTCTAAGAACTACTTTTGGAAAAACGATAATAAAAAATGGAATTTACACATTATTTAATTATCTTAAAAGATCACTGAGTTAGTTTATTCACGGGGAAATTATTTCTCTTTTTCTAAAATGAAGTGTTCAAAAATGATTTAAGTAAAACAACCCATTAATATCGATTTTACCATTCGTTGTAACCATAGCAAATATTTAGGTGATCAACGGCCGCCATATTGAATACGCCATTTTAAAGTTCAATATTTTCATGCTAGATTTGTATACAGCGATATCATAAAACTTCGTAACTGAACTTCCAAGTGCGTTGTGCCCTTCTTTATAGCCATAATATGCATTTCTGGGGTTGCCATATTGTATACGCCATTTTTAATTTCGACATTCTGATGATGAACGTGATTACCGCACCCAAATACTACGAACTGAGTACTAAGACGAAATATTTTACCGTCCCAAAAAACTCTATGAATTGTTTTTCTCTATCTTTTTAAAAGTTTGTTCTTCGGAAGCGTCATATTGAATCCGCCATCTCGATGTTTCCAGAAAGGCCACAGTTTTAAAAACCTATATAAGTATAGATCCAAAATAAGTTCACATATATATATATATATATATATATATATATATATATATATATATATATATATATATATATATATATATGCCGTTGTAGTGCTGAAATCACATTCAGCAAACGTACAACTGTATGCAGCTCCGTATATGAATGAAGTAAGATGCGGACAGTAAATGCAAACTTCGTTCCAACCATATCCTTTCCGTGTTAGAGGTTGCACGGTTGGAACAAATTGCTAAGGAACACAATTTATCCTATTCCACCACCATCGAGATGATGGCCTACCTGTACCACCATACAGAGAAGAAAGTAAAAACTTACCCTCCCCGCCACAGTGACACGGCAGAGGTACACGTTTCGTCTCTGCTAGACTCATCAGGGTACCGACATGCGTATAGGCCATCCGGCGGGAGGTCGGCGAAGCCGCGTTCAGTATTTGCATGCTTCCTTCCGATCTGTCCTTTGCACAGCCAGGTGCATGCCGGTACCCTGATGAGTCTAGTAGAGACGAAACGTATACCTTTGCCGTATCACTGTGGCGAGGAGGGTAAATTTTGACTTTCTTCTCGTTATGGTGGTACAGGTAGGTCATCATCTCGATGGTGGTGGAATAGGATAAATTGTTCCAACTGTGCAACCTCTAACATATATATATATATATATATATATATATATATATATATATATATATATATATATATATATATATATATATATATAAACTTTAACAATTTCTTATGTCTACTTTAACATTCCAAAATATTTTTTTTTGAAGATCGCATCTATTCATTGAACATTTTTTGCCTTTTGTGTACTTTTAGGTAAATCTCCAAAATTCGGTGCCAGATGATTTTTGGGAGTGGATTCACGGGTATGATGTAAATAGAAGAGAGTTTAAGGATGGTTATATATCTTAATTGGTTTGATTTTATTATTTTTTATATATATTTTTTAATTATGATATAGTTTATGTTGTTTGGTTTGAAATTATATTGTTATTTGAGGATGCCATGATATATCTTGCTAAGTTGTTTTATGTCTGTTTTAGAATAAATGGTAATTTTATTTTTTTTGCATTTCTATCATTTCTAGAGACTCTCGTTTTTTTGTATGTGTTTCAGATTTCAGAATGGTTGTGTTATTAAAATTAAAGGTATGTCTTGTTTCTGTCCTGTGTTTAGTTAAAGCGACTTGGTTTTTTTTTTATCGTATTTATGGCCATTTAGTCTGTTTTTGAGGTATTGGCTTGTTTGCCCGATATGTATTCCATTACATCTTTCATACGGAATTTGATATATGACATGTTTTTTCCTTTCTATGGGCAATTTTGATTTTATTCGGCTGCAGTTGGCTTTTAGGAGGTAATGTACTTTGTGCCTAAGAATTATGTTGTGGTTTTTGAAAACATTTTGCAACTGTTTTGACAATTTAAGGATATATGGCAATGAAATTTAAGTTTTTTTTTGTTTTGTTTATGTTTAATTGTTATTCTAAAAAAAGGCACATTCTTCTTTGAAAAAATGGTATTTATTTATTGCATCTGTTTTGTATTCTGTGCCGGATAGTCTTATACTGCGAACTGCAAGACCGATAATTACTGATTATTTTTTTAGGTAAGAGGTGTTGTGAATTAAAATATAGATATATGGATGACTAAGTTGGTTTGGTAAACCATTTTATTTTTAGTTTGTTGTTTATATGGTAGATGGTGAGATCTAAAAAGTCTATTTTATTTTTAATTTCTTTTTTTATAGTAAATTGTAGTTTAGAGTGGAACTGTTGAATTTATTTAAAATATATTCACATTTATTTTTTGGGATTGCGCTTATGCAGTTATCTACATATCTAAAGAAGAATGGTATCGAGGTCGATGTTCTGTAGTACAGTTTCTTCTAGAACTTCTAAGATTAACTGAGCCATAACACTCGAAAGTCAAAATTTTACATATTTTACCTGTAATATTCTTACTGAATAAATATTATACTGTTACCAGAGATTTCGAAAAAGCAATATACCTAAATTCAAATAAATTTAATCTAAAGCCCACCATAGTTGTGTTACTTCCGAAGAATGTTTCAGTCATCTCGCGAAGAACCAGAAACAATGCCAAATTTAAATTTAAACTATTCTGGTGGCTAAAAATAAACGCTCCGACGATGTAGCGCCTCATTTCAACAGATTTTATCTTGAAAATAAGAAGAAAAGGAAGCTGTAGGTACCCGAATTCTGACAAGACCGCTAAAAATTCTTTGAAAAGAGGCACCTTTTCTTGTTATCGGTGGACATGTCGGCAGGCCAGAAAAATAATATAAAACTTAGGACTGGTTTTTAGATAATACCGTTTGTCTTAAGTTATTTTTACACAGTTTAAATGGTTCGAAGTTGTAAATGAATTTGGAAATTGCCGAGCTGAGGATAATGGGAAAAGTACTCCCAATCATCGCATATGCAACAAAGAGAGGCATAGAGTATACAGTCTTCGGATATTTGGCCGCCACTTTAATCTTTTGAATGTAAATATAAGTGTACAGATAAACTGTATGCTCGATATATCGTAGGCAAGCTGCGCATTCCCGAAAAAGCGCTTAGAAATAGAACTGACATAGAGTGACTAACATCATTGCTCGTGGACAAAACCGACTTATTACATTAAAGTATCGATTATTAAGTATTTCTGTATAAATGTTTAATAATAAAAAAGCAGGGCCGGATTTTGTTAACAATTATTATAAACAATTTTTTGCAACTCGCGATGTGTGCATTTTACAGAAAAAAAAATTCTTACAAAAGTTATACATTTTTTTATTTTAAAAAATTCTTGTTATTACAAATTCCTTGATTAACTCAATATTTATTGAGATATTTCCGAAAAACCATTTTCAAAGCGGATATTCTCACGGGTGTAATGTGTAATCGAAGGTTTTCGGGCATCTCGTGTATGTGCTGAGTCCCTCTCAGGACTGTAAGGCAGGTGACGTTTCGGTGAAATCTCATTCACCATTTTCAAAGCTCACTGTATGGCGTCTACGAGCGAACTGATGCCTGCGATTCCGGTGCTGTCGGTACCATGTGCAAGTCGGACGTGTTCGTTTTTCGAATGATTCCGGCCCATCAGATTGCGAGTTTTGGAGACCTCTTCACACAAACCAAGACTGTGGCTACGTTATGTAGATGACACATTCGTTATCTGGCAACATGGGGAAGAAAATCTCAAAAGTTTCCTGGAACACACAAACAGTATACATCCCAAAATTAAATTCACCATAAAGACAGAACAGGAAAGAAAACTACCGTTTCTGGATATCCTACTGAAAAGAAAAGAGGATGGCTTGCTTTCGCACACTGTCTACAGAAAGCCCACTCACACCAACAGGTACCTCAACGCCGATTCACATCACCACCCCGCCTAATTATTTGTAGTAGTGAAATCACTTGCGTTTCGATCGCAATCCCTTACAGATCCAGAAAATTATCATCAAGAGATGAACATACTACAAGACGCCCTAACAAAGAACGGTTATAAAAAAGAACATATAGACAAGGCTCTAAAAAACAAACTGTTGGCCCCAAAAAATCGCGAAAACCAAGAGAATAGCTCCAAAGCTTTTGTTCCTTATGTAAGAGGCACCACAGATAAGATCGCAAAAGTTCTCAGGAGACACAACATTGAAACCATTTTCACCACAGACCGTAAAGTAAAAGACCTCTTGCCAACACCTAAAGAAAAAATTCCTCTAGAAAACCAGCGAGTGTACGAAATTCCATGCGGAGAATGCAGCTCATCTCACATAGGCCAAACCAACCGTAAAATAAGTGCCAGAAGAGACGAATATATGAACGCTATCAAGCAAGAAACAACTTCTTCTGCTCTGGCATAACATTGGTTAAATACAGGACATAAGATAAATTTCTCAGGAACAAAAATGCTATCGAGATGTGAAAACCTGTCCACAAGAGCTATAAGGGAAGCATTGAAATTGCAAAAAGGCCCAACAACTTAAATAGCAGAGATGATAGCCAGCGAGTGCCTAATACTTGGAAAAATCTGCTTACAAATTATCAACCAGTACCACTTAGTAACGAAACAGATTACAACTCGGCAACGCAACCCCAAACACTGGCAACAGGGCAGGTCTCGCAACCTGATTGGCCAGAAGTATTCGGAAAACGAATGCGTCCGACGCAGACACGGGACCGAGAGCACCCGAGTCGCAGGCGTCAGTTCGCTCGTGGACGCCGTGCGGTGAGCTTTGAGAATGGTGAATGAGATTTCACCGAAACGTCAGCTGCCTTACAGTCCTGGGAGGGACTCAGCACATACACGGGATGTCCGAAAACCTTCCATTACACATCATACCCGTGAAAATACATATATGTATATATATATATATATATATATATATATATATATATATATATATATATATATAATATATATATATATATATATATATATATATATATATATATATATATATATATATATATATATATATAGAGAGAGAGAGAGAGAGAGAGAGAGGGAGAGAGAGACGTATTTTTTATCTGCGGAGATTCATTTTAACGGGGTGGAAATCGCCCTCAAAGTTCACCCCTAAAAACAATATTTTTGAAATATCTCAGGTTCTAAATGAGATATCTTTACAAAACAAAATGAAAATTACTTGTTGTTCGAAATGATGTTAAACTATGTTTTTTTCATCCCCAAGGATATTATCTGTTATTTTTTATAAGGGTAAAACTTTTAGTCGCGCAGGTAATTTAATTATAAAAATTACGAAATTTAATGTAATTGTTTAAAATATTTTTTCACGAATATCATAAGTAACTGAAGTTGACAGGTTTTGGGATTTCTAAAAATAACCGTTATAAAAGGGTGAGCCTTCCCCAAATATTTTTTTTTCTTAAATCTCAAGTTCTAATTGAAATATATTTACAAAACAAAATGGAAATTACTTGTTATTTGAAATGATGTAAAATAAGGTATTTTCATCCTCAAAAATATTATTCCTTATTTTTTTATAAGGGTAGATGACGTCTTTCGGGGTTTCCGAAAACAAACAAGTAAAAGAGGGCGAGTCACCCCCATTTATTTTTTTTTTTAAACTCAAGTTCTAATTAAGATAACTCTACATCAAGGATATTATTCGAAGGATATCATTTTATATATGTATAATGATTCTTAAAATTGCAAAATTTCAGTTGATATTAACGTTACAGAGCTTGCTGAAATTTTTTCTTGTAATTAATAAGAAAACATAAACTTATTTCATTGGTTAAGCATTCATATCTGTAAATTATTATAATTCATGACAAATAGTGATTTCTAATTCTGTAACGTTCATTTAAATTAAAATTTGACAATTTTAAGAATAATAATATATGTATAAACTGACAGTTTACTTTTATAAAAAATAAGAAATAATATCACTGGAAGTAAAAATATGATAGTTTAATATTATTTCGAATAACAAGTAATTCTAATTTTGTTTTGTAAAGATATCTAAATTAGAACTAGAGATATTTAAAAAACGTATTTGGGGGTCGTTCACCTCTTTTTCTAATTTATTTTTGGAAACCCCGAAACACGTCAACTTAAATGACTTATTGTATCCGTAAAAAAACTAATATTAACAAATTTGGTTTAATTTCGTAATGTCCACAATTAAATTATGTAAATGACTTAAAAGATTCACCCTCATAAAAAGTAAGGGATGATATCTATGGGGTTAAAACAACATGGTATAACCTCACTTCATCTAACAAGTAATTTTCACTTTGTTTTGTAAAGATATCTCAATAAGAATTTGAGATTTGAAAAAAAAATATTTGGGGGTAAATTACTCTCTTTTACTACTTCATTTTTTGAAACTCCAAAACATGTCAACTTAAGTTAATTACGGTATTCTTAGAAAAAATACTTTGAAACAATTTCATTAAATTTCATAATTTTTATAATGAAATTATGAACGCGAATAGATGGTTTATCGTTATAAGAAATAAGGGATAATATCTTTGGAGGTGAAAATATCAGAATTCAACAACATTTCAAATAACAAGTAATTTCCATTTTATTCGCATAAAAAAAAATAAGTGTTTCTTATTTTTGTACCCTATCAACATTTTGAAGTTTCATTAAAATCGGAGTCGGTCACTTCAGATACCTTCATTGTAAGACTCGTCCAAAGCCTTTGCAAAAAGTGTTCTACATTTTGGTGACAATTGTCAATTATATAAAGTCTATTGCTCTCCATAACACTGGCTTTTATTTCTCATTTTATATTGATTTGTTAACATATGTACACAAATTATAACAATAAATTAAGCAAAACAGAACGCTTCAACTAGAAGATTTAACTTCCAACGAAACTAGTTCTGGTTTATGACTTACACATTTTTACTGAATCTGGCTGTAAAAATTGGAACCCAGAATATAATAAAATTGCTCCACATTGCGCTTACAATTAAAATCATTCATACTCTAGAATTATTAGTGATTTTTCAACACAAATAAAGAATTTTCCCCTGAAACAACCCCTCTTACGTCAGGATATTGTGTTCAAGCCACAAAATTTAATTTTGGCGGTTAATGCACAACTGGTCACTATGGTCCAGTCTAACCGAGAGGTTCATAATTTTGACCGCTGCAAGCTGTTACAAACGATTATTTTGAATGGCTAACTATAGTTGAGTAAAACCACTATTTGCCACCATATTGTACGTTTTACACATAATAATTTAAAAAAAAAATCCTTGCGTGGATTAACAATATATTGGTGAAGTTTTCCTAGTCAAAAAAATTATTACCGAGAGCAGTAAGGATTGTTATTTAATTCTTAGCACTTGAGGAGCTTTAATTTTGAAAATCAAGTAGCAAAGGGAGCAACAGTATTGGCACTATAATGTATTCGAGCAATGTTCATGCCAAGCAACAAATTACCACCAAAACCTACGTTGTAAAATTTGGAGGTGAGAAGAGTCTTATTGATTATGTCAACGGCTATAGATAAATCAGAAAACATCGTCCTCATGTATCTACCCTGATCCAAGTTGAATCTATGTTTATTTTTGTTATTATATTATAATCAAAAATTACATTATTTTAAAGCAAATAATTTTTTTAGATATTTTTGAAAAACAACTTACTATGGAAATTTTCTGCCTGTACTTTTGTAAATACGAGTGATAATATCAGTTTTCATAACCTGGAGAAATAATTATCTATCTCGACTAAGATCCATTAACGTTGTTAGATGTTTACTGATATCGTCGTTTATGGTTTTAATCATCCTGATTTTAAGATCATCCAACTACCAGAAGAATTATTGTTTACCAAAAAAATCCCCGCACTGTTACCTTATTTACAACAACAGAGTTAACTTAATGAGCCAGAGTTGTGCCAGTCCCTGTAGTTTGATCATATTTATTTTTGATTTTTTTTGCTGAAACCTAACTAAAGTAATTTGCAAATTTATATGCTACACGAGAGGGCTCAGAAACAACCATATTCTTGAATTCTGAATTAAGTTTTATCTTTTTTGTTTAAGTTGGTAATTATAATTTTCCTCTACTCAATGCATTATATCTATGCACTACATATTTGCAGTAAGTAATACTTTAAAGCCTGGAAACGATATCCAGCTGCCTCTTAACACGTTAAGAGCCAGAGTGGTCCATAAGGACTTTAGTTCTATACGAGACTACGGTGCGCAGTGGGAAAAAATGGACAAAAATCAGCGTCAGACACAAATTTGAAGTACAATATTTGTTTAATTCCTCAGGATAACATATTCTAACCGTACAATATGAACCCTCATACCATAGATCCCACTGACGCAGGGGCGGATCCAGCCTCTTTCTTTGGGGGGGGGGGGGTGATATCACAAAAGTACAGTATGGCAAGAAAAACTAGTCAACGGGGGGGGGGGGGGGGTGGAAGCAGCATACTCATTTCTAATATAAAAGGCAGAATGGGTTCTATTTTCCTGAACTCAAAGCTCTTAGGAGGGGAGGAGGGGGGGGGGTTGCAAGCATACACATTCCTATACTCCATTCAAGAATTAGAGAGAGTAATAAAACTGTTACCGAAACCTCCAACGTACCTGCTCCAGTGCCGCAGGTAACTGAGAATTGCCGTAAATCTAATTATATTTCATTATATTTAAATATATTTTATAAATTTACTGCAACATAAAATTTCTGATAGTTTAATTTAATTTCTGTCAGTGAGCAAAGTACACCTTGCAGTTTGTTCTTAGTGATTTATCTTGTTTTTTTTCCTCAACGAAAAACTTATTACGATAAATGTTTATGATGCCTTAAGATATCAATATCTAGATAATAATGTTAAAAGCTCTGTTGAGATGTGTTCCAACATGACAGGAGTTGGAAAATCTACTGTGTACAGAATACTGAAGGAGAAAAAACGATTGGAATTGTTAGTACTGCCACGCCACATTCGATCACAGGCACACGAAAAACCTCATTGGAAGAAGAGATGAAAACTGCAATTAAAAGGGTTGTATATATATTTTATTATGAGAAGCAGATCTCAAAATCAATGAAGATCGCGATTTACCTGAAATTAAAAGAACTGATCTCTGGAAATTGCTCAGAGAACTTAATTTTTGTTGGGAAAAACCAGATAGAAAATCTGTTCCTATAGATCGTCCGGAAACTGTCCGAAGGAGAAGTAAATATCTCTCTCAAGTAAAAGGTAGAGTTGCTAGAAATAACACAATTAACACAATTAGTAATTTAACTAAACTTTTGAAAGATTTTTTTGAATAAAGTTACTGCGGAAAATTGGGAAAAATCCATATAATAAATGAATAAAACAAAATGTGAGAACTCGATCTCATGATCGGTGAGATAGAGGAACCAATTATAATTAATTTGAGCGAAGATAGTTTCACTGACTTTGATTAGGAATTAAATACTTAATGTTTACTAGTGTAATCACAATTTATTATTTAAATTTTTGTTTTTGTTGTATTTTATTGTTTAATGTTGTTTATATGTTTTTTAATTTTTTTATATATTTTTATTTTAGTATGTCCCACTCTTTGATTTTATATATATTTAATTCTAATTAGCCGTAAGTTTTTTATTATTTTATTATTGTATTTGTGTCTTTTTCTTAAGCGTGTAGAATTATCATGTTTATCTTATTTTTTTGGTGCTATCATATTTCCATATAATAAAGTAAATTAAATTAAGATATCAGTACAATAGAAATAAAAATAAGTAGGTCTAATTTTAATTACAACAAATAAAAAGTAATTACATTTGAATCCCTTTTTAGTGTTTAATTGTAATTTTGCAGATGGTTTAAGAAATAAATAAACTGAAACGTTATATACCCTAAAAATGTTTTTAATTAATAATAAAATGACCGATAGCCCCAAAAATATTTTAATATTATATGGACGAATTTATTTTTTTATATATGTTTAACTTTTTGTATTTTTGACAATGGATATTTTGTAAGTATTTAGATTATAACTTCGAATTTTTTGAGAGAATGAGGCTACGTTTTAGTCCATTATTATAGACCGGTATTTTTGATTATAAAATTTCTAACCCATTTCTATGAAAAATATATGTGTCTAACAGATTTCGCTAAAGACACCGGACTAAAGAACACAGGTAGTTTGCGAAGAGAAAAAGGGTAAAAAATGATTTATTACTCTCTCTAGTTCTTAAATAAACTGTAGTATAAGAGGAAAAATCGGGTCCATTTTCCTAAACTCGAAGCTCTTGGGGGGGGGGGGGGGCGATCGTGGGTTAGACTTTATAGATATGGGGTTCACAGGTTTGGAGTTTGCAGGTTTTATTTGGTATGGGGTTTTGGGTTCACGAATTCAGGGGGGGGGACGAGATTGGGGTTTGTCGGATGGGGATTTGTGGGTTTATGGGTTTGGGCTTTATGGGTATGGGATTTATAGTTTTACGGTCCATGGATTCGGATATTGTCGCATGTGCACTGTTAGAATACGTTGTTTTAAGTAATTAAAAAAAAATATCCAGATCGTTTTAAACTCGTGGCTGATGTAGACTTGTACCCATTATTCCCCACTGTGTCGTGGTTTATATAAACCGACCTGTATTCTATTACTTTCAATTATGGTAAAGTACAGCGAACGTCATTTAAATCAAGTTTAAGCTAGAATTTGGCTCGCTTAATATTTTATTTGCAGACAACTGTATCAGCATTTATTATTATGGAAAATATTATCAGTTATTAAAAAGCTAAAACAGTCAAAGCAAAAATGTGTTTTTCCAATACATTCTTCACAGTACGTGGTTACCTTCAACACTTGATGTTTCAAAATCGAGTTCTTGACATTCATTTCCGGACGGTTTATTTAGAAGGTCGATAGCAGGAATAAGGTGATCACAATTCAGGATCGAGACATTCCTCTCTAGAAGTATCGGCAGTAACAGTAGCGTTTTCACTAACTAATAATTCATGATCAAATTCTTGACACTCATTTCCGCGAACGATTCCTATTTTGCATTGTTTAGCCACAACTGGATTTGCCAGAGTAGATATTGCTTTCATACCATTACTGGGGGCTTTCTTTGTAGACATGCTACTACCCGAGGAACAACTTTCATCTTCACAATATTTGCATGCCGAGTTCATTAATGAATCTGATGAATATAATTCCGAGTCCGATTCTAAAATTTACAAAAAAAAAATTTTTGCAACCTAAAAATTTCTTCTTTTACATTTTGAAAGATTTTTTTCCACGATCGGAGAGTCTCAAAAAATAACTTACCTCAACAGTATTTGCTTGCATCATAGCTACCATTCTTTTCCCTTGCGACACTTTTATTTTTACGGTCAGAAGCTCAGAAGAAGCCAATGTATACTGCTCTGCTACTGAGATTCAACTAAAGGTACCCTTCGCAGTGCATAGTGATTTCTCTAATTAAGGTGCGTATAAATATGGCGAGCCATATACGTGACGCGCCCGTGACGAGCCTGCCGCGAACTTACAGCGAGACTCCTTTGAATTTGATTTCTATTGATGTCGAGGGCCTTCGTCGGCAGGTCACAAAGGAGGGTAATGAATGCCTTTGGGTCACAAGAAGTAACTTTTTTTATAATTCTATTATTTTCGAATAGCTCGACTGTCAGTTTTTGGTGTGAACTCAAAAAATTTTTTTTTATCTAGTGGGATGAATTAACGATATACTCTTTCAAAAAAAATTACTTTGTAACGAGACTGACGACACAAAATTTTTTTACTGTTTACTTAATGAAATGAAATTTATTTAGCACTTGGCATTGATTTAAAGTTGTTGATAAGTAGTTGGAAGAAAATGTGTTGAATTTAGACCTGCAAGTAATTCTAAAATTTGTTTGTTATGGACAAACATTTTAGAAAAAAAAAGTGGATGTGTGAAATGAAATTGCGTCAGAAAATTTGCGGAGACAAGCAAGAAGAAAATTTTGAGTGACTGTCAAATGGAAATGGACTGCTAAAGATAATTTTTTCTTTTTGATATGACTGATTTCATTTTGTTTAATAAATATTCAAAATCAAATCAAGAGATTTTGTAGAAATTTCTGTATTAACCTCTAATAGGTATATTTTGCTAGAATTTTAAATCTTAACTTTTTTTTTTTAATTCAAATAGTGGCTGTTATCGCTGAGGTTTTCGTTTTCTATTTAATAAAATTTGCGTGATGTGCTCCACTTCAACAGAAACAAGGCTGTCATTTGTTCTTCGTCACCAACAGGTCCGACTTAAAAAAAGAAATAACTTTATACCTGGTCATATTCTTTACCTATTGATCACAAATATTGGGTGCGAAAACGCCACCTATTTCAAATTATTAAAATTTGCAAATACTGATAAATATCTCTGTCTACAAATATTAATATATTTTTATTTATCTTTACCCTTTGTTAGTTTATACTGCCCAAGCCTTTCTTGAAAAATCTCTTTTAAAAGATCAAAGGTGGTTCGTTGCAAGTTCAAGGCAAGCTTGTCAGGGACATGTTACGTGCTCGGCTCACAATATTTATAGGCACTTTTTTACAGATCCCTACCTTTTTGTGGATTGCTCTGGCCAGGTAATAAAAACAACTAGAACAAGACCGCGGCAGTCCACTGGATCCACCATTTCATCTTAAAGATTTTTGAAAGAAAAAATGAGATAATGATTAGAAACTTTGAATTATACAGAATAACAAAATAAGTGGTTCAAAAAAAGGTGCTTGGCTCAGCACAAAGTTTTCTACTTGTTAATACAGTCATTATTGTATAAGATCCATTTTAAGCACAAGGATCTTTTGTTAATGCCATGTATTCAGTGTTATTCTCTCTAATATCTACTAAATCTCATAAAGCTCTATCTAATTAAAAACATAGCGCTGAATCGGTAAAAATAACCACGAAAGCCAGTAAATTTTCTGGTGTTCATAAAAAACGTTGCGACAGTAATAGCAACCATCAAATTCGGCTTTATAGTGAAGCACTCGGTGAAACGTTTTTTTTGATGAATGGCATTATCGCCTCGTTCGCCTCCCGAGAGCCACAAGGAACGTTACGTCTTAGCTAGATTTTATTTCTGCATCGTTTTTTTTTTAAACCGAGAAATGTTCTTTATCAAGCCTTTCCTTTTTTAGCCAAATTTAACCTTAACTCCATAATAGCTAAGTCAACATATGCTATCAAGATTCAATATGACCTGTTAGATAAGACAATGATCTTTTGCTTACAAGATAGTAATAGATACTTCAAATAGATTGAAATAGTGTTGATAAAGATGAATTTATCAAAGGTTATTATTGTTAAATATGGCTATTACTTTAAAGATAAGGGCTCATTTAAAGTCTCATCAAATATAAGCTATTTGTCAAAGGATTCGTTGTATTAAATGCCATACTTGTCATAATGCGAAGACGTGTGAAAAGTGTCCAGCTTCCCCTAAAGGTGGCGCTCACAGCGCTTTTTTTAACTATGCCGCTTGAAATGTTTTCCTCTTCAGTATACAGTCCCAGAACTGATATAATTTTCAAACTTCAAACTCCTTTATTAACATTTTGTTTGATACTGTTTCTGTGACGTTTTTAGATTCACTTTGCTACATCATATTGAGATTGCAACGTCACACCAATAAAATGGAGAGATGGATGGCCGCTGGAAGATTAAATTAAATTCTGTCAATAAGCAACTCGTTATGTTTACAAAAGCCCTATTTTCAGTTTCAGATGATCTATTTTAAAAATTGAGATTTCCTTGAAGACACGCAAAGTACTTAGGACTAGTTTTTGATAGGAGGCTAAACTAGCTCCTTGGGTTATTAACATAACCAACTATCTGTTCTTCTTGTTTCTGTGTCCTGTCAGGTCCCCCTGACTTTGGCAATTACAATCGCGAGTTGATCAAGGTTGTAGCTGTTCAACACTATGTATTCTTGTCCACTCTCGGATATTCCTCAGCCAATACATCTGCTTCCTTCCAACACCTCAGCGACTCTTGATCTTACCCTTCATTACCAGTTGAAGAATTCCGTACCGATTCCTCTAAGAACATTGCCAAGATATGCTAGTTTTCTGCATTTTACAGCTTTCAGCAATTCACGAGTGGCATCTGCGCGATCTAAAACCTCTATATTACTCTGCAAAGCTCTCCGGGGTATACAAAATATTCGCCTATGCAACCACATCTCAAATGCCTCCAAACGAATAATCGTGGCAGTCTTCAGTGTCCACAACTTCGCTCCATATAACAACACTGATATAACATTTTACCACCCTTTGGCGAAGATCTCATTTTTAGAAAGATTGTGTGGCCTAGTTCGATTCTGTATTTAACTTGTTTATCTGGGTCAAACTGTTGAGTAATATAACATCCAAGGTACTTGAAGTGAAAGACTTTTTCAACGATTTGTCCATTAATTACTAGGAAAGCGTCTGGATATCTAGACGACTGAATGTTGAGTCCTATTTCATTTATAATGGCCGTATCATCGGCATAACGAATAAATGTGTTTATTAGCTCGCCATTGATTTTACTTCGAAATAATTTGTTATGTAGGGCTTCCTTAAAATCTTTGTCCGAATAGAAATTTAACAAACTCGTTGAATTTGGCATTCTTTGGTAAGCTTATTATTAACTCGGGCCACTGCTCTCTGACGTCAATATAGATTCTCTATAATCCGCACATTCTTGTCATCGACACTGGAATTCTTGGGTATATCTATGAGCTTCACATTCTGTACCTTGCCAAACGCTTTCTCGTAATCGATAAAGCATACGAAAATGTCTTTACGTTGGTTTCGACACTTTTGGAGAAGCATATTTAGAGCAAATAGCGCTTCTCTAGTACCAAGAGCATTTCTAAATCCAAACTGGGTCTCATTTAGGCATTTATTCCGTATTCTCCAGTGAATAATACTGAAGAAAACCTTCAACATGTGACTCATGATCTTTTGGCACGTTGTTCTTTGGAAGCGTTAAAAAAACAGATTTCAGTCATTCTTCCGGTATTTCTCCAATCTTGTTCATAGAATTAAGGAACTTAACCACTACATCGATATTGTATTCATGACTCAATTGCAGGAGTTCCGCTGGTATGTCGTCTGGACCGTTTGCTTTTCTTGATTTTGTACGTCTTACTCCATAAAGAATCTCTGACTTCAGAATTTCTGATCCTTCTACTCTAAGATATGTTTGGACTTCAATCTTTAAATAATTCAGTTATGTAGGAACTCCAGGCATTTACGATTTCTTGTTTATCAATGAGAGGTTTGCCTGTTGTGTCTACTAGTATATTAGGGAGTCCTTCTATTGAACAGAAACTTCTCTAATCTTCTTATACATGTTAAAAGGATCATGTTTTTTCTCTAGTTCCTCCATTTATCTACATCTGTCTCCTATCCACTTCTCCTTAGCTACACGAATCTTATATTTGATCTCTTTTTGCCTCTTTTTATATTCCTATATATTGTTCCTATCCTTCCTCCTTTCTCCATGAAATTTAATATTTCTTCAGTCATCAATCGTTGTTTATTATGTTTGGTATTATTTATAACATGTTTCTCCATTAACCATTTCAAATTAGATCATCCCGTTTACATTGTTGGTAAAATTTATCTCTTTCATATGGTTGTTGAGGTCTGCTTTAAACTATCTGTTCAGTAAAGCCAAAATTTTCTTGACAGCTCTCTCGTCTCTGTTGACACGTTATTGTAAATTGATTTTAAAACGCAATCTCTTAATTTATAAACTCTTCATTGGACCAAACCTGTTCTTTGGTGCCTAGTTCTTCTATAACACTCCATACGTACGTGAAAATATTCTGGCTTTCTGGGAGTAGTCCAACACTTGCACGCCATGGAACGAAAAGAGGCGGATTTTTGAAGATAGAAAAGCATCTGCGAATTTAAATAACGTATTCTGATATTTCCCCTTTATAAAATAGAGTGTTGAAGACAACTTTCTCCTTATGATGTCTCAAAGTAATTTCTTAACTAAAGTGCTCTCAGTCTAATTAGTTCATCGCTAATCGAACGTTCAGGAAGCTAGAAAGGATAAGAACTTGGCTATTAGGTAACATAGCTCCGTGTATTTTTCACAAATTAGAATAGTCAATAAACTTTACACATAGAACTGGTTTTGCAGTTAAATGAAAGTATACACGTAGCACTACACATTATTAGTCATCGTATGCATGCAAATTAACCCAAATTTTTTCAGTTAAAAACAAATTTTCAATATTTGAAAGCTTTACCTCACTTTCTAGACCTGTAATTAAAAAAAATTCAACAAACTGCAACAATCAATTTCTTCAATGTTTAAATATACAAAATTGAAGAGCATGGCACAAGCCATTTTCCCATATTGGCGTTTTCCAACCAAAATGATAAGTCATAGTTCTGAAAACGGTTTAATATGCTTCGACCAAGTGAGACTAAGCTACCTGAAGATGTAAAATAATGAAATAACCCTGTAGAGAGAACCCAGTGGCATTATTTTAATGGAGGGGATAGTAATTATAATAACTACGAAAACCAGTCAGAGTTAGATTCATACTTGAATACAACAATTCCGAAATCCCAAATAAATATTTCAAATTTAGACCTCACATTTCGAAAATTCTTATTACTTGTATGGTGCTTCTCCTTTAGGATTTCTACTCACGTTCGATAGCCGGGATAATCGGAACGTTGCTTCGGACTGATACAGCTACACTCCAAGGAAAAATACACTGTTTCGCATTGATCTGCAGGAGTTTGTGAGAATTGCCTTTTTATCTGATTATTCTGTTTCATATACACCAAGAAAAATGTGTTCTGACCGTCATGTCTCGAAATATTTTTTTACACGTGGGCTGTTCTTATATGTACGTTGTGCACTTTGGTTAGCAACGTCCATTTATATTAATTAATGTTTTTTCCCATCTTTATATATAATACACTAGAAATTTTGCTATCGAAATTTTAATTCGAAGTTTTAAGTAATACTCCCTCCTCAACACTTATCCGAAATATTTTATTTAAACGAGTGGTGTCAAAAGAATCTTTCCTTTTGGTTAACTTAGACAACTATTCTGGGCATTTATACTGAGTTTGGAAGTGTATCGGTCATTAAGGTTGTTTACAGTAGCTGTTTACACCATTTCAACTCATATTTTACTATCAAGAAAATTTTAGAAAAAGGAGTGTATTTAACATTTAGTATTTATAAAAAACGTATTTAACACGTTACGTTATATATTTCGTTTAATGAAAGTGTTATATTTAACGTTTTATAAGAAGTTTAGATAACGACGATGTAAGTAAAAGAAAAATTGCTTCAACCATTGGCATTATATCATTTTCATATGTTGCTGTGCAAATGATACATTTTTGACCACATTACATATTTAAAAGAATATTTGATAATTTCATATAACTCTTCATATATTTTTATAATTTTTATTGGTCATGATTGATGACGTTAAAATTTACGTTGTCTTCTGATTTTCTGAATGCACCATTATTTCTTTAGACGGATATTTATAGTAGGTTTGATAGTTCCGAATGCGAATATATATTTTAAGGTTAAAATTTGGTCGTCACTTTTCATTGACTGCCTTCGGCTTTCTTAACTCTTCGTTACGAGACATCAGAGCTTTTTTAGATGTAATTTTTTTGCCCGAAATTTTCGATGAATTGAGGAGAACAAATCCAATACAACGGATTATTCTAAATCATTCCAATGTGAGTTTCCATACATCAGCTCAAGCTAATAACTTTTTAAGTACTTGTGACGTGGAATTGACGAGTTATCCGCCGTACAGTCCTGATTTAATACCCGGTGATTTCTTTCTGATCCCTTACAGTTGAACAAACTGCGAGGTCAACATAAAATAGGAAAAATTAGAATAGTTATTTACGTTGAAACGGCAGTAACACTAATTCGATATTGTCGCCCCCAACGGTGGTGCTAATAACTAATGTATGGCAAAAGCGCTATGGAACGAGGGAGATGGTTTATTTTTAGATGAATGGTATTAATATTTTGACGTTTTTACTTATGTCGTATTAAAATAAGTTTATTAACACAAATAAATACAACAAAAACATAAAACTTCAAAATATTAATATATGGTTTGAAAAAAAATACACATTATAAAAAATAAAACAAAGGTGTGTTTTTATTAGATTTTTATTATTTTTTACTTATAATTAAACCTTTTAAACAATTTCGTTCAAAAAGAATATTTTAAAAATCAAACAGCAACTTAAATTTTTCCTTTTGTATATATCGTAGAAAGAAAACGGGTCTTAATCAGATCCAGGTCCATTATCGTGTGGAAGTCTTATTCAAGGGCAGATCATTACCTTGTTGAAGTTGTCAACAGATTATGCATAATTTAGGTCAACGTTTGATATGAAATTTAAAAAAATGATTAAAGTACACTATCAAAAATTTTATTTCTATTGACCTCTGGTAAATTAGTGAAGTACTTTCTTATGTTATAGATATTTACAAAAACATTTTACAGTTCAAAGAAAAGAGCTATTACAGATCCAGGCAAGTTAAAAAAATTATTTGTCCAAAATAGAATGAAAAAATATAGACATTATTTTAACGCAAGAAAGAATTTTGGAAATTCTAAAATAATAGTGAAAATACTAGTTAATTTACATATTTATTTGTTACATTGTTGTAACATGAAGTAAATACACTTATAAGAAATAAAAAAAGCTTGTAAAATAAGTATAACCTAATAGTTCTTGTCGATACAACTCAATTTACATCATTACTAATATACGTACATTACTGGACACAACTACTATTAAAATCTTCCAGCCAGAATTGGACAAATAATTTTATTATTTTGTATTAAAATAACTTATTGTATATTAACATTTACGTAGTGTTTCATTTTAAAACCTAAATTTTCAACTCTCTTTTCCAATAATAGATTAATTTTGAACCCTTTATAATTGTTACTATAATATTATAATTAAGTTCTGTTATGATAAACATATTGCCGAAACAATTTGATCGAAAAAAAGTTTACTAAAATATAAAAAACTTTGTGGCGGGGATTTCTCCGAGACTCTACCATTAGATTTACTACATTTTCAATAGTATTTTAGTTCGCTTATGGTTGGATGTAATAATGAGAACACACGTAATACAACACTACATTTATTTACTGTTTAGAAAATAAAATAATTAACAAAACTTTTCTGAACTGAAACTTGACATTACTAAATTTACTGTTACATAACCTATATCTTGCTTCTTCCTACTATATGATTGCACACATCTTTGGAAGTGGCTATAGATGTGTGACATCATACAGTAGGAAGAAGCAAGATATAGATTATGTAACAGTAAAATTTGGTAATGTCAAATTTCAGTTTAGAAAAGTTTTGTTAATTATTTTATTTTCTAAACAGTAAATAAATGTAGTGTTATATTACGTGTGTTCTCATTATTACATCCAACCATAAGCGAACTAAAATACTATTGAAAATGTAGTAAATCTAATGGTAGAGTCTCGGAGAAATCCCCCGCCACAAATTGGCGCCCCACGTTGGGCGCCAATTTGTGGCAGGGGATTTCTCCGAGACTCTACCATTAGATTTACTACATTTTCAATAGTATTTTAGTTCGCTTGAGGTTGGAGGTAATAATGAGAACACACGTAACATAACACTACATTTATTTACTGTTTAGACAAAAAAAAAATAATTAACAAAACTTTTCTGAACTGAAACTTGACATTACTAAATTTACTGTTACATAACCTATATATTGCTTCTTCCTACTGTATGATTGCCATATCTCTGGAAGTGGATACAGATGTGTGACATAGAAGTGGAGTAGTATAAGTTTGGTACAACTTGAGATATAACTATTATTTCCATTAATATATTAAATTGATTAATAAATACTTACCTAAACGTAATTAAAGTATTCGATTAGTATTAAGCAGGTTTTCACACTATTTTAAATAAAAACAAATAATAAATTGTTGAAAAAAATTATTAATAAAATTCTCTAAAACTACAACAAACCAATGC
This sequence comes from Diaprepes abbreviatus, assembly GCA_034092305.1. Classification (NCBI taxonomy): domain Eukaryota; kingdom Metazoa; phylum Arthropoda; class Insecta; order Coleoptera; family Curculionidae; genus Diaprepes; species Diaprepes abbreviatus. Next base: position 2,505,869 of record JASJET010000138.1, on the reverse strand, counting down.
AACACAATTGTAACAGTAGGCGACAGGGTTCACAAAATGAATAAAATGGTTCTAGTTGGTCCGTTTAAATTTCATTTGAATTTTCTAATTGATCAAATGTTAGGTGGATGACAGTTGTGACAGTTGCGATTATTACATTCAAAGTTATATAGGCCTGTGGATAAGGTTACCAGGTCAAATAATTTTTCCTGATAATGTCTCTGATTTTTCAGTAAATTTCCATATTCTTTGTCTTAATGTTGTATGCAGGAGGGGATCCAACCGTTCTCTTTAGGGAAGAGGGTATCACAAAAGCCAAAAAAGATCGAAATAATCCTCACAAGACAGTACTATATGACAAGCGAAACCGAGTGGTCACGGGAGGGGGATCAGCAACATCCACGTTTCTAATGTAGCACTCAAGCGAGTCTCTTTGTTCTGAATTCAAAGATCTTATGAGGGGGGGGGGGCGATAACCCTCTTCTCTCCGGCTAGATCTGCGCTTGGTTGTATGTTGGATGTGAAAGCAGGAAGATTTTCAAAATATTTACAATTCGAGCACAAAATGCGACCATTGAGCTTGTGTTTTCATTCATGAGCGTGCAGTGAATGAAGGAATGAAACAGACTGTCTATATATTCTGCTAAGGCCCTACTCTTGGCACAGTTTAATTGAAAGGACACATTATGTGAATAATTTGAATAAATGCTTATAAAACATCAGCATTTGCTAAAAGAAATATCAAGCAATAAAAAATACAAAACTAATTGATTCCATAAATTAAGTAATATACTTAAATAATAATTCACTAATTTTGCAAAGATTTTATTTTTTGTTACCGGAATGATTAATAAATGTATTTTTTATTATCTATATTTTCCTCGTTCAGTTTCAAAATAATCCTGACAATTACAGTTCTTTTCTGTTTTCGTGACAGAGGACCAATTCCGAACATGTCAGGAAAATTCCTGTCGTCTGGTAACCCTTCCTGGGGGCCAACGGGTAACCATATACACAGTAGTATCGGATCCAGGGGGGGGGGAGCGATCGCCCCGCTAAACCTTCGAATTCAGAGATCTACATCCGACTCTTCTTACACTAGGAATATATGCTACTGGCATCTCCCGTCCCGTCGATATCTCGCGTTCGCTTGCGATCGCTCTTCCCCCAGGAGCTTTTAAATGAGAAAAATAAACCTGACTCTCCCTCTTACCTAGGAATGTGAATGTTGTTGGCATCTCCACTCCCCGTCGCCAGCTCGCGTTCGTTTGCGATCGCCCCCTTCCAAGAGCTTTGATTTCAGAAAAATAGACCCGACCCTGCCGCTTACCTAAGGATGTGAATATTGTTGACATCTCCCCCTTCATCGACAACTTGCTTTGCTTGCGATCGCCCTTCAAGAGCTTCAAATTCAGAACGGCTGGCGCCTCCCCTCGTTGATAACTTCCTTTTACTTGGCATACCATACTTTTATGATATTACCCCCCCCCTAAGAGAGAGGCTGGATCCGCCGCTGCACAGTGGCAAAAATCCTTTTGGGATTCGTTCAATAGGATGCGAAAGTATTTTGGTTATCGTGAGGATTATTTTACACATTTTTAATAACAAATATATATATATATATATATATATATATATATATATATATATATATATATATATATATATATATATGTTATTCTAAACTATAGACTGCTACCCTTAAATCAACTTTATTCATTCAGAATTATATTAAATATAAATTAATAATATAAATAATAAATTACTTAGGAAACCATTGAGATTTTTTTAAACGACCTTTATTTTATCATATATTATATTACTTTCCTAAGTTTTCAGATGTTGTTTTCGGTCATCCCGATAACAGGATTTTTGAATTTACCAAATTGTTGCAATTATTTAAATCCAATTTAAGTATATTTTTAGACATAACTTGTTTTAGAATATTTTCTTTTTATAAACTTATTTTTATACATGTGCTCATATATCATAAAAAGTCAAGCAAATTGTATACTACACCCTCACAAAATTGAAGACACGAATATAACAAGCCCAAACAAAGAAAAAACACCAAGAACAAAAATCCCCAAGCGAGAAAGAGCACCAAAGCAACAAAAACAATCAAACTTAACAGAAGCGAACGTTCTTATCTCTTCCCCTCCCATCTCTTTTCTTATCTTGTGTTTTTCTTCGTTTCTTCTGACATCATAGGCGTACTCAGATATCATAATTTATTAAATATATTCAATGGATTTATAGAAGTAGTTTATTATTATTATTATTAAGTTAAGATATATTTTTCGGTCTTTTCTACTTTATTGCCATCAACAGTCATATTAGCTCCTTGTTAATAATTACCAGTTACTTGTGGGGTATTGACAATGAAAATTTAACGCTGCATTTCCCGACATACCCTTATTTGTATGTGTCAATGTAGTCACGGTAATAGTAGCAGTATTTGTTTTTGAGTTGAAACACTTGTAAAGGTAAGTAAGCAGAGCCAGACCGTTATTACTAATCATAATAGCTCCTTGTTAATAACTACCAGTTACTTGTGGGATGTTGACAATACAATTCATCGCTGCGTTTCCCGACATACCCTCAGTTGTATGTATCGAGAAAGTCACGGTACTAGTAGCAGTATTTTTTTAAGTTGTAACACTAGTAACGTTACGTAAGTAGAGTTAGTCCGTAATTATTCAGTTTATTATTCATATTGTTATACAATAAATGAATTTATGTTTATCATGGAATGTATTTTCATATGTAGGTCTGATTTACATGGGACGTATTCCCTTTGAGAAGGTGTCGTATAACAGAAAAGATGGCGCGAAGATATTTCTTGTAGGGCGATATTAAACTTATGATAGGGTATTAAGTCCAGTGAAAAAATTATTAGAATTGACGGTGGTATAGTTATTCTGATCGGATTGTGATTAAAAATATAAATTTAATATTAAAAATAATGAGACGATGAGGAAAGTTAGAAGAGAAATTTAGTTCTAATTAATTAATTGTCCATAATATTAACTGCTTAGTAAAAATTTTATCTAAAGCAGCACCTAATTATGAGTTAAGATAGAGATTCTCAACCTCTGGGATGCGGTCCTCTTTGGGAGGTGCCATCCCACACAGCACTAGACGTCTTATAGACGGCATTTTTATATCCAGATTATGTCTGAACGTCTTAAGACATAAATAAGGCGTTTTATAGACGTTGTTTTCAAGACGTCCATAAGACGTCTATATACAACGTCTTTAAGATATCTTTTAAAAGTCTACATACTACATTTTATATGAAAATAAATACAGTTGTGTATAATTTAGTCGATAAAAACTAAAAAGCATTTCCTTCCCTATGGATTTTGTCGCAGTTGGGTAATAAGTTTGCAACGCCGCACAGAGCTCAGCTGAATACAAGTTGAGGTTAGCTTTTGAAAGAATTTTATTAAAATAGTTGATTTATCTATGTGCCTTTGAGAATCTTTTTTATTCGTGTTTATGTAATACTTAAGGTAAGATCGAAAATCATATGTACTTAGGAAAAACAGTAACGTTATTTATAGGTTGTGTTACAGGAAATTCCCGAATGCTTTACCGCTTATATTTTTGTAGTAACTCTATGTTAGAAGTATGAAATGAAATCTTCAAAAATATTATCTGTGCGAAAAAGGCTTGCACAGCTCATCCAGACCCTGTCCTAAATATTACAAGAAATATTACTAATGAAGTGGAAGGCGAAATGTTTGTTTATGGAGTGCTCCACTAATGAAACCTGTAAGATTTCTTTTGCTCCTGATGATTGGTTTATATTTAAAGAACATAGAAAATAGAGTTTTGTTAATTACAAGAAGTAATTTTGTTTAAGGTTTTAGAAATTTCAAAATTGGGAGTAGGGTGCATTTATGACTTTGTAAAGCGAGCTTGTAAAATTACCATGTACAGTTGACTAGTACGAAAAGGAAAGAGAAAGTTCTACGATTCCAACTTGGCGAGACTTATTATGAGTAAGTTCTGTCTTTCATTATACATATTAACCTTGAAAAAGCATAAGTCACGATTCTATAGTAGAGGACAATTATAAAAATTCGCAAAAATATCAAAAAATTTACTCCCACAAATGATAAACTTCATCCTATAAAATTAAAATCAGTTTGTTATTAGGATCTACAGAGATAACAGGACTGGCAAACAGTCGGAAGAATGAGGAAATTTTAATCCAAACATGGCTGAAAAGGGCATCAGACCAGATTTGTTATTCGACTAAATAAAAATTCTTGTTTTTAAAACTATTTACAGATTTGTGTACTTTTTATTTCAATAAACTTTTATTTTGTTGATAGTCTACCTTTTAGAGCTATTATATCGAAGAGATAAACTAGGGCTAAAATTTGATAGGTTCACTTATAGTTCGAACAGTAGTAGTTCTAAAAAAAAATTTGCTCTTCTACCTCACTTCTTAAATTTCAAATTAGAAAAAGTTTACATTATGCTTTAGTTATGTATTTTTTGTATAAAAAGATTATGTTGAACATATTTTTTTAAGCAAATTATTCATGCGGAACTTGTAATTATTGAAAATGGTAGTATATATTTTGGTCTTGATTTTTTCTTAATTAAAGTTATTTCTTGGACTTTTGAATAATTACGGTTTGACTTTGTAAACAAGACAAACAAGAAAATTAAAGGGACCCTTTTTAATGTACATAATTTTAATGGTGGAATATGTTATTTTAATGTTGGGAAGGGACGTCCATAAGACGTTGTAAGGAAATGTCTTAAAAACGTTACCTTTTGTAACATAAGACGTATATACAACGTCTTATGGACGTCATTCGTCTTTAATGGACATCCATAAGACATTCTGAATGTTGAGATCAAACGTTTTATGGACATCTTTCAGACGTATTTGTGCTGTTTGGGGAGTTAAGATAGAGATTCTCAACCTGTGGGATGCGGTCCTCTTAGGGAGGTGCCATGTAACAACAGGGAGGTCGTAATTTTTCTACTTGCAGGAAGATATTAAACCTGTAATACTGTATCTAGACCAAAGAAAAGATTGACAATTGAGGCGCGATTGAAAGATACAGAAACTTGGATCACAATGAGAGAAAAGTTGATTTACGAGGAAGAAACTAGAAAGTAGATTATATCGTATTACAATCAATATTGAAAATATTACATATAAATAAGAGGTGTGAATACAAGAAATCAATTAATGAACAATATGTATATTTGTCGAAATTAATAAATAAACTATAAAAATTATTATCCCACAAGAGTTCTAACGGTACGCCTATGTTGAAGTCTCAAGCCCGAATCTTATCAAGCAAACAGAACGAAAAATAATGAAACAGCTTATTGGACAATAAAACAACTGAAAGTCGCTGTCTGACAAAATTGTCGACAGATGGCGCGACCATGTCACGAACATCGTGCCAGGCCGCGGAAGGAGTGGCAAAAGCTCCGCTTGGGCGGAGTGTTACGGAGACTAGCTCCACCTCCGTTTTGTACTGAAAATACCACCATGTTTTGAACGTGTTTTCTTGCGGAAAGACAAGTTTTAGGTCTTTTCAAGTGAGGTGATTTTCTTTCCTTTACTCGCTTGTATTGTTTGTAGTCTCTATTGTGAAACTCAGATGCTCGTTTGTTATTTGTATGACGTTAGACGTTACAGTGAAGTACGAAATACGAGGAAATTTAAAACTGTAGTTTTATATGTTACTGACTACGTATGTAAAAAATATACTCGTATAACAAATTTACAAATTCGAGTCTGTCTGTCTGTCTGTTTGAATGTTTATTTCTGCAAAATATCTATATATGAGGATGGTTAATAGAAATAAAGACGAGGTTTATTTAAAGTATACAGATTTAGAAGGGAAAAGTGGAAAAGTCACATTTAAAAAATTAATCTAATAATGAAATGGGACAAGAAGAACTAACGTGTCGACTTTGTGAAGATGAAGACAAAACAACCTCACATATAATCTTCCAATGCAAATTTCAAACCTAGTAGAGATACCTTCAAGCATTGTTGAGTCTGGAAGGACAAACTAGTGAAAACAGGCTTCTAAACCTGATTAAGACAAGGAACCTGGCCACATAGGACATATGTAACATGCAAGACAATCATTCAATAAATAAATCAAAATAGCTCCAAGATTTCAAAGCTAGAAAGTCTGGAAAATAAGGAACATATTATATTTTATGAGGCTTAAAAAGTGTCCTTCACTTTTCGAAATTTTCCTTATACAGATTAAAATCCCTGTACCTACAAAGAGTATAAACGAAAATACCAAATTTTTTTGCCAGAATTTAAGAATTTAATTTAAAAACAATAATTTTTTTCAAAATCTTCATAAATGTAGGAGTTGGATTATTTAATTTGTTGAAGATCCTTTGATTTGGTTAAAAAGGACAGTATTAAGGACGGATAACTTTTTTTAAAGCAAATTATTTTTAGAGCTTCGTAGAAGCCCTTATAGTTTCATTATGTCAGTCAGTCCGTCTCTTTGTCAGTACGTCACAACATTATAATTTAGACAATTTTGGTTTATTTCAATTAAATTGTGCAGGCAACTGCTTTTTATCAATCTAAAAATGGACCTTAGGCGAAATTTTATAAAAAAAAGATAGGAAACCTCCCTCGTAGGGATAAAAAAAGTTGTTTCATATTACTGAACAGGTCCTCAAAAATACAATTAAATATTATATATCACATTATTTATTTAGTCACTTCGTCCCCGAAATATGAGCTTGAAAATGACTTTTTAAATGTCGTCCTTTAATTTTCCAACAGTAAATTTTTTAAATCCACAAAAATTTGTATAATAAAGAAATATATGCCATTAAAATTAATGCGTATAAGTAATGTCTACTCAATTATGAAATATAAAAAACTGTTCAAAATTTTATTTAATTTTCTTTGTTTATTTGATCCAGTTGAATAGGTTTTTTACTATTACCAATCTATTTTAGGAGTGTGATTTTTGGTGAATGCGCTGGATAAGACAATGGGTAAATCGAAAATAAATTTTATTCTTTCAGAAGAATGCAAATCGCATGGTGATCCTTGATACAGAAGCGTTGGGTTTCGACGGGCTTGTTTCCATCAAAGAGATATTACAATAATAGAGCGTCAAGTCTGTTCAGAACAAGGAACTTGGAAGGGATAGGAAAACTACAAAAATAGGCTAAATGCGTAAAAAAGTTTTCCACCATGCAGAAAATAAATGTCATAAATTGACATCGACTGGCTATGTGGAGCAAGCGCAAAAAGAAATTTCGTAGTAAATTTGTTGCATGAAGTTAGCAATGTGAGAATGGGAAACCAGCGACACGATCGGCGTCCCGGCGTATTCGTTATGTTTAATGCGGTTGTTTGCCATCGTCCTCGACGCTTATTTTCTTTGTTGTGCGGTGCAGTATCATTAGTTAAATTTCGGAATTTATATTTATGTATGTTGTCAAGACATTTGTATAGACTTTAATTTATAACAATATATCAGTGTATGGAAATTCATTATTTTCGGCAAGTACCTACATTTTTTGTATTACATCAATATGTAAGATTATACTGAAGATCTTTTAATAGGTTGACGATTTTAAAGTTTTGTTTGCGCTAGTGTGTAGTTTTTATCATTTTTTTCATTTCATTTTTTTTTTAATCAGAAGTTAATTATTTTAGAGTTTAGAACGTACATGGAAAACATTTTACTTAATAATAACATAAAAGAGGAGTAACATATAGTTAATTCCTATGGCCAGATCCTTTTTAACATTATAGATAAGATAAGATTTTATTTAGAATTATGTTTAAATTTCTTTTAAGGCAGTATTTATTTCATTAGTCGTTTTATAACCTGAACTTTAAATTGTAATTTTTCAATATAACAACATAAATAAGAGGTTCCTCAAATCTAGTCCTGTCCCTTGACCTACTGCGCAAGTGCAGCATAGCCACATTGAGGGAAGTACAGAGTTACATGAGGAACCAAATTTAGTTTAGGGTATTCTCCTTCCTTTTATCCCTTCCAACTTCCTTGGTTCAGAACCATGCAAATGTTTACAGTCAAAATTGTTATGAATACGTAAAGAAAAATGTATATCGTTTTATGCGTCGCAACAAATTGTAGTACTCCACCAAACACCTCTTCTTGCCTGTATATATTCTCCTTTCAAGTGGAAAAAAGGAAAAAATATGTACAAACGGTTTAGGCTGTTTATCCTTTTTTTATTTCTATTGTATTTCTACCTTAATTTCTAGTTTAATTTGTTTCAACAACCAATATCTTTAAAATATCGACTTAAATCAAAATAAAATCTCGAGTGAAAGAAAAAGAAGTTTTAATTGTCATAAATGACAGCACAATGACCAAAGAAACAACATTGCCGGGTTGTGCAATTAATCTTGAAAAGTTATAAGGTTACGAATTCTGGCTATTTATTGGATAAACATTATAAGTAGAAGCGAAAGACTTTCAGAAAAAAAAAATTGTTTATAGAACGAAAAATTATATATATTTCAGATATGATGTTATTTAATATCTTATGATATTAAAAATAATAAAAATTATTGACAAAAAAAATAAATGAAAGTTTTTTAAATCATAAAAATATAATGTTTTCTTACAAATATAGAAGGGATTTACGACGAATGTTAGAACGTAATAAAACATTGAAATTCAAAAATCTCAGAAATGGTAGATCGTAATGTCACCCTCTAAGTATAACTTTCGGATAAAAGATATCCAGAAATAAGCATTTTTAATTAGAAATTTAACACAAGAGACACAAAAAAATTATGAAGTTTTATATGTAGGCGAAGTGCAGTTGACAAAAAAATCCTTTAAAATACTCCTCTATGGCTGCAGTTACTTCTTGATTCGATGAAAGATGCTTTCCACGCAGAAATCTCTTCAGGTCTAGAACAGATGGAAGTCCAGGGAAGCTATATCTGGTAAATATGGTGGATGTTTCCAACAATTCGTACTTCAATTCAGTTAGTTTAAAGCCGGCAAAAGCCTTTGTGAGCAGGTGCATTGTCATAATGAAAGATGATTTTTTTTCTTCGCTAAACCAAATATTTTCCCACTAATTTTTACATCCAGTTAGTCCAAAGGTTGCAGTAATATTTTTTTCCTTTATTTTACCAGTTTGAAGCTATTCAATCAATAAAATTGCTTTGGCATCTCAAAAAAACTGTTGCCATAATCTTTTTAAGAGATTTTGACCACTTTGTCTGCTTTGGAGCGTAACAACCAGGCTCAATCCATTCAGATGTTTATTGTCGTATTTCAGGATTATAGTAGGAAACCTAAATCTCATCTATAGTTACAAGCTGATGAACAAAATTAATTATTATTCCGTATAAAACTGTTGAAATATTTTTGAGAAAGTTTCACTCGAATGCGTTTTTTTCCCAAGTTAGCAAATGCGACACATCTTGCCAGCAGCTTTCTAATAACACATTAGTCAAAAGCTGATGTACTGTACATCCCTTGGTCAACGATTTCTTGAGAAAAAGTCCATACTTAAAATCAGCTTACCCATCTTTTTACTGTTTTGTATGAAGGAAAATTCTCCCCCAATACATTCACCATGTCTTCATAAATTTCCTTCAGGATAAAACTTTTTATACAGACATTTTTTCAATTTTTCCATTTTAATGCGACACATCTTGCCAGTAGCTTTCTCATAACACATTAGTCAATAGTTGATGTACTGTACATCCCTTGGTCAACGATTTCTTGAGAAAAAGTCCATATTTAAAATCAGCTTACCCATCTTTTTACTGTTTTGTATGATGGAGAATTCCCCCCAATACATTCACCATATCTTCATAAATTTCCTTCAGGATAAACCTTTTTTATACAGCACAATTTTTCAATTTTTCCATTTTTTTTAAATGACCCAAAGGTCGTGAACTCAAAACATTGTAGAAGACAAACTCTTTCAACATCAACATGAAACTTCATATGTTTTCTTCTGATAGATGTATGAATTTAACAATAACGAGACATATTGGCTGGAGGAGCCATTTATGTTTCAGGCTCGAAACTTATATATATATATATATATATATATATATATATATATGTGTGATTCAAAAATAAGTTTCACACCAAAGTACATTATTACATATTTTAATAGTGCGAGCCAAATAAATGCAGGTTGCTGTTATGTTTCATATACTTAAGACAAGCGGTTCTTGAGATAATTACCAATTGTTTAAATTGTAAACCAAAATTTAAGATTGTTGTTTTAAATTGTCTTACTTTTTGTAAAATTATTACAATTACAACTTGTGAGCAGTGTATTTCTCTTTCCTTATTAAAACAGGCTTTTCGCGACAACTGTCAACTGTCGTTCTTATTCTTAAATGTCGGTTCGACTGCACCCACGTTAAGCTCTCAATTAAATTAAATTTTTATTTTATCATAATATGTAATCCTAGTTCATAGTGCAAAATATCTGCTATTGTTGGACCAAACCTGGCATTTCATACCCACTCACTTTGGTAGGTTTTTCTTTAGTTTTATTTAATGATAAACGGATTTAAGGAAGGTTATTTTCTCTTTTGTAGAAGTCCTGATGATGAGAATAAGATTTCTCGAAACCAAGACTAACAAAACAGAGGCCAAGTATTCCATTGACTGCCGCCCCACAAAAGTGTCTTAAATCTTTCGGTATAATTGACATTTTCAGTCTGGTATTGAAAAGTCGGCAAGTTTTAATATCCTACCGATATGTCTTGGAATTTATATTTTATATAGACAGTTGTTTCCTGCTAATGTTGCTGTCGGTTCAATACAGCTCCACTGAAGACACCATAAGGTTGTCGAAACGCCTATGAAGAGAATAAACTGTTCATATTTATTCTTTCTTTATATATATATATATATATATATATATATATATATATATATATATATATATATATATATATATGAGGTATTTCTTATTTATTTTTTGGACCTTTATTAAAATATTTTTTATTTTTTTGTTTTTCCTGGGAGTATGGTCCGTTTACAAATGGAATTAAAATGTAATGGTGGTGTTGTATTTTCTGTATATTACATTTTTTTTTTAATACATTAACGTTTCGGTAATTTTTTTTTACTTTCGTCAGAATGCGTGTAGCTAAAAAAAACAAAGTATTTGATTAATTTTACTATTAAATTATTTACATATTATGTATTTACCTTGAACAATGATTCAGGAAGAACACTGCATTTACAAGTATACATTTATTTAAAAATTTTGTTCTATTGAAAATTTAATTTTCGCGGGATTCACAGAGTTCAAGATGACCACGTGTGTCATCTTGAAGTTAAGATGGTACTGAGAGAACAGATGGTATTTTTTTGTAGGTAATGAGGGTTGTTTTGGCTATTGTGGTTTAAATGGGCCTAGTTCGAAAATGCAATGCGTTTTTGGTTTTAGAATTAAAATTTTTTTTTGGTTCTTATTTTATAATGTTATTATATATTGTGCTAAGTTGTTTGGTATCTGCCTTAGCATTTACTGCATGTTTGTTTTTTTTTTTTGTATTTCTATCATCTCTAGGATTTCTCGTTTTTTTATATTGTTTTCCGTTTTCAAGATTTTTACTTTTTCAAAGTTAAAGGAGTGGCGATTTTCCGTGCTGTGTGTTGTTAAGGCCGTTTTATTTTTTTTTGTCGTATTTGTGCCCATTTAATCGATTTTTTAGATGTTGGCTTGTTTGGCCTATATATTCGCCTTCGCAGTCTTTGCATGGGATACTGTAGACGACATGTCTTTTTTTATCTTTTGGTATTTCCGATTTAAGTTTACTGTAGCAATTTTTTAGAAGGTTGTGATCCTTATGGCTGACCGTTACGTCGCATTTCTTGAACGTATTTTGGAGTTTTGCAGATATCTGAAATAATCTACGAATTAGTCGAATGATAGAAAAATGTAAAGATTTTGTAAGAAATAAACCATTATTCTACTCCAGATGCTTTCATTTAGTATAGTGAATAAAGCTCGGGTTCCAAATAAATCAAAAAACTCTTTATCTGTCTCCGTGGTTGGCCTTATTGGATTTAAGGATACATAGCAAAGCTCCATTTTTAAAACCATAAAAGGTAAATAAAACAATACTACCAATAGCCTTTACGTTCCTAATCTGAAAAGTTGAATAAAAATTCTAAAAAAGGCAATAGTACAAATGTACCGCTGCAGGAAAAATGATGATACGAAAGTTCAGGTGAAGTGTTGCGAGAAATTTGAAGTGTTTTAAAGAATGGCAAGTCTGCGTGTTTAATTTAGCTCACCAGAATAGTGATGGAAAGTAACGATGCTAATCGTTACAAAATAACCGTTACAAACCAATCACTAAAAGTAACGAGTCCTCTATTTAGAAAAGACTCGTTAAAAAATTCGTTACTATACCGAAACACCATTAGTCCGGGACGAGAACCAAAATAACTAAAGAAATATAACTACTATTTTATTCTCGCGAAACCAGACCGGCATGGCAGTCTTCTTTATAGTCACGAAACCGCTAACTAGGGGATTAGACACTGGATTATTTTAACTGTTTATTAAGCATTTGATGTGTCGGCGATTTCGAAGTTTTCGTGGTTTTCCGAGCAGCAACCCACAGGACAGAAGCGTTTTTTATACTTAGATGCAGGACTCGGCAGATTAAAAAAATTTCGCCAAAATAAGATAAGAAATAGTATTTCTAATAGAAAGAATAGATCTTATTCCTTGTTAACGGTCTAGCCGTTATCATATATGATAGTTCAGTCTTGAATTTAGTACGTTTTACGTCTGTCCCTTTACGTTTGTTGTTTACTTGCTAGTTATTTCAAGTGTGGCACATTTAAGTAGGTAATAATATCTTGAAATTTTTCTAACTAGATAGGTAGTAAATAATAAATATATTCTGAATTTACTAAAAATAGTAATGCCAAATATGTTTAATGCATAATAAAATATATTGAGCAGATATAACAAAAGCATTTTTGGGGTTAAGAAATGGAAATGCAGAAGAGAAGTTCTGTTTGGATTTATTTTATGTTATTATTTAATGTCAAAGCAAAATGTAATATTTGCAATTCTATAAATTCATATATTTCAAATTTAAGGAAACGTTTTAAATCGAAACTCCTAACAATATCATAAAATGAGCACTGAAAAACAAATCACTCTTTCAGAAGTTATCCTCGTAGTTAAAAGGCTCATGTCAACGTTGGAGGGAATTAAACTTAAATTTACAAGTCAAATGAGAGAAGATTTGATAATTTTTTTAGATTTACTTGCTGCTCGTTTTGGAGACCCAGAAAAGTAACAATGAGTAAAGTGACTTATCTTGATCTTCATTTCAAAATAAGAGGTATTGTTAAAAAAGATTATTTGGAACTTGTAAAAGACGAACTTCAGGTTGAATTACTTAATATAATAAAAAAGAAACATAGACAAATTGCTGTAAGTCAGAGAAATCAAATACAAATATCTGAAGAAATGACAATATGCGAAGATTGATATTATTTGGCAAGATTCTGATAATTCTATAATATATTTTGAACTTGTCAGCAGTTCAACCGCTTTAGCAATTGCAGAAATACGCATATACACAGAAAAGGCTAATTTGTAAAGAAAAAAAGACCCTCTAGTTTGGTGGCAAGGTAGAGAAAAAGTATACCCTTGGCTATCTCAACTGGCAAAGATACATTTATGTATAGTTGTAGTACTGCGAAAGAGTTTTTTTAAAAGCTGATCAAGAAATCGTTTAAAGGCAAAACACGTCGAAAATTATTTTTTTTAAAGCAGATTAAACATTTATAACATTTTTGTCTTTATTTCAAAATGAATATATAATTTTTTGTTTTTGTTAAATACGGATTTAAGAGTTTTTTTCTAAAAAATCTGGCATATTCTTTAATTTGTATATGATTTTCCATATTTCCATATATTATCTTTTAATACTTATGATTTAAACACCTTTTAATATTTATAATTGAAACCAATACATGCTTAACGTTCAGTATTAAATTTCATATTTAACATAGAATATAAATTATTTAATCAAAGACCCGAAGTATATGTTGTATATCACTTGCAGTATTACTTATTCGAATAAAAGTAACTAAATAACGATTCCAAAGTAACGAGTCCTAGAGACGAAAGTAACGAGTAGTTACAAGTCCTTAAAATTAACTAAACTTTCCATCACTACACCAGAACCAAAACCCGAATTTTTTCAACGTTGAATCTCCAAGATTAATTTCTTTTAAAGAAGTTTGTAACAATTTATTCAGTTTTGCGTTATTTGGAATAAAATTTAAACCAATTCTAGCGTCGAGTTATTTTAAACTCTGACCTTTCCCACTAAAAATTTTATTAATACTATTTGGGGTTCATTGTCAACGCTGTTTATGATAAACATAACGAAACATAATACGTTTATGCTATGATAAAAATCGACCCTCCCTAAATATTTAATTTAATTACGTCATTTATCTAAAAGTTAACTTATTTCAATTCTACCCTGCACTGAAAGCCATATAGAGACTTTTAGTCGTTTAGGGACAGAGAGGGCTTGATAATAGGTCTACATTTCTCTCTTGGGACTCTGTTTAGGCCCTTTTTCGCACTTGGTGCATTGAAAGCCAGTTCACAATGAATTTATCAACATTTGTTTATGGCGTAAAACAGGTTAACGAAAAAACTGTTGAAAATCGTGAACATGTTCGATTTAATTAATTCTTTAAAACTGCGTCCTTTTCGTGTGAAACAAATAATTGAAAAAAAAACGCTACAAATCAAGATACTCATATGATATTTATGGAGTTAACTAAGGCCTATGATAACATCACTAAACTATGGAAAACGATGACGAATACAAAAATAAATCATGTACTTATTAGAGCCGTACAAAGTCTATAATATATATATATATATATATATATATATATATATATATATATATATATATATATATATATATATATATATATATATATAATCATTTAATTTGCTAAAATGTTTCTTAAACCATCTTTCTATATAAATGTATGGGAACTTCTTTGGATTAGGTTTCAAAATTAATACTACTATTCTGTGCTTGACGTTTCGCCCAACGTAGTGGGCTTTTTCAAAAGTATAATCTAAAATAAAAACAAAATACAACTAACATGGTCACAAACGCACACTCACAAGACTTAGAATTAACACTCAACGGTACAATATTAATTAAAAATATCAATTTATGAAATAATGTGAAATTAAAAACCAAAAATTAAAATTAAAAATTACAAATTAATCCCAGATACGCACCTCAATTTAACTTGGCCAGGTTTCTTAGTAAATTATATGACGATTCCTTCAGTTACTGTCAACATAATACTTTTTTTTTATTGGGAAACCTTTTTACTCAGTTTTTTCTGATTTATAAATAAATTTTATCAATATTGATTATACAGTGTGTTGCAAACAATAAGGGCCACAATATGTGGTTTAGTTTATTAGGTTAAAACATATTTGGCTTAGGTTTTTGATATCTTGTTTGTCATTGATTGCTTGTTTTTCTTTTTTTATATGTAGCATTTCCTTTATTTGAAGTTTATGGTAGTTTCTTTCCTGGGTTAGAATCTTTGTGTTTGAAAAATCAAATTCATGTTTAAAATTTGTCTCGTGTTTGTGTAATGCTGTCGTTGCGTTTTTTTGTGTATTTACGTCCGTTCAATCTGTTGTCTAGATATTGTGTTGTCATTCCACTATATTTCTGTGGACAATTTAGGCATGGTACGGAATAGATAATGTTAGATTTTTTTTTTATGGGTCACCTTACTTTTTAACTTTGTAAATAGTGGTGACAAGTGGTAGTATGTTTTGTGGCAAACTTTAATATCGTGCTGTTTGAGGATGTGGGTAACTTTTTCTGACAATGAATTTATGTATGGTACATATGTTTTTGGCTTGTTATTATTATTATTTTGTGTAAGGATGTTCTTATTATACAGTTTGTAAGTTCGTTGTTTTAATATTCTGTTTGTGGGTTTTTCGGGGAAATTATTATCAGTTAGGATTTGTCTGACTTTCTTTAAAGCTTCTTGACGATATTTCAGAGAAGTTAGGGTTAAAGCTCTATCAGCCAAACTTATTATTGCGCTGATGTCTTAGGATTTCAGATGATGTGATTGATAGTTGAGGTAGCATCCCGACCATGTATCTTTTGTGTACCACACCGTCTCAATCTTTTTATTTTCATTACCTTTTTATGGGAAAATTGTAAATAAAACCACACCCCTCGTTCGAAGTAACTTTTAATATGAAGGCATTTAGCGTCTGCGCATTTAGGAACTAGAAGATGAACTTATGCGACTTTAATATTGTTCAATTTTTGGGATTTTATTCCATTTATTGCTTTTATGGGATACTATTAGTATTTATCTTATATATATATATATATATATATATATATATATATATATATATATATATATATATATATATAAGTAATTCAAACAGTTTCACACCAAAGTACATTATTACATATTTTAATAGTGCGAGCCAAATAAATGCAGGTTGCTGTTATGTTAAGACAAGCAGTTCTTGAGATAACTAACAATTGTTTAAGTTGTAAACCAGAATTTAAGAGACGTACTTACTTTGTAAAATTATTACAGTTACAACTTATGAGCAGTGTATTTTTCTTTGCTTATTAATATATATATATATATATATATATATATATATATATATATATATATATATATATATATATATATATATATATATATATGTATATATATATGATGTACACCGATTATTTCAAAACTGATCAGCCAATTTAAATGAAATTTTTAGTTTTATGTTCAGGAAGCTACTGCGGTTATTCCATATAATTATTCTTCGCTTTTAGCTAACTTTAGGAACTTCATTTTTTTTCCCAATTTATCGCCCTGACTACTATACCATAGTTGAGCTGTAGCTGGTTAGATCACACACTTATCTTTTCACCGCATGACCGACGACAGAATAGTAAAGATCACGAGAGACAAATCACCAATAGGACGTCTGAGTACCGGAAGACCCAGTAAACGATGGAGTGACAACCTCGCAATAGATTGAAACCAGGCAAAGAGACGAAGAATAACAAGCAAATTGCTTATATATAAGAAGGAAGAAGAAGATATAAATATGAACTCTACAGACCAACGAATGAGGTCTTTCAGCATAAAAACCTTATTTATGGTACATTTTATCATCAAACCTCTACAAATCTTTATAAAATAAAAAAAAACTATATTAAAAGTTGAATGTGAGATCCGCCAATATCTTTAATTGACGTCTTCTGTCTGGTCTTTGGTTTCGGTCCCTGGTCTTAAACAGTTTCTTTATCATTGTTCAAGTTTTCTTTCAAATATAGTTGTCAGGACAGAACGTCTTGCAGTAAGAGGCTGGACATTTTGTGAACTCATACAATAAATAACTGATTGGATAGTTTCCGTAGTGGATTGGGATGATGGCTTTTAGTCATACTACGCAGAGTTGTAATTTGCACCGTTTCAAGTTTTATCAGGGCTGAATTTCTGCAATTACTGTATAAAGGGGGCATGTATTCCAATTGACGTCAGTATATTACTTGGTAAATATGAGTTGGTATTTTTCCTGATATGCCTTTTTCTTTATATATTAGAATCCTAAAATACTTGGCTCTTTGTATGTATTTTTCAGTTCTACACTGTTAATTTAATATAATTTTGTGGACTATATTCACACTTAAATATTTGACTGATGGCTTGGTCTATATTTCTTGGTTGTTAAGTGATATAAAATAAATTTAATCCAGGCAAAGTAAAAATATTTTAATGACAATCGATACCTTCACAACAATAACAACAACAACACTATTTTCTTTAATTTTGATGATTAATTTGACGTACCAAAACCACTTTTTGTCAAAAATGGCGACAAAACACTACGGTCTGACAGCTCAATTCAATCTTTCATCCATTTTATTTTCTGAAATTCGCGGGGTTTAGTATGTTCATATCTGGCAACATTGCCTTTTCAAGACTACGGCTTTTACTGTCAAAAGTATGAAGTGACAGTTCACACCGCCATTCACACCACACTTTCGAGGATACGGGTCCTAATCTGTTGTTTCGTTTTAAAGTGACCTACGACGCGACGTGTGTCACATTGTTTCATACTTTCCATTGTGAACAGGCGGCATATAAAGCATTAGGGGGTTGCGTATTTGGAGTGATTGTTCTTTTTTACGCGGAGCGGCGGCTCATTGTCAATGTGTGGATTTAGATATACGCTGGGGTGAGATAATACGTCACTTAGGCTTACTATCGATGTTTGGGGATGTATACGTGAACGAGGGGATGAAATCTTCTCTTGGTAATTTTTTCTCTGTTTTAATGCAGTTAAAATTTTCTGTCACCGCTATGTATAAATATGTTCATTTTAATAATTATTGAATCTGTTTGTTTCATTAAATGTTATTAAACTAGTTAAACTTGTTTTACATGGGAATATTTTGTTAACATTTAAATACTTAATTAGTGTTAAATTTAAGAAAAAATTGTGTTATAATTTATAAGATTAAAAATTTTCGATTTTTTTTAACCTATAAAATAACGTGTTATTAAAATCATATGTCTCGACAGACTTCTTGTTCTTAACCGAAATAAAGGAATCAAATATAATTTTTTTTATTAGCTTGTTAAACCACCAAAGAATTTGCGTCTGCATCTCAAAACATCTATTGCAGGGTTGCCAGACCTAGGAAAATTTCCCTAAATCTAGGGAAGTTTGCGACATATAGGGAAAAAGGGAATTACATGTCTATTTTAGGGAATTTTTGAATAAGATACAATTTTGATAATTATTATATAAAAACTAAGAAATAATGTTTCATTTTAAGTGTTGACATACAAAACAGTTTACAACTCTTGACACTGTCGGACAGTCCAAGCCGTTTGAAAGCACAGGCCTGAAAAGGAAGTGGAAGGGACATCCTCGGTGGTCTTCCAATGGCCGGGTCAGGCTTAATCAAAGCCAACTGCGGTTAAGACCCTCGTCTGCCGCCGTTCCTGCTCGGGCGCCATGTCGCAATTAGCAATGCCCCTGGTGGTAGGGACATGTAGCTAGCGATCTATTTTCGACCACCGTAGTAAATGTATGGATGTTTCGTCCCGATACTGGTGGTGGACTCATCAGTGGGATCCACCGGTATCTTTCCCAGACATCCCTGTACTTTCCACAAACTTGAACCTCTATTTAAGTCCAGTTTTGCCGGAAAGCCGTGGTGAGATGTTATGTTCCACAATAATATATATATTCCTTTTGTATTAGTGCATTCTGAATGTAAATTGTTAGCTGTACCAATGCGGTTTCCATAAACTTGCCCGCTTAGAATATATGATGATGAGGATGCAGTGGCATCCATTACAGGTTTTCTGTTCTGATGTAGTCATTGTCTGCATTTATTTTCTCGTTTTTAGGATGGATGACTCTGCTAATATCATTTCACACAGCATTCGCCTGATATGGCATCGTGTTACTTATTTTTGTTTCCGATGTTCAAGTAGCTAAAGCAAAGATATTATTTAAGATCATTGAGACATAAAAAGAAATTTTCTGCATGAACTTAAAGCTATGCTATGAAACGTTAAAAGTCTGAAAAAAAAATGGTATTCTATGTATAATGCCTTGAGTGGAGAGTATTTTCAGCAAAATAAATAAAGTTTTATGATTCTTTTTTCGAAAATTTCGTTTATATCCGAACAGAAAATAAACAGTGTGGTTCAAAGAGAATGGGCAATCGCTTACATAAAAATAACATTATATTATATGATACACATGTTGATCAAGATACAGTGGCGCCTGTTCAAGAATTTCTCTTCTGATATAATTATCTACTGATTCCTCCATCGTTTTTTAATAAACGATGTGACATCAGGCGCGGATCCAAGGGGGAGGGGCGGTGGGGGCGATCGCCCCCCCCCCCCCAAGAGCTTTGAGTTTAGAAAAATGGACCCGATATTTCCTCTTATACTATAGTTTATTCAAGAACTAGAAAGAGTAATACATCATTTTTTATCCTTTTTCTCTTCGCAAACTACATGTGTTCTTTAGTCCGGTGTTTTTAGCAAAATTTGTAAGACACATATATTTTTCATAGGAATGGGTTAGAAATTTTATAATCAAAAATACCGGTCTATAATAATAGACTAAAACGTAGGATTATTCTTTCAAAAAATTCTAAGTTATAATTTAAATACTTACAAAATATCCATTGTCAAAAATACAAAAAGTTAAACATATATAAAAAAATAAATTCGTCCATATAATAATAAAATATTTTTGGGGCTATCGGTCATTTTATTATTAATTAAAAACATTTTTAGGGTATTTGACGTTTTAGTTTATTTATTTCTTAAACCATCTGCAGAACTACAATTAAACACTAAAAAGGGATTCAAATGTAATTACTTTTCTTTATGTTGTAATTAAAATTAGACCTACTTATTATTATTTCTATTGTACTGATATCTTAATTTAATTTACTTTTATATATGGAAATACGATAGCCCCAAAAAAATAAGATAAACATGTTAATTCTACACGCTTAAGAAAAAGACACAAACACTAATAAAATAATAAAAATAATAAAAAATTACGGCTAATTAGAATTAAATATATATAAAATTAAAGAGTGGGACACACTAAAATAAAAATATATAAAAAAATAAAAAAACATATAAACAACATTAAACAATAAAATACAACAAAAACAAAAATTTAAATAATAAATTGTGTTTACACTAGTAAACATTACGTATCTTATTCCTAATCAAAGTCAGTGAAACTATCTTCGCTAAAATTAATTATAATTGGTTCCTCTATCTCACCAATTATGTGATCGAGTTCTCACATTTTGTTTTATTCTATTATTATAGGGATTTTTCCCAATTTTCTGCAGTAATTTTATTCAAAAAATCTTTCAAAATTCTAGTTAAATTACCAATTTTATTAATTGTGTTATTTCTAGCAACTCTACCTTTTACTTGAGAGAGATATTTACGTCTCCAACGGACAGTTTCCGGACGATTTATAAGAACAGATTTTCTATTTGGTTTTTCCCAGCAAAAATTAAGTTCTCTGAGCAATTTCCAGGGATCAGTTCTTTTAATTTCAGGTAAATTGCGATCTTCAATGATTTTAGTTAGAATTTTGTAGATGGTTGGGATCTGCTTCTCATAATAAAATGTATATACAACCTCTTTAATTGCAGTTTTCATCTCTTCTTCCAACGAGGTTTTTCGTTTGCCTGTGATCGAATGTGGTTTGGTAGTACAAAACAATTCCAGTCGTTTTTTTCTCCTTCAGTATTCGGTACATAGTAGATTTTCCAACTCCTGTCATGTTGGAATATATCTCAACAGAGCTTTTAACATTATTATCTATATATTGATATCTGAAGGCATCATAAACATTCATCGTATTCATTGTTTTTCTTGCCATACTGTACTTTTGTGATATCACCGCCCCCCCCCCCCCCCCAAAGAGAGAGGCTGGATCCGCCCCTGTGTGACACTGATGGGTCGCAGGGATTTATGGTATGTAGTGTCAGCTTAATGAAACGTCATATAATTTTGAGAAAAACTGTAATAAATGAAAATCCCTAGAATGGGTTACCAATTTTTTTTATTGTGTATTAGGTGACCCGGGGTGCTGTACCTTTTTTCATGTGTTTCACTAAATTTTAACGATTTGTAAAAATAGTTAAAAAATGTAATATACATTTTCCGATTATCTATTATTTTCTTAAGGAAAAAACACTCTTCTTTGATTTCGAAAAATGACCATTTTCGAGATAAATACATTTGAACATTTCACTGCATCCAATTTGAATATTTTTTCTAGAAAAAAGCATTTTTGCTCTTATTGAAAAATAACAGATATTCCTGTTACGAAACTGCATTCAAATTAGATTGGTGTGTTCATTTATTACAATTTTGACTAACACTTTATTTTAAGAAAACTATAATGACACCTTATATTTGAGGGCGAATATATATTCGTGACTAGATCGTCAAGGGGATGTTTTTCAAAAAAAAAAAATAGTGAATATAATATGTTATTTTCTTGTGACCTACACGCTACCAAGAGCTTTCCCACCTTTTCTGAATCACTCTGTATATTGTTTTGAAGCTGATTTCCAATAAAGAGTTATTTATTCTCTATTTAATCTTCATTAAAGTTGCCTAGGACATTTTGGAATTGGAATGGGCGCCTACTCAGGTGTCTGAGAAAGCGCGGTATAGAGGTATCCATCACTCCCCATGCGGACAGATTACATGACGCCGCTTTTAAAACCCAACCTCTCCCCGGAGATATTTCTGTCAAGTAGAGAGGGTTGGGAGGGAGAACAAAACCTTCCAAAAAATGGATCCTGGTGGTATACTAATGGATCTCGACAAGATGAAAGAGCTGGAGCCGGAGTATTCGGTAGGACCACTGGAGTCGGAGAGTACTACCCTCTCGGACAATGTGCGACAATCTTTACAGCCGAAATGTATCCTATTCTACAGTGTGCCCATATCTGTGAGAGGGATATAGACAGAAACTGGGTAATAAATATATGCTCAGAGAGTAAGACTCCGATATTGGCATTGAAGTCCAGTCTCGTAACTTCGCGACTGGTATCTGAGTGCAAGAATTTACTAAATGGTATGACAAGGAACGGCTGCACAGTCAGACTCGTATGGGTCCCGGATCACTCGGACATACACGGGAATAAGGAAGCAGACCGTCTGGGAAAGTTGGGTTCGGCAACTGAACCGTATGGACCCCAACCAATATTTCCTGTCCCAATTGTTATTAGCAAAAGGGAATTAAAATCGTTGCTGGAAAGCAAATTTATGAATTATGGAGGGGAGCTCCTGGAATGAGATGCGCTAAGGAACATATAACTGGGCCTAGCGCACGGCGTACTTAGGAGCTTCTCTTCTTGGAAGGAGAAAGCTGCGAATTGTGGTGGGATTTCTGACAGGACGTTATCACCTCAGGGGCCATCTTCATAGAATCGGTGGGAAGTTAAGGGCCCAATGGAGTCCTAGGCATCGATGATCTAGTATCATCGCCTCCTTTTTAATTCATTCATTCATTGATCTTCATTAATACCCTTGTCTCTTTAAGACAGGTACATAGATATTAACCGCAAGAATCAATTCCTTCTAATTAGAGTAAAAATAAATTATTAATTAAATATCTCGAAAGCTGTTTTAGTTTTAACAGACTATTTGTTGCATACGCAGTAACTAAGACACCATTAGTAGCGTCAGATCTTAAAAAACGCGATCAAATGCGCATCAATTTATTTTACGCTTGTTAAAATGCTGAACCCTGTATAATATACAAACATTAATATCCCTTGTGAAGAGCTCCTCATTCCCTATTGAAGTGTATGTAAACACACTCGAGTTGGTGGCAATTAAAGCAAAAGGTATCAATGTCCCAATCAATCACGTAAGTCTGGGAAAGGGCATTACGAGCACGTAGCACAACGTGCCCGCTTCTTTGAGCCATAGATTTCGCTTTTGCAAGTCAATATTTAGCGAAACCTGATGCCCGGATACGTTTGTGTCTATTGAGGATGTCAATTTTCGAGATTAATGTGAAAAAGGGTAAGAGTTGTTCCTTACGAACTTACATTACGTCAAATATGATACAAAGTGAGTAAAACAATGTCCATATTTTTTTGACATTCGACTCGTAATCAAATTTTTTTGTCTAATATAATAATAAATAATAAAAAGAAAACGTTTGTTCACTCCCAAAAAATGTTATTACAAAGAAAAACGAAATCGTACAGAAAAAAAATTGCTAATTGGCCTTATATGCATGTAGCTTCTTATATAGAATTATAGATGACACTACGCAACAAATTTTAATTTATTTTTTGCGTAGTGTTAGTTTATATCTTGTATGAAAAGTGCATTTTTTATTAATTCTGGGGCGATAAACACAAAAATGAGCCTTTATGGCGTTCACGAAAAGCACATACTGTTCCACTGCTACAATCTTGATCCTTGTAACTATGCTTTACTTTTTGAAAGTTTAATTCTAATTGGGTTATTTTGTGTGGTTGGCGGTGTACCTGAATCTTGCTCAAGTGGGTAAACGTACAGAATCGGGATGCCGAACGTAAACAGATCATTTGGCAGCTACGTGGATCTAAAAACGAAAACTATGACTAAACTAACCTGAACTGACCTAAACTAACGTGAGGAATTTTTCAATGATTTTTGACATACCTCCTATTTTCAGGTCGTATAATACGAATTTGATAAATTTAGTTCAGGTTAGTTCAGGAACTAGCCACGAAAATAAAAGAAACCATAAACACATCGGTTAAAAAAGTCTGTTCAAAATCAATAATAACAAAGTCCTCCAAACTACAACCAAATACCTTGAGACTTCTCAAAGAAAGACGAGAAAGGACAGATCGAACAACAGACAGTTTCAAAACTCTAAACAAGAAAGTGAAACAAGAAATTAGAAAAGACAATAGAAATTACACCAATAAACTAATAAAAGACACAATAAGTGAAAACTGCAACATGAAAGCACTAAAAACAAAAAACTCAAGAGGCAAAACAAAAATTATAAAAATAAAAAACGCGAAAAACGTGACCGCCCAGGACGAAAAGGAAATAAGCAGAGCCATAGAAGAATTCTACACCAAGCTATATTCGCCACATGCACAACAAGAGCAACAACGAACAAAAAGAACCATACTCAACATAGGCTCAGAGGAAATCCCAGAAGTAACAAACTCAGAGATAAGAATGGCACTAAATAAATTAAAGAACAGTAAATGTGCAGGAGAAGACAAAATTACAGTAGAGATGCTGAAAATTGGCGGCAGAATAATAGAACAAATATTAAAGATTCTATTTAACAAAATAATTGAAGAGGGAAAAATTCCACAGGATTGGTATAACTCCGAAGCAATCTTAATATTCAAAAAAGGGGACAATACAAATATTGAAAACTACCGACCAATATCCCTACTATCACACACCTACAAGTTGTTAACCAAAATCATAACCAACTGCATAACATACAAACTCGATTTTTACCAACCTGTCAAACAAGCTGGATTCAGAAAACATCATAAAGAACATATACGAAAATGCAACCATTCAAATAAAAATAGACGACTAGAGGAAAACGAACCTCATAAAATTACAAAGGAAAGTGAGACAAGAAGACACTATCTCGCCAAAACTGTTCACCCTAGTCCTAGAGGACATTTTTAAGGAACTTAAATGGGACATCAAAGGTATAAACATCAACGGAATATACTTGAACCATCTCAGATTTGCTGATGACATAATCTTAATAGCAAGCAATCTCCAAGAATTGACGAAATGCTACAACAGCTAAATGACGTATCCGCATCTGTTAGCCTTAAAATGAACTACAACAAAACAAAAATAATGAGCCACGAACAGGCAAACATAACAATACAGAACCAGAGGATAGAAAACGCCGAACATTATGTATATTTTAGTCATGACATCAGACTAGGGAAATCAAATCAGGATGCTGAAATAAAAAGAAGAACACAGCTGACATGGACCGCTTTCGGTAAACTTGCATACATCCTGAAAAATAATTCAATTCCCATAAATCTAAAAAGAAAAGTATACGACACATGCATATTACCGGTGTGTACGTATGGATTAGAGACCATTCCCTCACCAAAAAGTCCGCTAAAAAATTAGAAACAGTCCAAAGAGCGATGGAAAGAAACATGCATGGAATATCATTAAGAGACAGGATTAGAAACACCGAGATAAGACGCAGAACGAAAGTCAAAGACATCGTGAAGGAGGTTGCAAAGATGAAGTGGCGATGGGCTGGTCACATATCCCGATATGAGGACAACAGATGGACACGAAGAATCCTGGAATGGAGACCGAGGGAGACAGTAAGAAGCACGAGAAGACCTCAAAAAAGATGGGTAGACGACATAAGGACAGTGGCGGGCAAACAGTGGATGAGATTGGCGAAGAATAGAGAAAGATGGAAATAATTGATAGCGACCTACATCCAGGAGTGGATGGACAGAGGTTAACAAAGAGAGAGAGAGAGAGAGAGAGAGAGATGTCAGTTTCGTTATAATTTTCGTTTTTAGATCGACGTAGCTTGCGGAACGATCTGTTTATTTTGGCATCCCAATTTTGTACGTCTACCTACATTTTATGCTACAATACTGGAATGACCCCATTTAATTGCATTTGAACCCCCAAGTTTTACATCCCAATAAAATTTAAAATCCACGACAAGGTGACAACATTGCATCACATGTTTCGATCTAAATCGTATACAACCCACCTTGCTGGCCCCAAAACAGTATAAAATGACAAAGACGACGGTCTCCTTACGTTTTATGGAAAATTCGCTTTTTTTTTGCGGTTATTTATGTAAATTCTATTAAAGAAAATATTAAATATTGTGTAGTTTTTGAGTATTTTACTATAAATCCCAAAATTTAAATGTAATGATCGGAAAATACAAGTTATATGAGTAAAAGTTTTTTTTTCGGAAAACCACCCAAGATCGGCGAAAATAACAACATATTCGTATTCTATAACCCAAAAATAGGTGGTTTCCACCTCCTCCAAGTTCTACCTTACTATTTAGCCACTTTCTCACAATGTCAACGTCGCAACCCTCTATTGTTCTAACAATACAAACATACTACGTGCATTTTTGCGGTAACATTATTAATATTTAAGGAAAAATGACATGACGTATCAGTAAAACTTGAAACTAATATTAAAAAGATTAGTTTATTTTCGGTTTAAACAGGCCTAAAATGGTAAGATTTAGTTAGATACATTTTGGCTGTTGTCCAGTGTAATTATTTTGGGAAAATATAAGTTTTCTAATTTCTAAATACACATATGAAAAAAATTACTGCATTTTTGTAAATAAAGTAAGAGCCCATCCAAAATGACCAATACCGATGTAGATATCGATAATCAAAGACAATCCGGCACATAACTGGTGAACGCCAATCATTTACCGCCTCGGAGTACATAAAGAGACACAATTCAGCCGCGAAGATCATTATCATCATCATCATCAAGAATTAACAGACAAATTCAAAATGTTGCAGAAATCATACGGTTGCTCAAAACAGGTCAAACCTCATCTCTAATTACTAAATCCAAGGGACAAGCATATTAATATCACTAAATACATAGACCTGGAGGTACAAACACGCAAAAACAGTAGCATCGTAGAGTGTTCTACTTATCAAGGGATTGGATCTTAGCGAATACCTATATAAGGCTATGCAAAAAGGGGTGCTACTTAGGACTGTTCGAACTGTCCAGCACAATAACATCCCCTAGTGCCTGATAATACATGAAGGACCTTCATGAAGCTCCATTCTTATGATATCTGAGTATATCTGGGACGAATGATGTTTCCCCTGGGGAGAGTGGAAGAGCTATTTGACTGAGTCTATGAAATAACAATAAAAATCTATTAAAGGCACTCAACACTTATTCGTGCTCTGAATTCAGTTAGTTTCTTGGAATTATTAAATGGAGCAGGACGAACCTAGAAAAACTGCCGACGAAAGTCAGTACACTTCTCACAAAGCTAGATGAACATTTTCCTCCTAGTGCTACTGAATGGACAACTCTACCAAGATTCCACGAAGGAATAGGATTAGTGAATACTGGCAAGCAGTTGGATCAACAACATAAAATTGTGTTCATATATTCAGAGTAGCGGAGTTTTCTGTTCTATACTGGGTTATATGCAAGGCAGGCGACTTAACACTACTGCGGTTGAGGGACACAAGAACTGACTTCTCATTACCAACCAGACTAAAGTAATCTTCCAGCCTGGTTACAGAAGCACCTTTATCAACGACATCTAAATGAGGTCAATCAGGGAACTATCGACAAATTAGCCTCGAACTATCTGGTTGATGTAAGAGTAAATGTTTACCGAAAACGAAGGCTTTTTTGGTAGATATCGAAAATCAATTCATCTCAACTAGAAACTCCTTCTCAATCCAGAATGACCAATGTTGATGTAAGACATCACAAATGATCCATTTGTGATGTCCTCCAACAGGAGGACACCAAAGATTTGCGGCATCAGAGAACAAGAAGAGACCCTACTTAGCCGCCAAAAATATTCGTTAAGATTTGGCAGAGAAATTCAAACTGTTGAAGATAGAGAAAGTACTATCAAAATAGCCCGGAACCTGTGCAGTCAAATGTAGTAATTCATCAAAATTCTTTTTGGCAATTCTACAAATAAGCTTGATATTCACAGGGATGTCTATTCTTTAATTCGCGGATTAAACAGGTCTATAAGGTCCTATTGACAGCTTGAAATAACTTCCGAAATAATTCGCTGCGTAAAATGTCAAGATTTTTAGATATTTGAGGTTAGATACTAAAAAAAAATTTTTTTTTGGCTAATCTTGGAGTAATGTAGAGGATGCGCAAAATTTTTTTGGTATTTTTTTCTAGTTGCATCATTAAATAGTCCTTCAAGTAAGCTAATTAATGATCATCTACGAGTTTTTTATAAAGTTACGGCCATTTTGATATGTGAAATATATCGCAACAACGCAATTTACATTCACATTAATCCTTTGAGGCATACATTTTTCTATGTATACATTTTTCTCAAAAATTTCAATTTTAATTTTCCCATTTATTGATATAATAGACTTGTTATTTTTTTTTCAGAAACTTTGATTTATTTACTGAATATGCTAGTCTAATATTTTAACTTTTCCGCGCTTTCTCGAGGTCAATGTCAGCATAAAATCTTGACATATTTTGTACAGAGCGTCTTAATTAACGATTTAGAGGCAGGACAAACACACGTATTTAACTAATTTATTTGAAATTGTTCTGGTTAATTTAGCCGTGCGTTTCCATAATAAATGCCACCAATTAGTGTCTCAATTCACAAATTTATCGTACGTGCAAATAGACCAGCGTTTAGGTCGCTTGCCAAAACGATTATACGCTAAAAATTGATGTAAACGGTATGAGTCTACATTGGGAGTGGAACACTATAAGTTTTATTTGTTACAAATATTTTGCTAGAAAAATAAGTCATTATAAGGTAAACACATGGATATTCGTCTAGGTCGGAGAAACAGAGCGAGGCACCCTGGAAAGAAAATGACATTTCGGACAATTCGAATCTTTGTTCCATTTAATGATACTTTATATCGCTTTAGTGAATTTGATGTGGTCGGCATTCACTCACGGACGAGTAGCGTAAAAGTCATCCAAACTTAGTTGTAGTGCAAGAAAACATCGTGTGAACCGATAGTGCAAGGTTATCATGTGACGTGCCGTAAGAATAAGGAATCCATGTGCATTAGTAATACCGTCTTATATAATATATTGCATGGATATTTGTCCGAGAAGAAGCTATGTTGGCGTTGGATCTCGCATAAAGGGTTTAGCTGGTAAAAAGGGTTGAAACTGCCCTTAGGTAATAAAAAAATAAAAAACACCCGGTTGTTCTACATCAAAAAGTACCCACACAAAAAAATTTTCGCCGCTTTTATGGACATATAACCTCAAAAAATAAAAAAATAAAACGTCTTTTTTTCATTTTTTGATGATATCTTCGGTTCTAATCATCATAGAAAGTTCTTTTTCTTTCATTTTGTAGGTTTTTTATTGCCTATAACAGGATGTTTTTTTACAAAAATTTTTGGCTCGAAATTCAAATTTTTATGGATGTTTAAAACTTTTTAAATTCAATAAAATAAAAACCAGGACAATAGCAAAGCCGAAAAAAAAGTATGACATTTTCTAGACGTCAAAACTATGTCCATGAATTTATTCAGATTTTTAAAACTGGCAAAATATAGTCAAAATCGTAAAAAAGGCATTTATTAGAATTTTTCGCATTTTTATCGAGTTTTGAAGCATGGAATTTTTTATAAATCCTCAGTTGTCCTAAAACTGTATATATATATATATATATATATATATATATATGTATAATATATATATATATATATATATATATATATATATATATATATATATATATATATATATATATATATATATACATACAGGCGCGGATCCAAGGGGGGGGCGGTGGGGGCGATCGCCCCCCCCAAGAGCTTTGAGTTTAGGAAAATGGACCCGATTTCTCGTCTTATGCCATAGTTTATTCAAGAACTAGAGAGAGTAATAAATCATTTTTTACCCTTTTTCTCTTCGCAAACTACCTGTGTTCTTTAGTCCGGTGTTTTTAGCAAAATTTGTTAGACACATATATTTTTCATAGGAATGGGTTAGAAATTTTATAATCAAAAATATCGGTCTATAATAATGAACTAAAACGTAGCCTTATTCTCTCAAAAAATTCTAAGTTATAATTTAAATACTTACAAAATATCCATTGTCAAAAATACAAAAAGTTAAACATATATAAAAAATAAATTCGTCCATATAATAATAAAATATTTTTGGGGCTATCGGTCATTTTATTATTAATTAAAAACATTTTTAGGGTATTTGACGTTTCAGTTTATTTAAATGTAATTACTTCTTTTTATGTTGTAATTTAAATTAGACGTACTTATTTTTATTTCTATTGTACTGATATTTTAATTTAATTTACTTTTATATATGGAAATACGATAGCCCAAAAAAATAAGATAAGTATATTAATTCTACACGCTTAAGAAAAAGACACAAACTCAATAATAAAATAATAAAAAACTTACGGCTAATTAGAATTAAATATATAAAAAATTAAAGAGTGGGATACACAAAAATAAAAATATATAAAAAAATAAAGAAACATATAAAAAACATTAAACAATAAAATACAACAAAAACAAAAATTTAAATAATAAATTGTGTTTACACTAGAAAACATTACGTATCTAATTCCTAATCAAAGTTAGTGAAACTATGTTCGCTAAAATTAATTATAATTGGTTCCTCTATTTCACCGATTTTGAGATCGAGTTCTCACATTTTGTTTTATTCTTTTATTATATGGATTTTTCCCAATTTTCCGCAATAACTTTATTCAAAAAAATCTTTCAACAGTTTAATTAGATTACTAATTTTGTTAATTGTGTTATTTCTAGCAATTCTACCTTTTACTTGAGAGAGATATTTACGTCTCCAACGAACAGTTTCCGGACGATCTATAGGAACAGATTTTCTTTCTGGTTTTTCTCAGCAAAAATTAAGTTCTCTGAGCAATTTCCAGAGATCAGAACTTTTAATTTCAGGTAAATCGCGATCTTCATTGATTTTACTTAGAATTTTGTAGATGGTTGGGATTTGCTTCTCATAATAAAATGTATATACAACCACTTTAATTGCAGTTTTCATCTCTTCTGCCAACGAGGTTTTTCGTTTGCCTGTGATCGAATGTGGCTTGGGAGTACTAACAATTCCAGTCGTTTTTTCTCCTTTAGTATTCGGTACATAGTAGATTTTCCAACTCCTGTCATGTTAGAACATATCTCAACAGATCTTTTAACATTATTATCTAGATATTGATATCTTAAGGCATCATAAACATTTATCGTAATAAGTTTTTCGTTGAGGAAAAAATGCCCTGGTTTAACGATTTGGAATAAATATAGAGGTGAAAGCCATATCTTTTGGGTATCTCACTAATCTAAAATAACATATAAAAACAAGCGCAAACAAGATAAATTACTAAGAACAAACTGTAAGTTGTATTTTGCTCACTGACAGAAATTAAATTAAACTATCAAAAATTTTATGTTGCAGTAAATTTATAAAATATATTTAAATATAATTAGATTTACGGCAGTTCTCAGTTACCTGCGGCACTGGAGCAGGTACGTTGGAGGTTTCGGTAACAGTTTTATTACTCTCTCTAATTCTTGAATAGAGTATAAGAATGTTTATGCTTGCGATCGCTCCCCCCCCCCTCCCAAAAGCTTTGAGTTCAGGAAAATGGAACCCATTCTGCCTTGTATATTAGGAATGAGTATGCCTCCCCCCCGTTGACAACTTGTTTTTCTTGCCATACTGTACTTTTGTGATATCACCGCCCCCCCCCCCCCAAAGAGAGAGGCTGGATCCGCCCCTGTATACATATATATATGTTAATGCAGATTTCACGGATTCCTCCGTGTGAGATGCAATAGCAGTGGATATATCCACATTATATATATATATATATATATATATATATATATATATATATATATATATATATATATATATATATATGTACAGTGGCGGCGCAAGATCAAAATTTTATGTGGGCAAGATATTTTGCGAGGCCCTCTGCTCGCACATGAATACAGATTTTTTAAAATAAAAAGCATTTGGCATTATTAAATTTTTATTCATGCAAAATCTAGTGAAACTCACAACTAACATATAAATATTTAAGATATTTAAAGCCTACCAACATTAAAAACAATTTTAATTAAATATTAAAGGAACAGAAATTTTCTACTTTTTACACAGCTGAATTGTTTAATTACGTGCTCGTAATCTAGCTTGGATGCTATATCAGCCTCAATAGACAAAATTGCGACCGCAGAAAGTCTTTCCTGTGACATTGTACTCCTTAAATAATTCTTAATAAGTTTTAATTTTGAGAAGCTCCTTTGAGCGGAGGCTGTACTAATTGGTATTGTTAATAATATTCTTATGACGATGTATATGTTTGGGTATATTTCTTTTAAGCTATTTTCTGTAATATATTGAAGCAACTGTTTCACATCTGTTACGAAGTTAGGTAAATTAGGGGTCATTATTTTTAATTCTTCATATAATTCGTAAGGTTGAAAGTCACTGCTCTCACCCACTCATAGGACTGTGTGTAAATCTTGACATTTTTTTAATATTTGATCGTGTGAAATATTTTTTAATTTACTTATATCATACAGAAAACCGAAATTTTCATGATGTTGATATAAAGCCATAAATCTCAAATCCATATTTGTAATAACTGAATCAAGCATAGTGTTAAAAAAATTTGCTTCATACCGGCTTTTGGGAGACTGTATATGTAGATCCTCACCTTCATAATCAAATACCCTTTTCTTTTTGGCTACTCTTTTATTTTTAAATTCGTTTGGCAGATCATAATAGCTTCTGTCAATAAATTGTTGAGCATCAGACAAGCATTTTTCAAATCCAGTTTGCCGATATTCTTTGATCCAGTCACAAAATGTATGCAAATGTTCAAGGGCAAAGTGCCTAAGGTTGTCATCTTTGGGATAATCTTCATCGCCATTATTTAATTGTTGTAAGGGGCCGTTTTGAACTATATCATGACGCTGAACATCTGATATGGGTATCGACCACATTCCTGGATCAAAATTATCAAATACTTGTTTAATTGCGTCACTCGCATCCCTGCTAATTGGTGGAGAACAAATTTTCATTTCTTTTTCGTGATCTAAAATCTTTATATTGCTCTCGGGCAACACAGGAAGTTCGTCGACGGAATTTGATTCGTTAGATATTGATTTTGTATCTATTTCAGACTGTCGTTCGGTATCAGTATTCAGTGGTTCTACATCAGTGCTTCCCAAATTCATAGGAATCTCAAACATGGCTGAATGTTTTTTAGAAGTCGACGCAATCGATTCACATGGTTCTGTACTACCAGATGCAGTTGGATTAAGAAACTTCATCATACCTGTACTTGGAGCCTGGTTTGATACTGCTCTTACAGCTTTTCTTTTTCGTTTTGCTGATCCGGATTCCCATTTTCTCCTGGCATCCCTATCTCCCTTAAGGCCTAGGCCGGACATGTTATGTTATGTAATCTGTGGGCAAAAACAATAATACCATTTAAGACATAATAGCTCTCGTGGTCCTTAGCCTTTGCTTATCCATACATACATATCTACCTACACATATAACATAAAAAAACTCCACCGTCTCGTCTATCTTTCTACCTGCTCGGTTTAGGTACCTACATAATACTACTAAATAATTAGAGTTTACTGCTTTATGTCGAATGTCATGAATGCCCATATAATTATTAGGTTCCGCGAGCAGAATCGAATCTGAGTCGTCCGCTTTTGAGGGGGACACTCTTGCCGCTCGGCCACTAAAAATAAAGTAATAAAGTATTATGTGTAAATAAAATAATTTCCTACCTTACCAGGTACAACTGTTTTTTTCGGCGCCTACGCCGCCTCTGTATATGTATATATATGATTAAGACAAGACTAAGACAATTTTAGGTTATTTTATTATTTCAGATACTTGATCATACCTTGTATTTTTTTTTAAATACAAAGTAACATAGAAATAAATCATGTCGGTTCATGAAAAAATCTTTTTCGTTTAATATACAAGTAAGTGTTAAGAAGTATTATTACTATTTTAAACAGTAAAGCAATAATTAACGTATTAAAAATCTAATATATAATATATATATATATATATATATATATATATATATATATATATATATATATATAAATATGAGAATGAGATTTCCCCCGAAACGTTAGCTGCTTACAGTCCTGAGAGGGCCTCAGCACATACACGGGCTGCCCGAAAACCTTCGATTACACATCACACACACACACACACACATATATATATATATATATATATATATATATATATATATATATATATATATATATATATATATTTATATATATATATATATATATTTATATATATATATATATATATATATTTATATATATATATATATATATATATATATATATATATATATATACATATATATATATATATAAATTCATGGACATAGTTTGGCGTCTAAAAAAACAACATATTTTTTTCGATCCTGATATTGTCCTAGTTTTTATTTTATTGAATTTAACAATTTTCGAACATCAATAAATATTTGAATTTCGCGCCAAAAACGTTCGTAAAAAAACACCCTGTAAATGGTAATTCCAGTAAGTCTAATTTTTTTTCCTCTTTTGATCTTCATTCGTTTCTGTTTCGAAAGGTCCGTCTCACTTTTTTTTAGAGAAAGCAATATCTCAAATTAGACAACCACAAAAACACTTGAACGTAGTTGAAACGTCTAACGAGCCGCTTTTATTACCTTTTTCGAGATATACATTCTGCAGCAACTGTAAAGTAATTAATTCGACGTTTGTAGTCCTCAGGGAGTGGCGTTTCGTAACTGCTTAGTATTTATATTTTGCCACGTTTTTATGAACTTGCTTTCTCGTCTGTCTGTTTTATTTGTTTGTTTTATTTGTTTGTTTGTTTGTTGGGCACAAATTTTGCAATCGGTTTTAAACTAACTTTTCGATGAGCTAGAGACTTGAGACTTTAAACATCGCACCATATCCCTGGAAGCAGCGCAGATTCTGTCGAGAATATCACTGATAAAGTTTATGGTTCGTGAGCGTTAGGACAGACCGAAAACCAACAATTCGCTACTGACAAAATGATAGACAGAGTGGAGAGACTTATGTACGATGAACTTATGCTTTTATTTCCAATATCTAGACCTGTCCGGAGAGTCTTTGGGAAGATGGACTACTTTCTCTGCCAGCCTCTTTCAAGGTATAAGTGCTTCAAAAAGTACCTCTATAAGAGACAGAAGTCAGTATCGCGGTTGGGGCGGCCTCTGGCGGCTCTAATTTGCGCTTCGTGGAAAAATTTTGGGTGTTTCGTCCCGCTGCGAGTCATTGGACTCATCAGTGGGATTCTGACTGACACCTTCCCAGACACCCATTGTGCCGTACGTGCATTAACTCAGAAGTGATATTTGAAGAGATTTCACGTCGGAGAAGGACGGTAGGATAAACGTGCTTCTACGATACCCCCGCCTTCTAGACATCTCATTTGGCGTAGCCCTTCAGGATCTGTAACCCAGTTTCTGAATGCGACGACAACTGAGAACTTGTGGGGACTAACACTCCGGACGTGGATTCACGTTAGCAGACGCTAACGACCCCTGGGATGCCATATTGCAGTTAGGCCGGCCCCTGGCGTAAGCGATATTTGAAGAGATTTCGCGTCGGAGAAGGACGGTAGGATAAACGTGCTTCTACGATAGCAAGGTCAGACAAATGTCCATATTATCAACAAATTGATGATGCAGACCACATATCGTTCTCTTGTCAAATATGACCGGAGACTAAAGAGGAACGACCCTGAAATACAGGAAAGTACTTTAATGTAAGAAACATGATGGAATACTATCAGATGACATTTGAAACAAGGCGTACAATATTGATACGAAAGTAATATTTAAACTGTGCTGAAGTAATGCGAAAGCAGTTTCAGCACACTCACTGTATGAACACAGAGGGAACATATTTTTAGTCGGTAGACAGCTTCATAGAGGGACTGAATTTGACACTCCTAGCCACCAGA
Organism: Diaprepes abbreviatus; assembly: GCA_034092305.1. Classification (NCBI taxonomy): domain Eukaryota; kingdom Metazoa; phylum Arthropoda; class Insecta; order Coleoptera; family Curculionidae; genus Diaprepes; species Diaprepes abbreviatus. The sequence continues at coordinate 2,469,471 of JASJET010000138.1, read as the reverse complement.
ACAACAGAACGAAATGTCTTTAGAAGATTATTTTTCCTCTCTAAAAAAAGGTATATAAATACGTAGAATACGAAAAAATTGATCAATCGATTATGGGAAGAAGTTGGTTAGCAGCATCCCTAGCGATAGACCCTATATTAAGGTGATCGCGCCTTAGATTGAAGACTAGTATCCCTAAAAACGCAAGACCTTTTTAATTTCGCTCTTTAAGTAATAATAATTTGTCAACACGGTTGCATATTGTATAAATCGGACTCCTCTAAGAGGTCAGAATTAAAGAACAAAAAATTCAAAAAGGTCTAGAAGGAAGTGTGCTGCTTGCAGGTTCATCTTTTGAGGAGGATCTGCAGGGTGTCCAAGAAAATGTGGGAAATATCCCTGATATGAAAAAAACACGTTAAAGAAATACTACGAATTCATATAAACTTTTTTTCGAATAGGCCTCCTTTTCGGAGATATGGGCTCCCAAACAGCTGCAATGGAATCAAGTTTTTTACACATAATTATTAATACACTAGGTATATTTCACTTTTTTTAGATATGATGTATACCAGGTAAGACCCTTCAAATTACTATCTAAGAAGATGTTGTGCAGGGACGGACTAGCTGTGACACTTATGAACCAATTTTTTTACACTCTCTATAATTAGAACTTTGAACAACATTTTTTAGATATCTTTAATTATTGACTAAAAATTAAGTACTCTTCATTCATATCGCTAATCCTAAGCCTTTTCGAAGAAACGTCATTTTATTTACACTGTTAGTCCCCTAATTTTTGTCGGGTTGAATATGAAAAAGAGGAATTTTCCCTCGTCACCATAGTTTCAACAAAAAGTTAAACTAACTGCTTAATTAAAGACTTCGTAAGAGGGTTCAACATCGGCTCCATGAAGTCTGATATATTCGCGGGCACTGCGAATTGAGGACTGCTGTACCTGCCACATTAACTCAGCCTTGTTCCTTATTTAATCACAATGAAACGGACTCTTCGTAGAAGTTCCTCCCTACTATCGACCGGAGTGGAGTACACAAAGGTTTTGAGGTGTCCCCACAGGTAAAAATCCAACGGCGTTAGGTCGAGAAATCGAGGAGGTCATTCAATAGGTCCCCTCTACCTATACAGAGGTTTGGATAGACGTTATTCAGATGCTCCCGCACAGCAACGCTGAAATGAGGTGGTACCCCATCGTGTACGTGTTACGACGGGTTTCAAGTGAGAAATGCTCTACTAAATCATGAAAAGCGTTCTGGAGGAACTCCAAATAAAATTCTCCATTTAGTCGGGGTGGCAATACTAAGGGCCCAATCAAAAAATTGACAATGATTCCTGCCTAGATATTAATTGATTGGAACTGATCCAATAGCCAGTTTGCAAACAGCAATCAGTTCGTGCATTTTTTTTTCTGACCAGGAAAAGTACGATTAGGAGATCTGTCGTGATATAACCTCCTGACTTCCAAAGCATTGCAGGATGCAAGACCATACATCAGATGCATATCTACATACTCAATAAATGTGAATTCCATATTTTGAATTACTTCACAATTAAAGTAAATTAATATCAAGCAATGTGAAAGTTGACAAGTTCTAAAATGCAGGCTATTTACTTCTTCCGTACCCCGCAACGTTTGCAAAAACAATGCTTTTTTTTTGGGCCGATAAAAAGAACGCACATTTTTTGCGAACCTACGTCGAACTGCAATTCACAGAATTAGACGTTTTTAACTAAAGATATAAACTCTAATTTTGGATCGAATTTTTTTATCCTACGGTTGAACATTTGAGAGAAACAAAGATCTATATTTTAGTTAAATACGCCAAATACATGATGTAAATAAAATGAAGTTTTTTCGAAAACGGCTAGGATTAGCGACATGACTGAAGCAGGTGCGGATCCAGCAGGGGGAGCGGTGATATCACAAAAGTACAGTATGGCAAGCGAAAGCAAGTTGTCGATGGGGGGGGGGGGGGAGAAGTCAGCAACATTCCCATTTTTAGTGTAAAGCCCGGGTCGAGTCTATTTTTCTGAATTCGAAGACTTTAGAAAGCGATTGCAAGAAAAAACAAGTTGTCGACGGGGGGAGGGGGGATGCCAGCAGCATACACATTTCCAGGATAAGAGGCAGAATGTGGTCCATTTTCCTGAACTCAAAGTTCTCGGAAGACCGATCGCCTCCCTCTTGAATCCTCGCTTGGACTGAAAAGTACTTAATTTTTCGTCAATAATGTATGTAAAAAACGTTGTTATCATACAAGACGTAACAAAATGGGGTCATGAGTGTCACAGCTAGTCTGTCCCTGCAGCAGCGCACAATTTACATTTTTGGGCTCATGAAAACCCGCACGCTATCATTCAAAACAAACGCCAACAAAAGTTTATTGTGAATGTGTGGACTGACATCATCGGAAGTAACCTTATAGGCTTATTTGTTTTATAAGTAAAACTCAATGGTGAGATTTATTTACAATTTTTGCAGCAAAATTTAAATAATTTATTAGAAGATGCATGATGGAGCTCCATCACATTTTAATCGTATAGTATGTCAACACTTAATAAACATTTTTGACCCTGGATGGATAGGTCGTGGTGGGCCTGTTGTATGGCCACCAAGATCTCCAGACCTTAATTCCGTTGACTTTTACTTTAGGCGACATCGAAAAGTACTTGTTTATTCAACACCAATAAATACTAGAGAAGAACTACTAGCGAGAATAGCACAGTATGGAGTTTTTCGCATAAACACCGATTTATCTCGAAAACCTCCAGATTTGTCGAAATAAATTGTATTTTTCTAGAAGAGGAATAATCTAAGTATAAATTAGTTTTCAGCTCTGTAAAATGACACTTGTCAAAAATAAGGTCCAACGGGTGTGGCTGCAAGTCCGTTCCTGATGTCTCTGATGATCTAACACATCTACTGTGGTATGGTTTAATGAGTGTTTATGGCCTCTATAAAATATTAAAATTTTATTAAATTATACAGGTCGGTTCAAAATTTGTATGCTCCCTAGAAATTAGGAGATCCTTAATGGAATATGTTATTGTTTCCTGCGAGACCATTAGGAGGTTGAAACGCGTATGAAGTTGTATTTGCAGGAAATAAACCTTCAATTGCTTGAAAAGAGAATAAATATAGGCAACTCGTTAAACAGGGCAGTAAAAGATTTATTTCTTAATGAAATCTTAATAGAAAGTAATTCTTAAATTGCGCAGCACATTCAGCATAACCCTTGAATCGGCTCTGCCAGTGCATATAAAACTAAAATAAACCTCGAATTTAATTCAATAAGCTTAAGGCAATCTGCTTAAATGCAAATACATTACATAGTAATGCTCCTTGCTCTCAGGTTGTTCTTGCAACTAGAGAACTACATTAATTAGTTCAGGGAATATAGCGGAGCAGTATGTTTACACTGCACTTACAAGTCGTAATTAAAACTGTCTTACTTGTACGTTTTCGATCACCCTTCTCGGTTGCTTGGCAAATAGGAACAGAGTAGTTTTCGTCCATTGGGAGGAAATTAAAAATTTAGGAAAAATGTCATTAAATAATAATGAGTGTTTTTGAACAAAATCGAATTACAGATTATGATTAAGGTGTGATATATTGATAGATAAATATTTAAGTATTTACTAAAATACATAGAAAGAAAATAGTATAATACAGGGACTTCCTAAAAGGACTGTACAAGGTGCAACGTTTTTAAAACTTTCTTGTATAAGGTGTCCCATTTTCGACACTTTTAGGGGGTATTGGAGTTATTATCAAAGATAGAGTGTTATGGTTTTCACTTTACTACTTGCTAACGAAACGATAGATTTCAGTGTCAAATTTGTAATGGCTCTCTTGGTTTTAAATCTACAGGGTAATTTTGAAAATCTTCGTTCTTTAGATACATCTCGTATTTGCGTTAATTTCTCAAAAAGATGTAAACTAATTTTTACAGAGTTTTTTACGTAGAAATCAGTGGTGTAGTCAGTTCTTTTTTTAAGTTTAGTTTTTGGGATAGTAACCAAACTTTACAATAATTTGCTTTATTTGTAACAGTAGACCATGACCAATTTATAAGAAACAAATGCAAAATAATAATTATACCAAAAATTAAACACTTAATGATTTTAAGCCAAACGGCTCGCAGTCCCTCCAGGGAATAACTCATACCAGGTACACAAAGATACCAAAAGTATGAAGCTCTGTAGGAACCCTTTCCATGTTATCGGGTCCTAGGTGACGTGGTCAGCTGTATTTCCTACGAACTTTCGGACGGTTCGCGCGGTTGCAAGGAGAACTATTTCCTGAATCGGCTTATACAGATGCTCACTAAAGCCCAGTCTCTTGATGTTCAGCAGAAGGTTCTTTAGTATCACTCCAGTAGTTGATAAAATTATGGGAATCGTTTGGACGCTGTTCATTGTCCATTGCCTTCGGATTAATACCTCCAGATCTCTGTATTTGGCGATCTCCTCGTTGTATTTTGGCCTTAGGTTGTTGTTGTTAGGTACAGCAACGTGTGCTGTGTAGTTCGTCTAGAAATTTTATCTGTTATAATGTCTGGTCTGTTATCAACAACTGTCTGATCCGTCAGAACCGTTTGGTTCCAATATAACTTGAACTTGTTGTTCTCAAGAATAGGTTCCGGATTGTATTTGTAATAAGGCACTTTTCCTACCTGCAATAGGTTTAACTAATCTGTTAACTCTTGGTGGCATATCTTAGAGGCTGAGTCGCGTCTTTCCTTATACTCGGTTGTGGCAAACGCTTGACATCCTCCAGTTATCTGGATTGTCTCTGATGTTCGACAGCTATATCTACATTGGTTATTTTCTATTGGGGAATCTATGATGATGAACTTCCGGTACAACCTGGTCTTGGATAGCTAACAAAAAGCCCTCCGTTTCCGGAAACATTTGTCCTGAAATCAACCAGTAGTTCGACGCTGAGTTGTCAACATTGTCATTTAGATGCCGTCCATAAAGTGGTTTCTGTAACCAGGCTTGTAATTTATCTTGGTCTGTTCGGTGGTGAGAACCAATATCCCGTTCCCTCAGCTGTAGCGGTGTTGAATTGTCTGCCTCGCATATTGTTCGATGTAGTGTGGAAGAGTCCATTAACCTATGGAAATAAGACCGTAAGTTTATTATTTGTTGATCGAGCTGCTTACAAATATCGACCAATCCTTTTCCTCCTTGGTATCATGGAAGAATTGTACGTTCAATAGCACTCTGAAGCTGGTGTTTGAGTGCTTCTGTTCAGAGTGCCTTTATTTTCCTTTGCAGGTTTTCGATGTACGTCTTGCTCCAATTTGAAATGCCAAATAAGTAGCTAAGCGCAGAGCATGCGTATATGTTGAGTGCCGTATAGAAATTTCTACTATTTAGATTAGTTCATAAAACCGGTCTTACCCTCCAATTCGTTTAGCCTGTTTCATGTTTGTTTTGCTTCCATTGTAGCTATGGTTTCACCATTCTGCATTTCAAATGCTCCAGGCTGTATCTTTCCTTTAACGATGTTCAAAATACAGCACTTGTCAAAACCAAACTGCATTCCGATATCCCCGAAGAACTCCTCGACAATTTTGAGCATTTGCTCCAGTTGGTTTTTGGTAGAAGCCATCAGTTTAAGATCATCCATGTATAGAAGATGATTCAATCTTACTACCTCTTGGTTCTTGTTTCTGATACTAAAGCCGTATCTGGTGGAGTTCAAACGGCGTGACAGTAGGTTCATTGCACAATAGGCTTAGTGATTTGCCTTGAAATATTCCCCTTAATATTCTACTTAATTATTACATTTTTTACTTTAAACAACACCGTTATTATAAAACCAGAATATTGAAATTTGATTGCAAAGAAATAAGAACAGCATTATTTCATAAAACCAAAGTGACAATAACAAAAAGAAGCACTGAAACTAAAAACAACCAAGATAGTGTTCAAAATGACGGCCGTTTTCTCGAATATAATATCGGTACAGTTTTGTTATTCTTCTAATTGCATTTAAATTAATCATTGGTCTATTATGAAGAGTTTGGAAGGCCAAACCATTGCCTCACGAACTTCAGCTATAGATTCATGTCGTGTCTTAAACATTTGATTTTGCACAAAACCTCATAAAAAAAAATCCAAAACGGAAAGATCGGGAGATTGTGGGGCCATTTCACTGGCACATTAGTACCTATCCATCTTTGAGGAAAGTTATTGTCCAAAAATGGCCTTAACAGCCTAGAGTTGTGGTACGCGGCACCATCTTGTTGAAGATAAATGGAATTGAAACATATCCAAGCAATTCTGGAAAAATTTCCTCAAGGATTTAGTTTTAAAAGAATATTATCAAACGATTCAATCTGACAAACTTTTATTATCGCAACAATTTTACAGATTAATATGCTAGTCTATTATTAATAGTACTACCTTTAACATCAAACCGATTTCTTGCTAGCGTAAAAGTCATTACGGCTGTTTTCTCTTAGTTATAATCAATGCATTGTTAAACCTTCATTCCGAGCAACTCTATCTCGAACTGATCTTGTGCTTTAAGGAGAAATCTAGTGTCATCGGCATAAGAAATAAGGAGAACTGAATGATCACCAGTTGTACTGTTTAGATTATTTTAAAAAAATTATAAATTTTAATTTCAAATATTTAAATAAAGGTTAGAGAACACCAATAACATAATGGGGACAGCTGACTATAGTTGTATTACCTTTTCGGTATCATAACCTCAATTTATTTTATTTATTTGTACGTTTAAGATATTATGCAATCATGTAATTTTGTACGTTCAAAATGTGTGTTTTTCTCACGATGATTCCAACAGATAACCAAAAATTGAAACGAATGAATATTGGCAAATGAGTAAATAATGGGATAAAATTTACATTTTGAGAGCCAAACTGTTGATGTATTATTTGAAAATGTAAATCTATTTTTTTAGCAGATATATTAATATTTTCCTAATTAATAATCATTATTTAGTTAAAATATACTCCAATACATCAGAAAAAATATAATTTCCTGTTCTTTTTCTACCTTATCGGCAAAAATTTAATTTATGTCTTTACTGACGATGGTAAGCTCATCTTATTCTGTAGATTATATTCTAGAGAGTATCTGTCAAATGGCGAACTACTAGTCTATTAAAATGTGGTTGAAGAAGTCAGACAATTTGAGCCAATTTTTTAACCATAAGAATACATTTGTTTGTTGTCGATCGTATCCTCGAACGATTCTCGCTATCTTTTTCTTTCCTATAAAAAAGGTAAATAGAAAAAGTAAGCGATAAAATACTAATACAACAGAGCGTCTATACTGTCTTGTAGGTTAGTTTAATATTAAGAAATCTGGAATGTCGAATGCTATATTTTCGCCCAGTTTTTGATATACTAAGTGATTTTGTGTTGCTACTGACAATTTATTATATTGTTCAATAATCGTTATGTCCCAGAATATCGCGAAAATTATAAAAATGACCCAAAAGTGCATGTTTTTAACTTTCCAACCGATAATCTTTTGCGAAAAAAATGGCTGAGGACTTTTCCTCGAGAGGATTACGAACTTAATCAAAATTTCAAAGTTTGCAGAATACATTTTTCTGAAGGTAATATAATTCTGACAATTTTAATGCAGGACCCACAAACAGGTAAAATTGTTTCATATAGTTTGAAAAATCCTCGATTGAAAGAGGACAATGTTCTAAATTATCCTAAATATTTTTCTGAAAAAGGCCAGAATCGTAAAAGTAAAGGGAAAAAAGTAAAATTTAAAAGCAGTCGAAGAAAACAAACAAGAGCATACCAGTAACAAAAAATCAATATATTATCAAAATTTTGAAGAGTTCTAAAATTTGGTCATCACTTTTAAAGTTAAAAGAGAATGGTTTTCAATTACTAAAGAATTGAAATGAAATTATATTGTTAAAGCTTGAATATACCCTGACCCTTTTTCTATAATATGTTCAATTGTTGCTGACAAAAATTAAAAATTAAAAGCTTTTTTATATGGTCAATACGTCAGCGTTTCCGTATCAAAAACAAAAACTCCATTAACTGCTAGTAGATTGGATGAAATTCTAATTTTGGTGATAAAAATGATGTCAACTCCTTTAGATAATAAAACTAATAAGGCCCTCGATAGACCTAGTTCATGCAATTCTATGAGCCTAGTTATGATGAAGTAAAAAATATTTGAAAATTTGTCTCAGATATTCTTGAAAATTTAAAAGGCTTTGGTGAAAGTTTACTGAATGTTTATATTTCATTTCTCAATTGTTGCCTTTGCTTATTATACCAAAAGAAAGATCTAGAAGAAGATATAGAAGACCTCGATCTAAGCCTTAACCTCTTACAAAATATTTTCATTCGCAGAAAAAAACATAACACTTTTCACTAATATTTCCAATACTTATATAGGGTGTCTCAAAAGAAAGTACACATTTGTTTTGCTTATTGCGTGAATGCAACTATTCCGAGCGGCGCGGGGGGTATGTCAATCGGTAGCCTGGCTCTTAGGAATTTAGTCGCTATGAAGCGTTTCTCGGGAGCGGACCGTGCTTTGTGCGTACGTGAGTTTTACAAAAACGGTAATTCGGCGACTGTAGCGCGTAGAAAATTCTGCAATTTTCGACATATTCGTCACTTAAATGATGCGCCAAGCGCTCGGCTTATTGGAAAATGGGTCCAGAAGTTTGAAGAGACCAGTTCAACACTAGATAAACCAAAATCCGGGCGTCTTCGAGAACGGTCGAAAACGTCGAGAGTGTTACTCAGTCTATTCGTGACTACCCAAACGTTTCGATTCGTAAGCGTGTTGTTGCTTTAAATATGCATAGGTCATCATTATTCCGCATTTTACCCAAAGATTTAAAGCTGAACCCCTATAAAATTCAGTTGGTGCAAGAATTGAAGCCTCAGGATGCTGGTCGGAGGCTTGACTTCGTAAACCAGATGACTGAACGCTTTTCAACGTTTACCAACATCTTCTTTTCGGATGAAGCCCATTTTCATCTTAATGGTCATGTAAACCAGCAAAATTGCCGCTATTGGAGTGCAAACAATCCAAAACACAAACATCAGAAACCTCTACATTCACCGAAAGTGACTGTATGGGCTGCGATGTCGGCGCGAGGAATTATCGGCCCGTACTTTTTTGAAGATGAAAGGGAACGCACAGTAACAGTGACTTCAGAGCGGTATGTGGAGATGTTAGACGACTTCTTCGTACCTGAACTGCAAAATTTTCCTTGCTATAACCAAAGAACATGGTCCCAGCAAGACGGAGCAACTTCACACACGTCCAACATGTCTCTGCCACGAGTGCGCGAAATTTTTCCTGGCAAATTGATCTCAAAGAAAGGTGACATAAGTTGGCCTCCACGCAGTCCTGATTTATCACCTATGGACTTTTTCCTATGGGGTTATGTCAAATCAAAAGTTTACGCCAACAAACCGACTTCCCTGGCACAATTAAAAGAAAATATCCGCAACGAAATGGCAGACATCACGGAGAATACCTGCCGAGCCGTCATGGGCAATTTTAGTGCTCGATTAAATGAATGCCGTGAGCGCAACGGATTACATTTGGACGATATCATTTTTAAAAAATAAATTCCCAAACAATGTATTTTAATATGTAATAAACATTTTTTCAATAAAGTCCTGACTTTTTTTTAAATCGTTTTTTTCAATGTGAACTTTCTTTTGAGACACCCTGTATTAACAACTTCTTAACACAACTAAATCAAAACTCTTATTACTATTTTCTAATGTCTTCACTGTTCAAATACAATATACATAAATTGTGACAATTCATGCCGAAGCATTTATTTCAACATGACAATGCTCGGTCTCACGTTTCAAAATGTGTAAAAAACTATTTGGGAAATGTTATATGGGACATTCTACCCCATCCGTCGCGCCGTATTCACCAGACTTAGATCTTTCAGATTATCATTTTTTTGACTAGTATTCCATCTTTTGACAGAAAGATGGGATAAAGTCTTAGTTAACAATGGTCGATACTTTAATCATTGAGGTAATTCATTTTGTTCTTGAAACAAATGCTCACATTTTGCAAAAAAAAAATCTACAAAATTAATTGAAACGCCCATTACTTATCGGACATCCTGTAAAAAAGGGATAAGTTGGAAATTAGCCACTATGTTTCATTGAATGCTAACTCGCAAATTTTTTTAGACACCTTAAATATTTCTGTTTTTACTTTTTATTAAGTTAAACTGTAATAAACATTTTAAATTTGAGTAATATAAATAACATTAGTAAATATCAAAGTATAAGTTATATAAAAGTTTTTGAGAATTTTTATTTTATTTTAATTAAAGTTTAAATATCGAATATTCACAGGTAGTCAAGATCACGTTGGTCTTTTCGTGATTAGAAATAAATGCGGCACCTTTGATAAACAAATTGCCGACCGGAATTTAAATGAGAAATAAACCACTTGGGTGATCTTTATTGAAACAGAAAACGAAAACACATATAATTCGTATTTAAAGCAACAATGTTTCATACAAATCAAGCAGAAATTTTCCTAAAAGCTAAAAAGTAATTAATTGTGATTCTAAAAAAACTTTTCAACCGAATCTAACTGGCATGAAAGTTAGGTCTTCGAGTTGCCCAGTTTTATTTTCCTTATGGGAAGCCTTGGAGTACGAAGGAGATAGAGTTTTCTTCTAAAAATATCTGAAATCATCCAATTTTTTGGCTTAGTAGCAAAAAAAGTTTTTTTATATTTTTAAAATTCAAAACTTATTGGTTACCCTAGTCAATGTAAACTTTTATTCCCAACTTAGACAAGTACAGTTTTAAAGTTACACCATGTTAGTGATTAGATTTTTGTAAAATTGCTATTCTGAGTCTTTAAACTATCGTGCAGCCCGTCACATTTTATTAATAATTAAAATTACAACTTGCAAATCTAGTACCTCAAAGACTTGAAGCCAATCACTTGACCACCATATCACTAAAGTAGTAAAAAATTAGGGGACAGATGTTTAAAAATAGAATCTCGTAAAATATAGCTACTTAATATCGGCATAATCCTAAAAATATTATTAGAATTGCTACACAAATATTACCTTTATCTGTATCTCTTAAAAGATATGTTTCCTTTTGGACTAAAAAAAAATTGATCCATGCTCTTTTTAAATTTATTAATGTTATCTTCCTGTTTTCAACACCAGCCTTAATGCTACATAAAAAAATATAATAGGAAAAAAATAATAATGTCAAAATAACTTTGGGATCACAAGAAAAGTGTAGCCATCGAATTTATCATGTCCAAAGAAGAAAAGGAAAAGTTCTTATCCCAAATTTAAAATCTTTTTTAGGGTCAGCTACAATGTTGTCACTTTTTCAGTAGAAATGAAACAGCATAAGAATTTGCTCCAGAAATATATATATATATATATATATATATATATATATATATATATATATATATATATATATATCCTGTGTTTATTTTGTCTTCTCTTGGGTTTAGGTTCTCTATTCAATAAAAAATCCAAACAATTGACGTTTCGCCCTCTATTTAAGGCATTTTCAAAATTTTTTGTTTATTTGGTTTCCTAAAAATATTTTTATATAATTAAAAACGTTTATATAAAAACATATCTACAATTTAAAAAACATACAATCTCTTTAAAACACTATTCAAATTTTTGAAAAAATATTTAATTTTACCGGTACACACCTTGACATTTTGTTTATTGATTAAAAATGAAATGCAACTTTTACATCATCTTTTTAGGTACTGAGGATACATGGAATGCGAATGTGTTTTATTTTTTTATATTCTACAATGCACCAAAAAAAAAACGAAAAATTTCATATATTTAATTTTATGTTTAAGAGGATATTCAATTTTTGATGTTTATTAACAGGATCGAATAATTAATATTTTTGTTTAAATTAGGCTAGTGTAAATGTGACTTAAATCTCCTGTATCCGTTCTGTCATTAACAGAGTTTTTATCTTTTTTAATTTCCTTTATCTGCAATTTTTGGTAATTCATATCTTTGTTTTTAATTATGGTACTATGTATTTGCTTAACATTTTTGAGACGTCTTTCATATATTTCAGGCCATTCATTATGGCTCGTCATGTCTATATATTTATGGGTCAATTTGTGCAAGGGATCGAATATATTACATTTGATTTGTTCATGAGAGGACTATATATATATATATATATATATATATATATATATATATATATATATATATAAGATATCAAATGGAAGATTAAAAATAATGATGTGATGATTTTCACTTCCTGCAAGTAAGATGATCTATGATACTTTTAAATATCAAAGTTTATAGGACCTAGTTTCAGTTTCAAAAGTACTAGTGTTATTCCTCATCCTAATGTACAATACTGAATTTTTTTACAGGTTAGCCCATAAGTTTCTTGATGATTTTAAAAATCAGTAGAATATGGCATAACTGTTTTTGTTCTTCTTTTTTTTTCAAATTTAGAAGTTAGAAACTTGGGAATTTAATAGGGATGTTAACAATTTTAGAGAAGGTATTTAAAATCATGCATAAATAACTAGCCCAAAATATTTAATATTATTTTTTTAATACAATTAATACTTTTAAAAATCACGCATTTTAAATTCTGTTTTAAATTTCACTCTGAAAAGTCATTACTTCTCAGGTGACCGCTATGACGTCACATGTTCCTAAACACTAGTAAATTGATAATATGATACAAACTTTTTCCGAAATTTTTTTAATAAACGATGAGTTCTAAGTTTAATATATATTGTGCGGTGTCACAGTATACAAGTACTATAATTAAAGCACTTTCACACACACACACGTTCTATGTTTGAAAAATAATAGGAAAATGTGGCTTCAGCTAGTCCGCAGAGATCCAGCACTTGTGCTTACACAATCCGAAATGTATTTTTGTGACGATCATTTTGCTGTAAGTTTTGAAAATATTTGTTTCATTTTCTTATATTAAAAGTTAATATTTTGAGGTTAGAAATAAAGTAATCAAAGTTGGGTAACTATGTTTTGTACCTGTTTAATTTTAGTTGCCGACTGATATGGAAAACTATACAGAATATTATTTGATGGATTCGGTATCAAGAACAGGTTATTTGCCAACGAAGGTTGTATGTCAATCCGACAGAAAAAGACGAACAGAAAACGTAACAACTCGATCATTAGCAATCAAAAGACAAAGATTGGAAACAATAGTGGAATGTGAGAGAAAAAGAGAACACACTTACTCTACACAAAGTATTTCCATGGCTGAGGTTCAACCAGGTAACCAATATACTTATACCAGTTGATTATAAATACAATATTTTATTTATTTGTTTCCAGAGAAAAAAAACCAGTGTATAATAGTAGAAATATTGCATAAAATTAAAACTTCATTTACAATAAAGTGTGAAATACTTATAAAGCAAACTTTTGTTTTTAGATATATTTCAGTCAGTGTCCATTTTATAAAAGACAAAACATAACCTTAAACTCATACTATTTTTTAAAATTATATGTATTCATTATATATCAATTGCAGAAATAACAATTGTTGGTATATTACTTACATGAAGGTCTTCAAATTTCTAAATTGAGCAGAGTAGAAATGTTTGTTGCGAAGAAATTGGCCACGATAAAAAAATTAATTGTCGGAAAATTCGAACTATTTGTTTTAATAAATCCATTTTTCATCATGAGAAAATATCTTAGAAAGAAGTAGTAAGCAAATTTTAAAGAAATTGCACGAAAATCACTATAAAATAATAACCAAACAACGTAGTCTTTGACAGCGATGATGTCTGTGAAGAAGTCACGTCATGCAGTTTGATTGATTTTCGTTGTCATGTGACTTGAGAATGATTTCATTACACTTTGATAAAAATAAAGAAAAATATTGTGTTTTTTACGATTTCTATTAGGGAAACTACCGTTGCGCCTCAAAATTATATTTTTATTTGAATATAATCAACATTGTTATTGTGAAGAGGCTCGCTAGTGAGTAGAAGATCGAAATAAAACATCTCCTTAAGGATAATTTGAAAATATCAATCATTTAACTAAATCGAAGATATTTTTCAGTGTTTCCGGAATTTTAATGACAAAAATTGACTTACCTAAAACTTGGCAACAGCGCTTTCTCAATCTGGATATTTGTCCGAACCTCAGGGGGCTGGTAGAGCGACACGTTGGCTTCTTGGCGACTAAATAATGGATAAGCGCCGACACCGGTGGACATTGCCGGACACGGGTCAGCCTGCACATTGATAATTTAACGGGAAGGTCCGCAGGGACTTCGGGAAGAGTCCCTTTTGGTCGGTCTGGCTTGGATTATTGATGGCAGTAAAGGAATTTCGGGATACGGTCGGGATATTACCTGAATGGACTGATTTGGGCTTATTTTTACCGATACAAGATTTATATTTGGTGGTATTGACTAATTTTGGGTCAATAGGTGGAATCTTTGGAGCTAAGAAATGATTCTGATTAGGATAAGTTTTAATATTTAAAGGAAGGACAGGTCTTACAAGTTGAACATTCTTGGATCACATAAATCTAAGACAAGACAAGAAGATAATTGACATAGGAAAGTCTTAAGAATTAGAAGAAGCTTCAGTAAATGTTTTAAAAAAATACAAACAAAATCCAAATAATGACAAACTGAATGCAGTATTACGATTACCTATTGGTCTTAAATTATAAATATTTTTGCTTGCATTTTTCTGGATAAAAATTGCAGTGGCAGATCAGTAAACATTGTTACACTCTAATTTTTTCTATTTTCTGAAGGGTTGTCAACGACATGACAACAATAAATTTATTGTAAACCATGTATTTTATTACAGAATTAATGGTTATCTTTTGTTTTCCAATCATTAAAATTATTTCTATCCAAAATTTTGCCGTCTCCGTATAGAATTTTTTCTTTCCTTTACGTATCAAAATATAACCTATTATTGTAAATGATAAATTTATATATGTATATATATATATATATATATATATATATATATATATATATATATATATATATATATATATATATATATATATATATATGTTTGGTCTAGAAGCATGAAATTTTGCATAAAGGTTTCTTAAATGACGTGACCTCTAAGAAAAGATTTTTGGAAATTTATCTCCTAATGAGGCAAAATAAGGATGAAAGTTCTTCATTTAAGTAGTCAGAAATGTAAAAAATAGGCTTATTGTTAGAAAAAATTTTTACTATATCAATCTTTTTCGAAAATTTATCTTTTAGGGGTGTAAATATGGAATGACAGTTTGTATGGACGTTCTTCATTATGGTGGTTAGATGTGTAAAAACTAGTATATAGGCTTATGATTAGAAAAAAATGTTTACTATATCATTGTTTTTAAAAATTTATCTTTTAAGGGGATAAAACGGGGGATGAAAGTTTGTATGAAAGTTCTTAATTTTGGTAGCTTAAAATGTAAAAATTAGTATATAGGCTTATTGTTAGAAAAAATGTTGTTTACTAAAATAAAAGTTTATATGGAAGTTTTTCATTTTGATAGTTAGAAATTTACAAATTAGCAGATAGTGTGAAAAAAAGGTTAACTATATCATTATTTTTTATAAATTCATTTTTAAGGGGATAAAATAGGGGATGAAAGTTTATTTGGAAAATCTTCATTTTGGTGATTAAATATGTAACAATTAGTATAAAGTCTTCTGATTAGAAAAAAGTGTTTACTATGTCACTCTTTTTTAAAAATTCATCTTTTAAGGGGTTAAAACAGAAAATGAAAATTAGTATATAGGTTTATGAATAAAAAAATGTTTACTATATCATTGTTTTGAGGGGGTAAAATAGGTGATGAAGTTTTATGTGAAAATTCTTCATTTTAATAGTTAGAAATGTAAAAATTAGTTTAAAGGCCTAGATAGATTAGAAAAAAATGTTTACTATATCATTGTTTCAAAAGGGTAAAATAGGTTATGAAGGTTTGTATGAAAGTTCTTCATTTTGGTAGTTAGAAATGTAAAAATTAGTATATAGGCTTATGGCTAGAAAAAAATGTTTTCTATATCATTCTTTTTAAAAAATTGATCTTTTAAGGGGATAAAACAGGGAATGAAAGTTTGTATTAAAATTTTAAATTTTGGTAGATTGAAAGGTAAAACTTATTATATAAGCTTATGGTTAGAAAAAAATGTTTCCTGTATCATTCTTCTTAAAAAGTAAACCTTTAAGGGGATAAAACAGGGAATGGAAGCTTGTATTAAAATTCTTCATTTTGGTAGTTAGAAAGGTAAAACTTAGTATATAGGTATATGATTAGAAAAAAATGTTTGTTATATATCATTCTTTTATAAAAATTCATGTTTTAAGGGGATAAAATATGTTAACATTTACAAAACAAATCATCATTGAGGAAATCTTTAGCTGTTCCATTACTTGCTTACCACCCTTTATTACACCGTCAAGGGATTGTACATTTAAAAGTGAGTTATGACCTCTACAAAAATTCGTGTTTAATATTTTTCATTTTTGTACTCGAATGCCACGTTTCATTCAATTCGATGAGGTACACTTGGGTAGGGTTACTTGTTATTAAACCAAGATCTTTATCATCTGGAAATGAAGTTGCTAGTAATTACCCTATTTTCAACAATGCATACTTTTACATTATTTTTTTTTTCATTATACTGCCTCCAGTAACTGTACTTTCATCATGGCGATCTGTCCATGTAAAGAAAAAGTATTTCCCTCTGAAAAAGAAATTCTTTGGAGAAATCTTGCGTTTTTATCTCATTACTCTACAGAAATCCTAATGCTTTATCGGTGGTACGGTATATATATATATATATATATATATATATATATATATATATATATATATATATCAGTTTTTAAATACTACTTGGATTATTTCATATAACGTTATCTTGAAGAAAATTTGTCATTCTTTAGAAGATCGAGCATAAAAAAATATTTCTTCTACTACTCTGCTGCTCTAGTTAGTTTTAGTTTTTAATTTCACAATAACAATTAAGATTTATTAAATAAACCAAACAACATGTATCCATTTACCGAAGAAAATGTATTTTTTAAAACAAGCCAAGGTACTTTATCTATATATAGAAATAATTGTTTAACTTTATTATATATTGTAGTTTATCAACTTGTTTAAGAACGTGATTTTTTGTGGATAAATTACATGAAAATAAAAAAAATTGGCCATTTTAATAAGTAAATAAAAAAATAAAAAGCAATATGATGGTTAAATACTTCAAAACAAGAATAAATACATGTCTTTAATCCAAAACGTTGTAAAGTATATCTACCAACACAAATATAGCAACATGCGGGAGATCTCATAACACAATCCCAATTTATTATACCACATTGTTTCTCCAAATAACCGCTGTAGGATGCCCAAGACAAATAGAAAACAAGTTGAGTTTAAATAAGTTAAATGTCAGACGGCTACAATGGAATTAATTTCAATGTTTGTAGAGGAGATCTAATGGAACAATAGTATTTTGCAAAGTTTAAGCATAAAATATGAATACCGATAGTTATGTAATACTGTTGTGGGTCGTGTATATACATTATAGAAGCATTCCACGAACAAGGAAAATTGTTGTTTTACTCAAAAATTTCGTAACTAATGAATACTCTAATAATAAAAATAAAATTATAACTATTTTTCTTTTAATTTCCTATATTGAATTTATTTTTGAGAAATGCGATTTTAAAATTAACTTATCATAAACATATATATTTCTCTATGAATCCGAAAATTATTGAAATATCAAAGTAATGATGGAACAAACTTAATTTACAAAATTAATTGTTGGTTGTTATGATCATAAAATAATCCTAAGTTGGCCCGTTCCGATGATGACACTTCTAGCTGTGTATTCTTGAACAAATCAGGCTGCAACGCTGTTCAACTGCATAGTGGGGTGTAGGTACTAGTGACACATCAGTGTTGATTGACTGATAACTGAATGTTCTTTCCAAAAAGGTAGACTCAAAAAATAAAACACAAACACAGTAGAAAGAAACCAGTAGGAAAAAAACAGTGAAAAGAACCAGTAGGAAGAACCCTACAAAAAATAGTGTCTAAGACTACTTATACAAAATCATATTCAAAAGCAAACGAATTTATTAATAAAATTTTGCCAAAATAAAAAATTTATTTATCAGTTATCAGGTTGTTTCTATTTAAATTTAGAATCTTAAATACTTATCCAGAAAAAGGTGATTTTAAAGTTGAAGTATCAAAAGAAAATGAAATATTAGTCAATGACTAATAAGTAATAATTAAACAAATAACCTATTTAAAGTAATATACTGCCTAAACTGTTCAATTGAAGATAGGTAAAAGAAAAAATACTACTACTTTACAAAATAATTAATTATTTAAATAAATTAACCACCACATAATTGGACGTAATAGTAAAGAAAATAGATAATAAATATAATTTGGGATCACTGGTTGACACTAAATGTTTAGCTACTAACATTAATGAATCAGTTTAAACCTAGCAAAACAAATGCAGTTTTAATTAAGCTCCAAAACAAAAATAATTGATCAAAATATAATCATATTATTTGCCAGTATACCAAGTAGTAGCACTGACTTACTAAGTAAATAAAAAATAAACTTTTGTTGATCATTTCTTGAATTTTAACATAATTTAGCCAGTGTCAAGTATCTAAACATTATAATCGAATAAAAAAAAATTATAATGGAATCAAATTGAAAGTAATCGGGTCACCAGATATATCGTGATGCTATATTATATTATTTTCACCAATTTTAATCCCAGAATGGAGTCAAGAGACTCAATGCAATTCAGATATATAAGACAAATTAATTCTTCGATAGATTGGAGTTGTCCAGAGAGCAGGTACATACCAAAATATAGGAAAATCTACACTAACTAACAAAAATACTCTCAAAATTAACTCCTACTAACATTAAAGGAATAATTAATGCATTTCCAATAATTAGTATTCATAAAAAGATAACATTTCAGATTTGGATCTGTATATCAAACAATTTGCAACTTATCCTTTATACAAGACAAGTCATAGAGTGGTATTATGCATTCTGCTTTTCTAACAAAGTTTTCTACCTGATGTCGTACTACAATCTTATATTTTCTTCCCGTTATTTGCACACGTGCTTTAATTATTATTAGTTTATTCATGTGATATCTCAGAAAATAAATTGGCGCATTTATCATCATCAGTAACATGAACCACATTCATAATATTTGGATTTTACATTCTTTTAAATGATTAATAGCGAAACGTTAAATATTGACCAAGATATTGTAATATTTATTGTCTCTTGCAGTTTTACACAAAAAAAGTTGTAAAAGTAAACATTAGTAACTTAAAAAGTAAGGTAAAACAAAGTTTTTTTTTTCCAAAAGTAAACTGTGTTAAAGGTTGGGGGATCCACATTTTATGATGTAAAATTTAGTAAACATTAAAATAGTGGTTAAATTAGTAGAATTACTCATGGTATGACAAATGTGTTATTTGTTCAATTGCCCTTCTTGAAATTTATATATTAACAAGATGATCTTTTTTATCGTCGTTATGAAATGTTGAGAGTATATGTTCATCTTATTATATAGTTGAGTCGTCATATTAGTCCGCTCGTTATGAATCTGTTATATTTGATTTATATACAAAACTTTCCCCTCCATGTGTACCAAGAAAAGTAAGTGACGCTCTCTAGATATGTGACCTAACAAAAAAATTGTAGTATGAACATTCACTCTAACTAAAAAACTATATTTCTATAGTTTAAGCTGGCTCACAATTTTCAAAATAAGATATGGAGAAAAGGCCATAACCCGGACCTTACTTTTACTAGTACACCACTGAAAGACCTATGTGTTAAGAAAGAATATAAGCCTGTGCCAAAACGGGCAACATATACCAGTAAGAATAACTATTTTAATTATCTTAAAGCATCAAATTACGTTTTAAATGGACGCTTAACTTTAGAAAAGTTAATTGGGTGGACTACAGGAACGATTTAAACACAATATACAAGGCCTAGCTCCAACCCCAGAAAACGCCAAACTAAGTGGCATATCAACTTTTTGTGAATGGAAAACCAGTAATTGATTTAAAGTGGCAAAAATCAAAAAAAAAAAGAACGACAAAGCAAAAGCAAATTAAACACTTCAGCTTTAAAACAAAATAATGGTTGTTCGAATTCTCTAACAACTGAAAATCAAATTCCAAAATTAAAATAATAACCCTTTTAAAACCAGGTAACGACCCAGAATGCTGCTGTCATCTGTTTAAACTGTACAAACGCCTTTTCTGAATCTTATTCAAGAACTTCATGGTTATATTTTAACAGTCAGACTTTAGACCAGGGAAATCCTGCACAGGCCAGATATTAAACGTTACTGTAGAAGAGGGAACACAGAAACATGAAGAAATTAGCCTTGACTGGCCTTACAGCCACATATGAACCATCCACCTGACGACATTTTTCATTTTGATATACAACAAGTTAATGGATTACAATTTAATAAAAATTATTGACTCATTGCTACATAATAAACATTTCGATATTGTGTTGGATGCAAAGGGGAATAAGGGGAGATCACAATGGAATGACCCACCTTAAAACCCTTAAAGAAATAGAATCTAAACTTGAGGAGGTCCTAAGAATGACTAGAAGTAAAATGTGTTAAAACCAAACTCTGCCCAAGTAAGCGCATTCCACCTAAACACACACTTAGCGAACAGAAACCTGAATACTACCTGAGAGGGATAAAACCTCACTGATAAAGCGAAGTATCGGGGAGTCGTACTTACTCACTTTTTTAGATACAGGAATCACTATCAAAGCACGAGATGGAAAGTCCCCAAAAGAAAACTTGCAGAAAGCAAATCCGAATGTCTTAAAACTGACGCCATGTGTTTCTCAACTACAGAACATGGGTGTCCAGTGTGGAATATATCTAAACCAACAAAACAAGTTATTAATGAGCTAAAAGACACATGCATGATAATTCCAGGCTGCATGAAATCTACTCCATTACCTCTACTATACCAAGCAGCTGGATCTGTTTCCCCGAAAGATCGAAGAAAGTCTAACCTATACGTAAAAGATTTAAACAAAAATTTGACGATAAACATCTTCTACACCATCTTGCAGAATCACAGGGAATTAGCCGACTCAGAAGAAGGAAACTATTAATAAGAACTGTCAACGCGAAACTCCCCGAAAACGTCCCTCTGTGCCAAACACCACTGTGTGGGATAGATCAGGAATGGAAGACGACGAATGATAAACCAAATGCGAACTGGTGTTGGTCTTGTCAAATTTAACCTGGCTAAATGGGATATTATAGCTGAAAATGATACTTTGTGAATCAGACGAAGAAAAAAATATAGCATATCTGAGGACTTGAACGTTTTGCTCATCATATTGCACCCTTGGTGATGATCTATGGCTCGCTAATACTGTACGTACTGGGTTTAAAGACTGTAAATATTGAAATAATTGCATCGAGAAAGTAAAGTCAGTCTAGAATCTGTTTTAAATAAAAAAAAAATAATAGAAAAAACTCAACCAGCTTCAAAAAATTGAACTAAAAAGTAAGAAACAAAACAAAAAAACTATTTTATATTGTAAATCATGTAATGGAAAATTTTTATACTGAACTCGATATGTTAACAAAGCCTCGAAGAAACATAACATCAATGTTATAATGGGATACGTGACTTCAACTTAAAAGTCGACCGTGGAAGGTTGGAACATTTAGTAGGTGATTGTAATAGAAATGAGAAGATTCTCCAAGAAGAAGAGATTATGATCACTAATGTCTGATTTAAACCCACACCTAGTCGATTAAATACATGGACATTTCCAGAACATACAAGTTATCACCCAGGTAGGAACCGAATAGATGTATTCCTTATTAATAAGAAATTTCGAAATAACAAATCTCAGCAAAGACACCCTGGTGTTGATGTCAACTCCGATCATAATCCAGTTGCTATTTAACTCAGAGGGAAAATGAAAAAGAGCAAACAACCAAAGAACAAAGTCACGCATGTAAATATGCAACTTCTTAAAAATTCCAACATGTTGGAAAAATTCCTGAGGAATCTGCAGTAAATATATGTAACTTGGACATAAGCGAGAAAGAAGAAAATGTTAAAAAGATCTGGACAGTTTTAAAAAATATAATTAGTGATATCGAAAAGAGCCTTAAAAAACGGAAACAAGTAGAACAATGAAACAAGAGTGGATGACAGAGGAGATAATCGAGAGTAAATAATGTTAAACAAACGCAAAGGGGCCAAATACAAAGAAATTCAAAAAAAGATCAGGAAAGAAAGAAAATAAAAAAAAAGAGTTGATACGGATAAAAAAGTCAAGAAAAAGAGAAATTTCAGAACTCTTATGACGACGTCTATCTTTACAAATACTTAAAAGAAATGGCAGGTATTTATGGAAAACATAACCATAAAATTTTGACATCTGATCAGAACGAACTGCGTATAACGGATGAAGAGAAAAACAATGAATGCGTTTAATATATTAAAAATGTCATTAATAGTAACAGAATAGAATAATATGAAAATAATTCAAACGTTAGAGCAGGCCTGACAATATTAAGATCTGAGCTGAGAAAGCAATTTGAAACATACACTGAAGGCAAATCATCAGGGTCAGGTGGCGTAAGATCAGAATTCCTCAATCTTACAAGTACGGGTCTTCACCAAGTCCTCACCAAAGTCAATAAAATATACATGAAAGGAAAAATACTGGAGGAATAGTTAAAATCTATCTTTACCTTGATTTCTAAGAAAGCCAAGTTTGATAAGTCATAATCTGAAAATCTTTCTAGGAATTATATATGAAATAATGCAATTCATGCATAGGAAAGAATCATTAGGCTTTTTCACAGGAACAATGGAATCATTGTACAGTCTCTCTGTCCTTGCGAAGAAATTTCTTAATATATTTATAAGTTTTATTGACTTTAAGAAAACTCTAATTCATAATGCAAGAGGCAGATGGAGATATGCTATGCTATTAGCTAACCTTGGATTGCGAGACGACACCTAAAGAGAGAAAGAAGATAATGCCAAAATTTGTTTTTTTACTTCAAAAATTACACGGTATATAACAATTTCAGAGCATAAACCATTGCCAGATTGCAATTTTCAAATATTAAACTTCATATATTAAATAAAACACCTTCTCTGTCACATTAATATCCCCATAAAACACAATTATAACGAAAGTTATAGATATTTTTTATGTTCACGACTATACCTCAGTTTCAGAGGTGCTAATTTAAAGGTGTTGAAACGGTGAAGTGATTGAAATTCCTGTACAAATGCCAAATAATGTTGTTTTGCAAGCATATTTTACTGATATATACGTACGTCCTGCATATGTCGCCG
Source organism: Diaprepes abbreviatus (assembly GCA_034092305.1). Taxonomy (NCBI): domain Eukaryota; kingdom Metazoa; phylum Arthropoda; class Insecta; order Coleoptera; family Curculionidae; genus Diaprepes; species Diaprepes abbreviatus. The sequence goes on along the minus strand of JASJET010000138.1, from coordinate 2,446,019 downwards.
TCGTAAGATGTGATGAGTCAGATGTGCATACAACTGGCCATAAGACAAATATTCTTTATAAAAATAGACTAAAAAAAAATCAATATTTGAGAACATTAATAAAACATGAAAAGTGGAATAAAATTTTCGAAAATGATCAAAAAAAAGTTAATTAAAAAATTACACTAATAAAGTAAAAAACTGATATTAAAGATGGTTTCAGAGTACTACATACTCTGTGTATTGTATTAAATTTAGGGCAGACTGATGTTTCTGTTGACTTGGAGGGCCATCCTTCGCACACTGGGGTAAAAGACGCTCATAACTGCCATCAAATAAACTAAAGCTGTTAGACCATCTAAAGTGAATCGAATGTTTTCATCTACATATCTACTATTAAAAAAAATTTTGGTGAAGAACGTTATTTTTATTATTAAAAAGAGCAGCATCAAAGTATTTTATGATAACTATTGAAATTATTGGGAAACGATACGGTTTTCACTAAACATCAAGATAAAGTATTGAATGGTGGTAAATAGAAATAATAAAAATTTATTGATAAGTCCAAATAAATTATAAGTACTCCAAAATTACTTCATTATGAATAATATATTATAATACTTAATTATTTAAAAAACATCACTATTATCATCGACATCAGTTGTTGCGTATCATCTGACTTATTTAGGGACGGAGCTTTCAACATAAACAGTGCTTCTTTAGGAATACTTCTAACTTTGTTTTTGACTGGTTTTTGCTTACTGGTGACTACCGGATCAGAGATCAGTTAAAATAAAGCAAAGTTTCCATGAAATCACAAGTTACTACAGACAGTCCTTATAAACGACGGCTAGAAGAAAAAAAAACGTCAAGAAGAGGAAAATAAAACGAGCTAAAGGAGGTTGCAGCTTTGTCAATAATTGTTCCTGCTAAAGAGACGGTACAAACTTCAGAGAAGAAAAACAGAGAGGAAAAGAAAGAACATCTTTATAAAAAGAAACAGAAGCCCTCTACCTCCAAAGCGAAAGAAAGGGATTACTGACTAAAATGTGGTTGTTGGACTTGCATTGTCTTCATTTTTATTTATTTTTCCGAAGTTTCGATTAGGTTGTATCTCTAATCGTTATCAAGTATAAACTGAGTGTTTTGTCTTAAGACTACGAGCTTATATTGAGTTTCGCTTCACTGTACACACCTCAATGATTTGATATTACAAAGTAGTAGTTGCCAAAGATTAGGTATCTCAACACTGGGTTTACTGAAGATTCCATTTTTTTTTAATGTAAGCTGCTTCTATAAATTTTCTTTTTTTCCTGTTGCATTTTATATATATTACCGCAGTCTCAAACTATTTTATATGGTGTTGTTTATCCCAGGCGTGTTCTGCAATACCTGATCTCGACGTTGCCTCTTTTTGTATATGAGTTTTGTTTTCCTTAATTCTAACTTCGAGTGATCGTTTGGTTTCTTCAATATACATTTCACCACACTCACATGGAACTTTGTAAACACATTCTTTCTTATTACTAGTTTTTGATTTCGTTTTTGTTAAATGAGCTCTAAGTGTATTTCCTGATTTAAAGGCTGTTTTCATATTATAACTACTTGCAATTCGTCTTATTTTCTCCGAAGTACCCTTAATGTACGGAATTGTAAAGTAGGAATGTGTTTCTTGCCGTTTAGTGTTCATCGTTCTAAAGTTATATATAGCATTGTCAATTAGTTTTAAAGGATAACCATTCTGTTGTAAATCGGATTTAATATTTGCTACCTCTTTTTCCAATGACTCGGCATTATTGCACATAGATATAGCGAGATTATAGGGGTTGCGTATAATTCCCCGTTTTGTTACAACAGAATGATTAGAACTATGATTAAGATATCGTCTTTTATGTGTTCGCTTTGTGTATACTGAAGTTTTAATAGTTTCGTTTGACCAGTTCACAATGACATTTAAAAAGAGCAATTGATCATTTACCTCTTTTTCCATGGTAAACTCAATTGTAGGTCGAATAGTATTTAGATGTTTCAAGAAATCACTAAGTTCTTGATCATTGCTCTTCCATACGATGAAGGTATCATCGACATATCTTAACCAGACCTTCGGTTTTACCGTTGCCATTTCTATGGCATAAGTTTCGAATCTATATATATATATATATATATATATATATATATATATATATATATATATATATATATATATATATATGTGTGAAGTAAAATGCGAAACAGTGAATGCAAACCTCGCTCCATCATATCCTTTCTGTGTTAGAGGTTGCACAGTTAGAATAAACTGTAATAAAACACAATTCATCCTATTCCACCACCATCGAGATGATGGCCTACCTGTACCACCATACCGAGAAGAAAGTCAAAGCTTACCCTCCCCGCCACAGTGATACGGCAGAGATACATGTTTCGTCACTCACTAGATTCATCAGGGTACCGTCGTGCACCTGCTGTGCAAAGGACAGATCGGAAGGAAGCATGCAACACTGAACGCGGCTTCGCCGACCTCTCGTCGGATGGCTTATATATGTTTATACGGCTTTTACGGATTCGTCCGTGTGAGATGCATTAGCAGTGGTTATATTCACATTATGCTGTTGTAGTGCTGAAATCACATTCAGCAAACGTACAACTATATACAACTCCGTATGTAAGTGAAGTAAAATGCGAAACAGTGAATGCAAACCTCGCTCCATCATATCCTTTCTGTGTTAGAGGTTGCACAGTTAGAATAAACTGTAATAAAACAGAATTCATCCTATTCCACCACCATCGAGATGGTGGCCTACCTGTACCACCATACCGAGAAGAAAGTCAAAGCTTACCCTCCCCGCCACAGTGATACGGCAGAGATACATGTTTCGTCTCTCACTAGACTCATCAGGGTACCGACATGCACCTGGCTGTGCAAAGGACAGATCGGAAGGAAGCATGCAATACTGAACGCGGCTTCGCCGACCTCTCGTCGGATGGCTTATATATGTTTATACGGCTTTTACGGATTCGTCCGTGTGAGATGCATTAGCAGTGGTTATATCCACATTATGCTGTTGTAGTGCTGAAATCACATTCAGCAAACGTACAACTATATGCAACTCTGTATGTAAGTGAAGTAAAATGCGAAACAGTGAATGCAAACCTCGCTCCATCATATCCTTTTTGTGTTAGAGTTTGCATAGTTAGAATAAACTGTAATAAAACACAATTCATCCTATTCCACCACCATCGAGATGGTGGCCTACCAGTACCACCATACCGTTGTGTTTTATTACAGTTTATTCTAACTGTGCAACATCTAACACAGAAAGGATATGATGGAGCGAGGTTTGCATTCACTGTTTCGCATTTTACTTCACTTACATACGGAGTTGCATATAGTTGTACGTTTGCTGAATGTGATTTCAGCACTACAACAGCATAATGTGGATATAGCCACTGCTAATGCATCTCACGCGGACGAATTCGTAAAAGCCGTATATACATATATATATATATATATATATATATATATATATATATATATATATATATATATATATATATATATATATACATATATATATATATATATATATATATATATATATATATATATATATATATATATATTGGTGACGACTGAAAAAAGCGAAAAACCCATCGGAAACCCGTGGTCCTGGACGTATAACTTGTCCTTTATTTATCCTTTAAAACTAATTGACGATGGTGTAAATAACTTTAGAACAACGAATACTGGACAGCAAGAAACACATTCTTTATTCACAATTTCGTACATTAAGAGAACTTCGGAGAAAATAAGACGAATTTTCAGTAGTTATAACACAAAAACAGCCTTTAAATCAGGAAAATCACTTTTCTCATTTAACAAAAACAAAACCAAAAACTAGCAATAAGAAATAATGTGTTTACAAAGTTCCATGTGAGTGTGATGAAATGTATATTGGAGAAACCGAACGACCACTAGAAGTTAGAATTAAGGAATATAAAACTTATAAACAAAAAGGGGAAACATGGAGATCAGGAATTGCAGAACAGTCCTGGGACAAACAACACCTTATAAAATGATCTGAAGCGCGGCAATATATATGGAACCCAAAAAAAAAGAAAATTTATAGAACCAGCTTACATCAAAAATGATAATTGAATCTTCAGTAAACCCAGTGTTGAGATACCTAATCTTTGGCAACCACTACTTTGTAACATCAAATCATTGAGGTGTGTACAGTGTAGCTAAACTTTTCGCTTCAATGGACACAGTCCCTATATAAGCTCGTAATCTTAACACAAAACATTCAGTTTATACTTGATAACGATTAAAAAAAACAACCTAATTGAAACGTCGTCAAAATAAATAAATAAAAAAAACAATTCAAGTCCGACAACCACATTTTAGTCAATCTTCACTATTGTTTACAACCTTAAGACAAAAGGAATTGCTGTTGTCCTCTTTGTCTAGAAAAATATGAAGAACCACCAACAGAGGAATGGATCAAGTGTAGAGATTGAGAGGAATCATGGCACGAATAATGCACTACTTATGAAAGAGGTGCTTTTGTATTTGATAACTGCAGTGACATTTAGCAACAAAAACGTTCCAATAATGTAGTTCTTAAGACATATTTGATTTAGTGCTTCACTAAGTACGTTTTGAGTTCCTTAGCTTTAATATTTAAAACAAAGTATGGCCAGAAATACAAAAGTGCACACAGTTGCCCCGAATGACTCTAAACCTTTGTACCATAACTAAAGTACTCAAAAAAAAAAAAATGTTGGCGATGAGTGTGTCGCACACATTTAGAAAGACAAAACTCGACGAAGTTACGCAAACACTTAACAAAAATGAAGTCCGTTCTACACTCGTTCTCTCGCTAAAATTACAAAAGTCCCCGCATTGTAATAACACTACAGAAACAACCCTGTAATTCGTATGCATAACGCTACACTTTGGCCGCTATTTCACTAATAAGTATTACGGGTCCCTGGCTAAATTTGGCCCTAGGGTGTAGCTCAATTCGCGAATATATATGTATACTACGCCATGTTTAGGTTGGTGTATATTCCCTGTTAGGTACAGTTGAAATTAACCTGGGGGTTAGGATAGTCTGTTTCCTCTTACCGCTGTACATTGGTTATGTCTTGTAGCGAGTATGTATTATTGCTTTCCAGTGGCGTGTGGTAACCTAAAATTTATACAGCAGGTGAACTTATTAAAGAAATATTGCAGGACATATAGCAGGACAAATCAATCATCTATTAATTAATAACAAAAAATTTAATTTTATCAGCGAAAATTTTGAGTGATACTTTTTTTTTGATTCCACGAATTAAACCACAAAATGAAGGGAAGATATCAATACAACAATACGGTATATTTATTACCTTTCTCACATAAACGACCCAATTAATTTAAATCAAAATCAAAACTGGTAAACCTTTGTAAAATCGTTTTCGTTCATGAAAAGGTCTCTTCAATCACCGAGTAAAAAGTATGCAAAATCTGCGTGACTGGGATGCCACCAAAAGATTTAAACGCCGACAGAAATAGATCCTGTCAACCATCGATCTTTGCAGAGTTTTAACCTTTGGGGATTTTTAATCTTGTCAACGGGAAACGAGAAGTTGGTTTTAAATACCTACATGTTCACGGCAAGTCGTTAGAAAAGCATTTATAAGGAATATTTTATTTTTACCTTAAAGAACGTAAATTAAAATATTTCTCGTAAACGTAAACTGCTGGTCTAAATATCCATGTAATGAGAAGAATGTAGTCGATTGTTAATTAAAGATAAGATAGAGATTAGTATACCATGGCAAATATAAAACTGACTTTTGGCAAGACAGTTACTTAACATGGATAAGTTATTCTCTTAACTTTATTAAGGCCTGCTTTCAGAACTCACTAATAAGTGTGTTTCAAAATTGTTTCAAGTTCGCTTACAAAGCGGAACAAATTTTTTCCACCTATCAGAAATTGGTTTATTTTAAAGAGATTTTAGATTAAAACAGAAACAGCCACAAACATAAAAGCTCTGTCTGAAATACCCAAACTACATAACAGTGGCAGCTGGTGCATCAAAAAATAGGAGTTGCAATTCCAATGGTGCATTAAAAACATATATATATATATATATATATATATATATATATATATATATATATATATATATATATATATAAACGGGTGTTTTTTATAGAGGTACAAAACTTTAAGTTGGCAACACTTTTTTAACTGGCGGCCATTTTGTCAGCTGTCAAGTGATTTATGTTTAGTTTGGTTTGGCATTTCAACATGAATAGACTGACGCCTGAACGACGCTTCCAAATTGTGAAAATTTATTTTGAAAATCATGGTTCTGTTCGAAATACGTATCGCGCACTATGTCCATTTTACGGTCAACATAATCGTCCATCAAAGCAATTAATTCGATTAACTATGGAACGTTTTCGCATCACGTTTACTCTAAATGATAATACGCATCCACAGAGACGTCGTACAGTGCGTACAGAAGAAGTCATTGCTGCTGTAGAGCGTAGCGTAGAGGAAGACCCGAATCAGTCTATCCGCCATCGTGCACAGGAATTAGATATGTGTCCATTCACTTTATGGAAGATTTTGCGGAAAGATCTTGGTTTGCGTGCTTACAAAATCCAACTCGTGCAAGAATTGAAGCCACACGATCACCTAGCAAGGCGTAGATTCGGTGAATGGGCCTAAAACAAGATTGCCGTTGATCCCGATTTTCATAGGGGAATTTTGTTTAGCGATGAAGCTCACTTTTGTTTGAATGGATACGTCAATAAACAAAACTGCCGTATTTGAAGTGATGATAATCCTCAAGTATATGTTGAGACACCATTACATCCAGAAAAACTGACTGTTTGGTGTGTTTTATGGGCTGGTGGAATCATTGGTCCGTACTTCTTTAAAAACGATGCTGGTCAGAACGTTACAGTCAATGGTAACCGCTATAGAGCCATGATTACTGACTTTTTCGTTCATCAATTGAACAACCATGATGTGCAGGAGTTGTGATTTCAACAAGACGGCGCAACATGTCACACAGCTCGTGCCACAATTGATTTATTGAAGGAAACGTTTGGTAACTGCATAGTTTCACGTTTCGGACCCGTAAATTGGCCTCCAAGATCGCGCGACTTAATGCCGCCAGACTATTTTCTGTGGGGATATGTGAAGTCGCTAGTCTACGCCGATAAGTCCGAAACGATTGATCACTTGGAGGACAACATTCGCCATGTTATTGCCGATATACGGCCACAAATGTTGGAAAAGTCATCGAAAATTGGACCTCCAGATTAGACTACGTCCGAGCCAGTCGTGGAGGTCATATGCCAGAAGTCATAATTAAATTATAATGCCAGAAGGGTATCTTTCGAATAAAGTGAATTTCATGTCAATTTAAAAAATTCATCTTTGTTTTATTCCATTTAAAAGTTCTATACCTCTATAAAAAAACACCCTTTATATATATATATATATATATATATATATATATATATATATATATATATATATATATATATATATATATTTATATATATATATATATATATATAAACTGCCATGGGCACAGGTGGATGAAAAAATAAAAACCTTTCAAAATTGAGTTAATATGAAACCAAACAGTGTATTTTATATAAATAAACATAAAGAAGATAGTAATTCTTAAAAATATAGCAGTCAAAACAAAATGTACGTATAATTTACTGTGTGAATCCATAGGCCGATCTTTGGCATTAGCAAACTTATTAATAACCCGATGATTGAAATCAGGTATGCTTTCGATAAGATTCCTTTCTTTGGAAAGCATTGCCAAAGCAGAAATTTTTTCTTGGCTTATAGTATTCCGTAAAAACGTTTTAATCCTTTGAGGATAGAAAAACACCATTCTGCTTCAGCCGATGTCATCAAAATGATAATTAAAATCTTTAAAAGTGTTAGAATTTCACTAAATATCTCACTTAGCTCGATGTTTTCCGAAAGATAGTCATAAAGTACAAGATATGCCGAAATTTTCTTTTGACATACAATAAACATCTCTTGTAATTTCACACTCACAAAGCGACGTATGTTTATTATATAGATCTCGATTAAACATCCTAGTAAAAGTCCGTTTTTTTGCTAAACATGGATTTTTCTATTTTTAAATTCAGGGTAGATCTTCCAAGCCTTTTTATTTCAGCCTTATCACTTAATGACCGATTAGGGAATAGTTCTGCAATTAAACTCTGAACGGAATTCATTTTTCTTTTTACCAAAACAGAAAGGCAAAATGTAAAAAAAATAATATAATAGCGTACCGCAAAACAAACAGCTATGACATCGAAATTGACGGGCAAATTAAAGGTGTTTTTTTCGCAGCATTATTATGTTTAGATCTGTTTTGAAACAAATTTGAAATGAAGTTACTATTTTCGATCGCCCGAATACGATAATGACGAAGTGCGTATGTTCAGTTATTTGAAAGTATATCTATAATTGTTTCAAAATACGTGCAAACAATTTTAATGTGACATCACTAGTACTAGTTGAAATAAATTGACAGCAAAAATACAGCTTAAACATATGTGTGCAAGTCGACTTGCGACATTCATTAAACTTATGAGACGAAATTAATATCCACATTTTAGATAGGCAACTTCATATACACTCCAATATATTAGCTTGGATTGCACTAAAGTTGCACACCAGCAAAGCCATAACGTTTCCAGGCTTAATACTGTAATACAGACAGATTATTCTTGACATTTAGGAGAAGTAAGATAAATTATTTCAGTAATTGACTGCTTGCTGTTCACGTATATGTAAAAAATTGATTTAAATTTAATCATTAAATTATCAATAGAAATTAAAAAAAATATATGTACTTATATTTATTAATTATCGGAAGTTTATCATTAGAATTAATAGAAAATGACCAATGTAGATATGGCTGTCGAACATCAAAGACAATCTAGCACGTAACTAGAGGATGCCAAGCGTTTGCCACAACCGAGTATAAGGAAAGACACGACTCAGCCGCTAAGATACTCCACCAAGAGTTAGCAGATAAGTTAAACATATTGCAGGTAAGAAAAGTGCCTTACTGCAAATACAATCGAGAGCCTATTCTTGAAAACAACCAGTTCAAGTTATATTGTTACGGAACGATTCTGATGGATCAGACAGTTGCTCATAATAGGCCAGATATTATACTAACAAATAAAATTTCTAGAACTACACTGATCCACATTGCTGTGCCTAACAACAATAACCTACGAGAAGATTGCCAACTACAGAGATCTGGAAGTGCAAATCCGAAGACAATGGGCAATGAACAGCATCCAAACGATTCCCATAATACTGCTAACAACTGGAGTCATAACAAAGAACCTTCTGCAGAACATCAAAGGACTGGGCCTTAGTGAGCATCTGTATAAACCGATGCAGAAAGGAGTTCTCCTTGCAACCGCGCGAATCATCCGAATGTTCGTAGAGGTGCGTATAAATATCGCGAGACGAGCGCGTGACGAGCTTCCAACGAACTGATCTTTGTCGGTTCGAACCCTTCTTCGACGTCCGGCGCCAAAAGAAATTTCTGGCGTCTGAACGGTGTAAACCAATAAAGGTTAAAAAAAAAATATTTAAGTTTTGATTATTTTCTTTATATTCCGAAATGAAATGTAGTTAATTTTTTCTTATTTTCCAAATATTTAATAATGAATCCCGAAATCAGCTTATGTAGGGTTCAACATAACTGTGGTACCGGGACATTAGAAATAAATCTAATTTTTTAAGTGATTTTATTTACATATTATCTCCTATATTTATAAATAAAAAAGATACCTTTTTGTTGCACTTTTACAAGATCTATTAATAAATCTTGGAAATCAGCCTTTACATGAGTTTGTGTTTTCCCGTGCACTGGCCAATATTACAATACCTCATGCTGTCAAATTGGCTGAAATTTTTTTTATTATCATATTTTCCTTATATCATTATATTCCGAAATAAATAAGACGTAGTTTTTCCTATTTTCGAAATATTACTTAAGTCATCTCGAAATTAGCTTATACGTAGGTCGTCAGTAATCTGTTCACGGTTCAATATGTCGGTTTCAGGTTGCTAAAAAAGAACTTACTTTTTTCAGGAGTGTTATTTTCTAATTATCTTTAATATTTCAAAGTAAAAAGCGAAATATAACCAGTTTGTTTACTGGTTTGTTTGGCGATGATTGTCGCGGCGAGTGTGGCTGCATCGATGCGAACTTCAATTAAGTTTTTCTTTAATAACATAGTTAATGCCGTTTCACCAGTCCGCGCTGATAATTTTTTTTAATGTATTAAGAAATTAACGTATTCCTTATAGTTTACATTTTGGGTTAACCCGAGTTACGAATTAGTTGTGTCCATATAAGTTTAATGGATTTTAATTAATGTGTTCGAAGCACAACATTTCCATGTTCTTCAGCCCATTCGTCTATCACATGTTTCTTAAATTGTCTTTCTTTCTAATTTGCAATTTTTACAAGTTCCTTCTTTAGTAAACCGTTCATAAAGGAAATATGTTTTCTTAATAACCAATTTGTAATATCGCTTTTTCAACTATGTTATTGGCAACTTTTCCACCAGTCTAGAATGATAACTGGCGTTATCCAAATCTACAACTGACCTCACCTGAATCAATTGTATCGTTTGATAAAAATATCTTTGCAAGATATCCGGTGTCATTTATTCACGTTAATCTTTGGTAGATTTCGATTCAAACTGCTGCAAAACTGCCATAAATTTCCTTCAATATGAGTTGTAATGAGTTTGTGGCTCTGAGCGGTTTTAAATCTGTCGATAACCTTTCTAAGAATGCTTCTCGAAAAATTGCTATATTCTTATCTTCATACATTTCTTGTACTATGTGTCCTGTACTGAGACAAATTACTTCCAGATGCCTTCCCTGTGGTATTTTCTAATTTTCCGCAAATACCGTTTTCTCTAAAAGTATTTCCTCTGTATCACCTCTATTTGCACTTTCCCTACGAGAAATTCATTTTGTTAGCACTTTTTACAGATTGGTTTTTCACATTCTACTCTTGTTTCATAACTTTCAAAACTTTATCGAGACTTACTTTTTATTTTCTAACTAAAAACTTTCTAATTCGTGAACGTGTATTCTTAGTATGTTTTTGAAGCATTCGTATAATTTTTTCTTCTAGGGTACGGTTCAGGCTAGCACACAGTTCCACTTTTCCTTTCCTTAATTCGCCTATAAGTTGTAGATTCGCCAAGTTTTGGAGCAAAAGTAGAAATTTTCAATAGCTAGCATTGAAAGTTGTAAGATAATAACATAGCAAGGCCTTACATTTATACACATCTGAAGTATACTTAAAAATGTCATTACTGTTAATTGCCCAATTCAGATGTATACTTCTAAATCTAATTATCTTTTAAGTACACAACTCTTTCCTAAAATATATACTTCAGACACATATAATATCTAGCCCTTGCGTTATCTAGTCATTTCCAAAAGAAAAATATATTATCAGCGGCCGATTTCCATATGACCGACGCACTCGAAATTTTCTTCTCGCTGGTCTCTGCGAATTTTCTGACACAATTTCATTTCACACATTTACTTCTTTTCTTCTCTAAAATTTTGGAATTATTTTCAGGTTCCTCTTTTTTCTTCCGATCACTCCATATTCACTTATGAACAACTTTTAATCAATTAATGCCAAGTGATAAATAAATTTCATTTCATTAACAAAAAAATAAGAAAATCTTGTGTCTTCAGTCTCACTGCAAAGTAAATTTTTTCGAAAAAGCGTGTCATAAACCCGTCTCACTAGATTAAAAAAACCCTTTGAGTACACACCAAAAAACCGACAGAAAATGGATCGCTGCGAGTATCAGTCGAGCTACTCGAAAACAATAGAACTATAAAAAAATTGACTTCTTGTGACCCAACTGCATTTATTACCTCTTTTAAAATTTGCCTACGATGGCCCTCGATAACAATAGAAATCGGCAAAATTTCAAAAGAGTCTCGTTGGAAGCTCTAGGCATACTCGACTCGAGCTCGACTCGCCATATTTATACACACCTTAGGAAATACAGCTGACCGCATCACCTAGTTCCCGATAACATGGAAAGGGTTCCCACAGAGTTTCCTATTTTAGTATCTTTGTATACCTGGTATGATTCAGTATTCCCTTGTGGGAGTGCGAAGCCTTTTGACCTGTAAATCAAAATAATAGATATAGTTATGTTAAACGCCTTTATGTTATCTACCAATAAAATTTTCTGCTTTAAAACAAACATTCCACATTTATTAAAAGAATTACGGAATTATTAAAAACAACAAAACGATTTTTTTAAATCGACACGAACGTATTAAAAATCGTTCGAATAAGTTTAAATATTTATCCGCAATAAAAACTATAGATCGTTGTATTTGACAAGTCATTTTAAATGTTCGCTTTTATTGTAAAATATAAAATGCGTTTTATGATTCTAATAAACCAAACGTCGGTTTTAATAAATGTTAAAACACACTCGGGCATTTGACAAATTTATAGTGGATAAAATATATTTTAGAATTATTTTTGAGTGCCACCCTTTAAATTTTAATTTGTTTAGCCGGTAGAAATATTGCCGGTATTTATTTTTATTAATGTTATAATAATTTTAAATGCACCAGATCGTTTTTAAAGTTCAGTACCATTAGCAGGAAATTAATGGCGGAAATAGATAATATTACGAGTTGGTTTTTTATAAATCACCGAAACTAATTATTTGTAACGAATATTTAATAGCAATAGTTTATTATAATAAAATGTTTGTTGTGTATTAAATTATTTATGTACAATAACTTGGTGTTAATCCCACCAGTACTAAACGGCTTCAAATTAAGTCAAAATCAGCCAAGTTTCTCAAAAAGATTTCCTACCAGCAATGAAGTACTTTTAGAAGGTACGGGATGTCCGGTAAATATCTCCTAGTTTCTAGGAAGCATACAGGGGGGGGGGGTCAAAATAACCCTACTTCTTCTTCTTCTTCTTCGTTCTTATATATAAGCAATTTGCTTGTTATTCTTCGTCTCTTTGCCTGGTTTCAGTCTATTGCGAGGTTATCACTCCATCGTTTACGGGGTCTTCCGGTACTCCTACGTCCTATTGGTGATTTGTCTCTCGTGATCTTTACTATTCTGTCGTCGGTCATGTGGTTGATGTGTTCGTTACATTCCCTTTTTCTTTGTAATACCCACTCATTGATGTTATCGACTTTACACACTCTTCTTATATCCTCGCTCCTATTCCGATCCATAAGTGTCCTGCCAGCTATCCTGCGCACCCCTCTCATCTCTGTTGTTTCCAGTATTTGTCTTGTTTTCGAGGTTTCTGGTCTGGTTTCTGCAGTGTATGTTAGTATGGGTCTTATTGCTGTTTTATAAATTCTGGATTTAACTTCGATTCCTATATGTTTACTGCTCCATATGGTACTGTTAAGACATGCGGCTGTTCTTGCTGCTTTCATGGCTTGTCCCCTTACCTCCGTTTGAACATGCCTGTATCCGGATATTTCTATTCCGAGATACTTGAACTTCATTTCCTGCTGAATAATTTTGTTGTCTATTTCTAGTTTGCATCTGAGTGGTGTTCTAGATGTAGTCATGTCTTTAGTTTTTGACGCTGATATATTCATTATAAACTTTTTCGCTGTTATGTTAAATTGGTGCAGTAGTCTTTGCAAATCGTCTTCGGTTTCAGCTATTAACACTGCATCGTCGGCGTAGCACAGTATTTTGATTTCCCTGTCTCCCATTTTATACCCTTTCAATCTACGCACCTGCTTTATCAACTCGTCCATGATGATGTTAAATAGTAGGGGGCTAAGAGGTTCACCTTGTCGGATGCCATTATTTACTTCTATTTTTTTGTCAATTCACAGTTTATCCTAGCTTGAATCGTATTTGCCTGATATATATTTTCAATCGTTTTGATAATGTTTTGAGGTATTTGTCTGTCGTAAAGTAGCTGTGTTACATCCTCCAGTTGTATACGATTGAACGCCTTCTCTAGATCGATGAAACACATAAAGGCTGGACGATTATATTCATTTGACTTTTCAGTTATTGGTCCTATAACAAATATGGCATCCGTGCATGAAATTCCCAACTGGAATTCCTGCTGTTCGTCTGCTAAGGAAGTGTGTTTATTAATTTTGCTTGAAAGAATTTTTTTGGTTAGTTTTAGCGAGGTGGAGAGAAGATTGATTCCTCTGTAATTAGCCGGCCCTTTTTTATGGCCTTTTTTGAATAGGAGTATTGTTGTGCTAGTCCTCCATTCATCGGGGATTCTGTGATGTTATATGATTTTACTGATGAGAATTTTCAGTTGTTCTGTCAGGCTCTCTCCTCCGTATTTCAGTAGTTCATTGGTAATTCCATCAGGTCCCGCACTTTTCCTGTTTTTTAGTTTTTTTAAGGCTAGTTCTACGTATTCCTTCTTTACAAGTATATCGTCGTTAATTATAATTTCGGGTGTGTTAGATTTGATTTCTTTCTGTTGTTTCTTGTATAATTCCTTCAAGTAGTTCACCCAAGTTCCCTTCAGTATACGGTTACTGCTAATTAACTCATGTGTTTCCTTTCTTTGGTTTCTGATCAGCCGCCATATCTGTTTCTGAAGTCCATAGAAGCCGCTTTCCATCCTTTTTCAAAAGGTTTCCTAGTGCTTGTTTTTAACTTGTCTCACTAATGTATTGGTGCTATTTCTAATTCTTTTGTTCTCTTGATAATCTTCCGGAGACTGCGTTTTCCTGTATTTTAAGTAGGCTCTCTTTTTCTCTTTACATTGCTCCTTAGCTTCCTTACAGAACCAGGGGGTCTTTTTGGGTCCTCCTTTTCTTTGGTTTGTTTTTCGTGTTCCGAGTGCTTCAGTGGCTGCTTCGTTGACATTTCCCAGCTGTTGTTAATGTCATCCCTTTCTTCTAATGGCTTGTTTTGTGTTTTTTCCCTAAGTCGTTTTTGGTATAATTCCTTAGTGGATTCATCCCACAATGATTCTACGTTTATTTTCTTATCCGGTATGCCAGATCTTGTGTTTTTGTTGAGTTTTAATTTCATTTTGATTTTTCCAAGGAGTAGTTGGTGATCGCTACCGATGTTAGGAGAGTTAAGAACTCGTATGTCCAAATCTGAGCTGGTTATAAGCATCTGTTTATTATTATGTAGTCGATCATTGATTGTTGTCCTCGAGTGTTACTGAAAGTATATTCGTATTATGGTTTGTGGTCGAAAAATGTGTTATTGATTCGGAGTTCATTAATTTCACATGTGTTGATTAGAAGTTCTCCATTGTAGTTCAATACATCCTCGTTGAATCGTTGTTTAACTCCGAGTAAAGTTTCGTTGCCAATACGAGCATTGAAATCTCCTAGCATTATCATTGGTTTGCATTGTGAAATCAACTCGATGACGTTTTGAATTTGATCATAGAACTGTTCCCGTTCTTGCCTTGTTTTATTGTCTTCGGGTGCGTACGCGGATATTATATACAGTTCTTGGGTTCCTGTGTGTAGTTTGATGACCAGCATTCTTGAGGATATGTATTGGCATCCTTCTATGCAATCCTTGTATTTTTTATGTACGGCTACTGCTACTCCTTCTTTGTCATAGAAAATATATTCCTAAAATGTCCCTTAACGAAGACACAGAACCCTGAAGGGTACCCAGAGATTTACTTTATCGGCCCTAAGTTTTGAACCGACCAGTATAATTTAATGAAATTTTCATATTTTATAAAGGTCATACAGATTCATTAAGCTGTACTACAGTAGCTGTTTTAGATCATTGGAGAAGTGAGGAACGGACTTGCAGCCACACTCGTTGGGCCTAATTTCTGACAGGTGTCATTTTACAGCACTAATAATCGATTTTTTAAATACTTTGGTTATTCCTCTTCAAAAAAGGTACTCTTAATTTATTTCGATAAAACTGGCTGGTTTCGAGATAAATTTGTTTTAATGAGAAGCACTCAAAAGTTACTATGCTAAACACAAACAGGTAAAAATTGTCAATATCTACATAATGAATTACTATTGATGGAACTTGTTAAAACGTAAAAATAATTTTAAAAAATTTAATGCTGATATGCATTTAATTTATGGTGAAGTGCTGTCAAATTCTTTGAAGGCAGGAAGACTTTATGCTGAAAGATTTCCAGCTAGAACATTGCCAAGTCCAAAAGTCTTTCAAAGGGTTGATCGAAGCCTAAATGAAACAGGTAAAAGATGATTAGATAATAATTATTAGAATTAACGAATTAATTTTAGACATGTTTTATTCAGGGTGAAAAAGTATACTCCTGATGATTATCCCGCAACACTTCAATACTTCAACTGATTTATAACGCAACATAACCTAAATATAAAATCCTTAATTTAAAACAATGACTGTAAACCAATGTCATCGTTTCTTTCATGTATTTTATGTTTATTTTAGGAAACAGATACTTTTAAACCGACAGCAAAAAACTAAAAGCACATTGTACGAAAAGGTATTATTACCTGTTACCTGTTTAAAAAAAGTTTTTTAAGATAAGCCTTAATGCTACAAGAAGAGGCTTGGGATAAACTATGGTATCTCTTCTTGTCTTTTTAATTAAATCAATAGTGTATTCAACCGTTTAGAAACATTATTTTTATTATTTTTTACATCCGTGTTATCCTCTTAGCTGGGTCTACAAAATAGTAAATTTAAATCAGCATCTTTAGGAAGCGGCAATATATATTAGAGTTTATGAATTTTTTTTTATTAAAATCAAAATTTAACCTAGTAGTAATCTTTAAAATAAAATTCATCTATGCTCTAAGAAGCGACAACAATTTGGTAAAACTGCATATGATAAAACAAAAAGACAGGGAAAAGAAAGAAGTAGGGGCAAAATAAATTTGAAAAATAAAAACTACAAACTGGAAGAATTAGAATTTTGAGAGAACTAATGGAAGATATTAAATGAAAAATTTAAGGAACTGAGTGGAAATCGGATAGAAAAAATTGGAATAAATTCAAAAACAGCTTGCTAAATGCAGCGAGGGAATACTGTAGAGATGCCAGAATAACATAGCATATAAAAGAAACAGAGAAGCTCAAAAATTCACAAAAAAAATACAAAAAAAAACAGAAAGTGGTTAAGAATAAAATAACGAAAGCAAAGCAAACATTATGGATGAAACTTGGAGAGGAAATTATAAAAAACTACGGAAAAAAAACAAAAATAATTTTATAGTACACTCAAATAACTAAGACAAAAGATGGAATATGACATGATTAACTTAAAAGGTAAAGAGAGATTGATAGTAAGAGAGAAAAAGAAAATAATGGACAAATAGCGACAACATTTTTTGAAATTGACAGATATAGACATGAAGAAAGTGGAAGAAAGGGATGAGAATAGGGCGATAGAGAATATTAAACCAATACAGACAGAACCAATTATATAGTTTATAAGAAAGGTAAAATTGGGAAAGGTACATGGCATCCGAAATTAAATAATACTACAAATAAAAATTCCAATAGGAAGGAATCCGGGAATAAAATCGTCTAGATATAATAAGCGTGATAAGAGAGATTGCAATTACTATAGGGGAATTATATTCACAAGCATTCCTGAAAAAATATTAGCAATCATAATGGAAATAAAAATAAGAAAAATAATTTAAAACAGTGCAGAAGGCACTCAGTGTGAGTTCAAAAAGTAAAGAAGCACAGAAGACCTAATATTTACGATAAGACAAGTAAGCGAAAAACTCATAAATAAGAAAAAGAGATAAATGTTTGTTTTATAGACTCAGAAAAGGCTTTTGACCGAATAAGAAGAGAAAACATATGGAAGGATTTAGAACAAAGAAGCTTATATAAAAAGGTAATAAAAATAATAAAAGATGTGAAGGAAGAGCACAAATTTAAAAAATAATAATAATAATGAAGGGTCTAAAGAGTCTAAAAGGTAATAAAAATAATAAAAGATGTGAAGGAAGAGCACAAATTTAAAAAATAATAATAATAATGAAGGGTCTAAAGAGTTTGAAATAACAGAAGTGAAACAGGGGTGTGTACTAAGTCTATCGCTGTTCTCAACAGTATTAGACAAAGCTATAAAGGAAACTAAGAAATCAATGATATGACTAAAAATGGGATTCTGGCGAATGCAACTCAGTGATATGATATTTGCAGATGATATGGCAATAATTGCTGGAACAGCTGAAAATCTACAAAGGAATCCAGAAATTTTAGACAGGATAATCACAGAGGTAAATAGGACGATAAACGTTGAAAAGACCAAACAATGATAATTGCAGGAGAAGTGAAAATACAAGAAAACACATAGAACAGGTGGAAAATTATAAATATCTGGGAAGAATAATACAAAGCAATGGAAAAATTGGTTAAGAGACAAGCAGTAAGAATGTTTTTTTTTTGTAAGTATCATTTCAGGAAAAAAGGAGATACCAAAATAGAAAGCAATGGATATGAGATTTCTAAGAAGAGTAGAAAATGAGACCAAGAGAGACAAAATAAGAAATGAGACTTATTGGAAGAAGCTGGGAATCAAATCAAATTAAGGTCATTTGGTCATGTGTGTCGTATGAAAAAGAGACTGGTGAAAAAAATGTATAAGACACCAGAAACAGGGAAAAACAAGAAAGGAATACCCATAAGGAAATTGAATGACGATGTTAGGGTAGCAGCAGCAAGAAAAGGAATAGAGTGGAAAGGAATCAAAGAACAGACTCAGGATTGGAAGCGGTGGAGAAAAGAATGCAGAAGAGTATAATCTTAATTCCATTCGGACCTTACACGGAAATTGCTCAAATGCAGATACAGAATCATCATTAACGAAGAACTTAAACAAAAATACCAGAACTCTACCATAGATTGCGAGCAATAGTTTAATAGTTTTTAATGTCATTCCCCTCATCATATTTGGTAGAGCGTGGCAAATTTATTTTTGAAAAAATAATAAAGTTACAGATCTCTGAGCGTGGAGATTTGCGACTGTTGGTAAAAAAAATGGAACTCAATATTAACAAATTGGTAAAACTCCAAATGATCTCCATTACCGATGCGATTTCAATTCAAATAATTTAATTTAATTTTCATTTGAAGATGTTTTAATTTTTAATACGCTGTTGTAATATTAGGTACAATTATTGTGAGAGTGGGGAGCATTGGAGTTGCAAAAGGGGCGGTGATCTAGACAGGGTGGAAACCTATAATGTCTCGTCATCTTGTTAGTGAATTAGAGGACAAGAGCCTTGAGGAGGTTTATTTTAAATCGAAAGCTGAAAGTGAAATTGCCATAAAGTGTTAGAAATCTGGATTTTAGAACTCATGTAAAAATGTAGAAAAATGAAATTTACAGTAGAATGAGACCAAGAGTGAAATAGTTCAACCATTGATATAAGAATAATTAGTAGGATAGTTAAGTTATTTTTTCATTATTAATAATATTTTAGCTCTTGAACCTCAACTTCCAAAAAAATATTTTCTTATTGAATCTTAGATTTGCCGCTTCTCACATCTGAGAGCTCGAACAACCAAGGCGGCCTCTCGACACAATTAGGGGCCTAAGTACAAAAGCGTGTAGTGGTCGAACGGCAAGAGTGATGGGTGACAGCTGACCGCCGTTGCTCGGACGCTGAAGACAGAGCAAAGGTCCAAGGAATTACACGCCACTAAAAAGATCGTATTTTTCTCAATTAGGTAGAAATTTGTTTATAATATTTAATTGGCGTTATAAGAATTCTGACAAAGCTTCAGTGAGAAATTACGCCCCGATGAACTTATATTTAGAATACAATTATGACGATTTTTCTGTAAATATTTGCCTAATCAGTCAAAGTTTTTTTGGTGGAGAATCCATTCATTGGCAGAAATATGGGAAAAAGTTGCTGTCAAAGATGGCTAATACTTCAATTATTGAGGTAATTCATTTTGTTCTGGAAACTACGAGGGTGGTTCAATAAGTACGGTAAATTAGTCACAGATGACGCCACTATCACTTTTAAATGCATATCATTATGTAGCTATGCTCTTCGTAGGAAGCTTTACAAAGTTTTAGTATGATTCGATGCATAGCTTATATTTAAAAGTAGGTCATCACACCATTGCTTTAAATAATGAGAAAGAATGAGTTTGGAGCAGTGATTAAGCACTTCTCTATAAAACTGAGTTCCGTACAGACTTTAAAAACTATTTATTTTTGGATAAACGAATTTAAACTTGGTTGAAAATCAATTAAAAATGAAACACGCTCGAGGCGTCTAGTTGAGGTCACTATACCAGAAATGATAAAAAAATATATGGTATTCAATGGCGTAGCTGAAAGCTCCAGACCCCCCCCCCCCCCCGGTGAAATCTCAATGGGTCACCCTTTTTATTTTAGCAATATTATTTAGTTCAAATGCTAAATAACCTGTAATACAGGTTATTTTTGATATTCATTAATCATAATATCGACGTTTAGATATCAAGCTTCCATTTCCACATATCCCACGCGTGGCAAGCTCGATATTTATTACACAGCAGATCGATAATCGTTACAAAGCAAACAGGCGAGCAAAGCAAGATTTTAAGCCAAAACTTGAGCTCCCAAACCCACATACTCCACGCGCTGCGAGATCGATAATTGTTACATAGCAGACAGACGAGCGGAGCAAGATTTTAGGCCAAAATCCAAGCTTTCAAAATCACATATTCTACACGCAGCTAGATCAATATCTGTTACACAGCAGACAGGCGAGCAAAGCAAGATTTGAAACCAAAACCCAAGCTCTCAAACCCACATACCCCACGCGCTTTGCCTGGGGTGTATTCATGACAACTTATGTTTTAATAAAAGTAATACGGGCACATATAAAAGTAATATTATTTGAAAAAATCAGTTCTACATTGATTTGAATAAAAGTAATTTTACTCATACACTTCAAAACAAGCCTCAGATACATCATAAAATATTCAGTTTTGTGTGTTATTACGAAATCGTTCTAAACGTTTGGCTTTTTTATTTAGAAACTCTTGCATGCCATGAGTACAGATACTAATACAGACTGTTATAGAAGCCTGGCGTTCGATGGGTTTAAGTCTTAAAGTTATTTCCTAATATATGTACATTTTAATGTATATCTAAACGCCCTGTGTTGCATACGTGTTCATTTATAATAAATAATTACTGACACCTTACGTTAAATGGATTGTAAAGTAGCAAGTTTATTGAAGATTGATTAAATTGAATTCTAATGATTTTTTGAGTGTGTGTCCCCCCCCCCGTGAAGCGCCCTGCGGAGCCTTCGCTACGCCGCTGATCGAATTTTTGACAACGATTGACGAATGGAGGTTCGTCATACAGCTAAATCTGTAGGCATATCAATAGCTGAATCTAGCATATTTTTGACGCAGATAGGTAACTGTGGATGAGACCTGGATTCATCACTACACGCTTGAGTCGAAGCAGCTGTCAAAACACTGGAGGGCGTCTGATAAGAATACGTCAAAAACGGCGAAAATTGTTTTGTCGTCCGGAAAGGTTATGTCCACTGGTTTTTGGGATTCTCAAGTCATAATAATTATTAACTATTTAAAAAAAAGGTCAAACTATCACAGGGAATTATTACGCAACACTTCTTGGACGTTTGGATGAAGAACTGAAAACAAACATCCAAGATTACAATGCAAAAAAGATATTTTCATCAAGACAATCCTCGAATTCACACTTGTGCAGTTACAATGTCAAAATTAAATGAATTATGGTTTGAATTAGTACCCCATCTATCCTATTCACCAGATTTGGCACCTCGTAACATTTCCTTCTTTTCCAATATAAAAAAGTGGCTATGAAGATAAAGATTTTCATTAGATGAAGCAGTAATTAGGGCCGTAAAAGACCATTTTGAGGATTTGGATACTTTCTACTTTTCAGAAGGCATAACGAAGTTGGAATACCGATGGACCAAATGTACAGAGCTCCAAAAAAAAAACTGACGTTGTTTTTATTTCTTTTTTACCTTATTTATTGAATCACCCTCGTAATGATCAAATTTTGCGAAAAATCTCCTAAACTAACCGAAACACTTATTATTCCCAATCCCCGCCCCTAGGTTGTTGGACCATAAACTTTTCGTTAAAGAAAAATGTACCTGTTGAATATGAAAATTTAAGTCATTTAATTATATTGAAATACTAAATATTATTAAAAATTATAAATGATTTGATTACTTAAAAATTGAAATTAAAAACAAAAATCCTGTTATATTGAATATCTGCATTGGAATCTTTTAATAAACTAAGTCAATTTATATTTTGACAGTATATCTGGTAAATATTTTTTTTCTCCTCTAAGTAAAATTTACTTGTACTATTATACAAACCATAAAGACTGATTTAAGAACTTAATAGTCATCTAAACTTGTACCTGTATCGCGATGATCTCAAAGACCCATTAAAGAAGAAACAATAAAAACTTCCTTTTACCATCAGATAGTGCCTAAATTTCACACCTTACAGCTTTTACATCCAACTAAAGCTGGATGTTCAATGTAAATCGGTGCGTGGGTTCGCTTATCACAACTCCGTCTGCTTTGTAACAACCTTGTGTCATCAGTATACCAAACGACTGGTTATACTTAAGTCAAGTGATCAGTACTTGAAAGCTGCGTTCTTAAGTATGTTGACTGCATATTATTTTAGATAAATCTTGATACATTTGCTACGTTTTAAACTTTGGAAAAAATAGCATTTAATTTAAATATGGCTTTATCTGATATACAAGAATCATGCAAGATTAGCCCTAACTTCTGTCAGTAAAATAGCTAGCGAATAATTGAATGACCAAACTGCATACAAATTCAAATCTGTCAGTTTTAAGAACAGGTCTATCTATGATTACCATATTTTATGAAAACTCTAGAATCGCTTAGGCACGATCGACGAATAACTGTCT
The DNA here is from genome assembly GCA_034092305.1 of Diaprepes abbreviatus. Lineage (NCBI taxonomy): Eukaryota > Metazoa > Arthropoda > Insecta > Coleoptera > Curculionidae > Diaprepes > Diaprepes abbreviatus. The sequence continues at coordinate 2,423,034 of JASJET010000138.1, read as the reverse complement.
ATTTATTACAAAATTCCAATAAAATGCTTCAGCAATATCAACCATTCGTAGTCCAGATGTGGTCCATCAAAGTGGAGTACATAGGGTATGTTGACAACAAAAGGTTGGTGTGAAAGGACTAAATCAATGCCGCAATCAGAAAATATAAAAGCTCATGAGCTGCCTGTACCCTCTTCTTAGTAGAAGCAGCAAGCTGTTTCCAGACTTGTGCATCACTAACCTGGACACACTTATCCAAGAAATGGTAGACCAGAGTTCGAGCCCAGCAGAACAAACTCCCTCGCATGGTCGTAAATGTTTCTTGGTTCCAAAGGATAACACAACTCTATGGGGACTTCCAGATATCCACGCTTCTAGAGTTCTCTTGAAATTTTCTACACTACAGCGATATAGCAATATAACGAGATAGTCCATAGAGCCTTTGGACAAAATCCAGTAACATAAAACACTTGTAACATAACCATAAGATCACTCAATATAATGTAATGGAAGTAAAAGGTCTGTACCTAACTGAAAAGCTAAATAATTAAACAAAAAGCTAATACTCATACTGCTAGCTATACGAGCATGTATGTGCGTAGAGTTGAGGAGTCTGTACACTGTGACCTGGTAGATCTATTGTGCCCTCCTACTGCTGCCTAGTCGTAAGAATTACCTTATCGGCTAGAGCAGGTCCTCCAGTCCTATTTCCCTCAGGAATCTCCGGATGTTGGACAGCTTCAAGGTGAGTAGCTACCCCTCTTCGATTTGGTGTGCTCCCAAGAACCATATCCTAAGGTTCTACACTCTGCAACGCTATGAATAGAGGTTTCGTCCTCCTCCTCACAGAATCTACACCCTTCTTTTTCTACCAGTCCGAATTTCTTGAGTTCTCCCTTTAGGTGACTCCAGCAGGACCCCTGTCAGAACTCTGAGCTGGTTTTTACTCAAGCTTATGCATTTTTTGAATCTCTTCTAATCGTAGATCCCCAGAAGTATCTTCGCTTGTGTCAATCCTTGCAACTCCATCCAATAATTGGATCTCCTGCCTTCTTCTTTTATTTTTAGTTCTTCCAGCATTACGCTAGCTATACGAGTAAAACATCATTTAGCATCACTGAATGTGACTTTTAGGGTACTTTTTTGGGTGATACAGAGACGATGCGTTTATAAAAATAATGATTTACTTTACTTTGAAATATTTGAAGTTTGTAATTGTTCGAAAACATGAAAATATTTTCAAAACTATAAATTTATTACTATGAAAAACATAAATCAATGTTTTCAACTCGCCAATATAAAAAACAGTTAAAGAAAAAGTATAGTATAACAAAATAAGTAATTTTAAACATCATATATGAAAAAGGTCTCCAAGCAGAAAAATAACTACCAAATTTTAAGTACACAATATAAACAAAAGCCATCAGGCAAACATAAATACTTATATAGGAATAAAATTATACTTAATGAATTCCTCAACAGCATAAAAAGCATTTTTGACAAGTATGCTTCTTATTACTAATTGAAATTTTCCAAGGCACAAATCCTTTATGTCAATTGTGAGTTTATTGGTAAAAATTGTGGTAAAGTAGATCAGATACATTTCTATTATGTGTTCTTTAGTAAACAGAGGTCGAATATATATATATATATATATATATATATATATATATATATATATATATATATATATATATATATTGCTGTAGTCTTCTCTTATCTTTTTATGGCTTTCTTTATATCTGATTGTGAGAAACAATTCCGTTGTAGAGCAAAAAGAAAACGAAGGACCAGGATCAAATAACAAAAAAAAACCATAATCGCGTACATATAAAGAATAATGGACAGAATAGGAAGAATCTTAAAAAATACAACATACAGCCCATATTCAAACCACAAAAACAATAGCTACTATCCTGGGAAATCCCAAAGATAAGACCAACCTTGAAAATCATAGCGTTTACAGCATTCAATATGCAGATTTCCATCAAAGATACATAGGACAAACAGGTGCATATCAGCAAAAATTCAAGAATATAAAAATAGTCTCAAGAACAAACAGATAACCTCAGCTCTATTTCAACATCACCAAACAACCGGACATACCACAATTTCGAAAAAGCAAAAGAAATAGCACCGGTACAGAACTACAAGGTACGCGTCATAACAGGTGCCCTAGCAATCGAAAAGCGGGACAGCTGAATAAACGAGACGATGCTTTACATACTCCAACTACATTGAAAACATTAATAAAAAATCAAGAAACAAAACAACAAAAATCAACCAATATACGAGAAAAAAGCATACAAAAATCAAAGACATCGCAGTCGGCAGAGGAGAGCCTGCAAAGCCGCTCGTCCAATCAAAAAGCGAGCCAGTTGAACAAAACTCGAAATTCAACAGAGTCCATCATCGTATCAGTTTTCAGTGAGTAACGAGACGAACCGCACTTGAAAATGCCAAATGAGATTTTGGCAAAATGTCGTGAAAACGATTTTTTGAACGAACGGATTGAAACCCGAGATCTTCAGCTATCATTCTACCAACTTTGCTCTGAAGACCAAATATTCTATAGAGAAGAAGAGTGGAAACAAGTAGACTGCGTAACCTGAGTATTTTGCTTGAAAGTGGAGTGTAAAGCTTCCTTTGATCTTCTAAATTCTTAAAATTTCCAGTTTGTCCAGCCTCTTCCATCTGGCAAATAATTCCAGTAGTAGAATCTTGTTATCTCAGATAGTGTTTTGGCGACTATTATCCTTGATAAGCAGAAGACTATTACAACTTTTTGGTATACAGAAGAATGTCTTTTCACACTTGAAGCCGAGAAAATGAGCGACCTAAGTGGAGACCCGATACTTGGTTTCTTCGTCAAGATAACTGATTTTTCTATATTCGGGACTCGTGCTATGTGACTTTGCACCTCTTTTTTATATGAGAATAGAGTTAAAGGATTGATGTTTTTAAACCAATGAATGATGGCACCGATATTAGATACCGACAAATTAAAGGAAACTTGGAAGAACTATGCGGAGACTTTGTTCAGTGATCAACGAACAGATGCCCCGACGAATGATACTGAAAACATGAGTGGTCCAAAAATTCTTGAATCTGAAGTCAGGTACGCAATGAACTGTATGAAGAATGGTGAAAGTGCAGATCACGATGATATATATGCAGAAGTTTTAAAGCAAGTCGATATTAAACAATTTACATATCTCTGGGCAAATTCCAGTGGATTGGTTAAAGTCTACGTGTATTGCTATCCCAAAGAAAACAAACTGCAAAGACTACAGGCTCATAAGCTTAATGAACGACGCTCTTAAAACGTTCCTTCGAGTAATCCATTTAAAAATATACAGAAAGTGTGAGAATATAAGTGGCAGTTTGGTTTTATCAAGGGACTTGGCACTAGAGAAGCTCTCTTCTCAATGAAATTACTTGTGCAAAAGTGCTATGACCAAAAGCAAGATGTTTTCATCTGCTTTATTAACTTGATCAGAAAGCTTTTGACCACGTAAAGCTCAAGTCGCTGAAAAAGATTACAGGAGATTGGTACAGATGACTAAGATATTAGAATAATAAGAGAACTTTATTGGTAACAGTTAGCTGAGATCCGTATTGATGGCGATCTGTCTACAAAGACTTTTAATATACTGAAGAAAATCCGGCAGGGATGTTTACTGTCACCTGTTCTATTTAATATTTACGTTGAGAAAATATTTCAGTTAGCATTAGGAAATGAAACTTGAGGTATCAAGGTCAATGGCATCCCAATAAACAATATTCGCTATGCAGATGATACTGCAGTCTTAGCTAACAACTTTGAAGATCTTCAATCAATGTTAAAAAAAACTCAAGAGTGCGGTGAACAGTTCGGACTGCATATTAATACTGCCAAAACAAAAATGATGGTGATTAGTAGGCATCAGTGCATCACTCCTCTTAACATCAACGGGGAAAATATTGAACCTGTCGCACGGTTCACGTATCTTGGCGCTACTTTGAATGAAAAGTGGGAATGTGACGAAGAAGTGAAGGGAAGAATTGACCGTGCAAAAACAACTTTATTTAAACTTAACAATCTTCTCCTTCACAGAAATGTGCCACTATACACCCGAAAACGTGTGGTTCAGTGTTATATACGGCCTATTTTGCTATATAGTGTTGAAACTTGGTCACTTAAGACTAGGATGCTGAATCGGATCAAAGTTTTTGAATTGTGGACACTCCGCCGACTACTGCGTATCCCCTGGACTGCTCATATAACGAATGATGAAGTTCTACGAGGAGATGGTGTAGAAAGACAACTAATGGACACTGTAAAACAACAAAAAGTGTCATATCTAGGGCATAAACTAAGAGGGCCTCGCTACTCCATACCAAGGCTAATAGTATAGGGAAAAATTGAAAACAGACGGGGGCCAGGTCGAAAATAACACTCGTGGCTATGCAATATAAGAAACTGGTGTGGTATATCAGACATCGGAACCATATTTAGACATGCTGAGGAGGGCACTTTAGTTATGTGATCATGAGATGGACAAATGATCGCCGACGTGTGGCATAGTACATGGCACCCGAAGAAGAAGAATATATTTTTAGTATGATATTTCGACGTACGAAAAATTTCCTTGGCACTTATGGGGGTTATTTCCAGAAACATTATATATAATGGAAATTCGATAAAATTTATATAGTTATTCATTTATTTACCAGTATATCTAAATACTTTAAAAAGTGCTCAGAAAATCTGTAGTATAAGAAAGAATGATATTAACGTTCTCTAGAAGTGTGTCCACTTATTACTACTTAACAATGAATTAGCGTAAAAAAGAACCAATTCTTGAACGTAGCCGTATAAATCTCGATTCGATCAAAGAACCACCAAGTCGTCTGCCTGACGCCAGTGACTGTGTTCGGCCCAATTATAACACCTCGGGTTCTGTGGCGCTAACAATGGTACCACTACAGAAACCGGATGACGTGGACAAAAAAAGGACCAGCCTCGGAACAGTTTAATGTTTATTGATGGTTTTTAAAAATGTTTTCGATGAGTAGTTGTTTATTAGGGTGGTGAGTTGAATTTTAAAGGAAGGAGCAGTTTTTAGGAGTTTTATAATATCTATAGTATTAAATAAAATATAATTCGGTGGTAATCAATGAAACTAGTTATTGTATTGGGTGAATTTCGAATAAAGTGCTTTTATGTCTGTTAATTATTAAGTTAGCAATACTTGCTACTTCTTTTATTGAAGCATAGACATTAAAATGTCTTGAAAGCTCGTTTAATAATAACATATTGTTAAAGAAGAAAGTTTTTAGTAAAAAGAAAGACTAAGATACTTGTGTCGGGTTTATTTTAAGTACAATAAACTTTTCTGTGATACTTGCTAAACTAATCATGTCAAGTGGTAGATCAGTTTCGAAAACTGAAATTTCAAGATAATCGTTTCATCTATGAAGTTTATTCAAAATAGTTTCATGTTTTCATAAAAGCAGATATTTTAAGAATCTACCGAAATTGAGAAGACCGTGGAAATATTATGGATGTATGGACTAACAAGAGCATTAAAAGAATTTCTCGAAACATAGTTAAGGCACCATTGGGTCTCATGGAATGCAGTGACCCCTTTAAACTTCATTAGTAATCTTGTTTAAAGGAATATAATGGAACATTCAATACAATCCTATGCAATAATAATTCAAAGCACTGTTCAAGAAATTTTCAAGAATGATTTCAGAAAAATTTCCGGATTTTAACCTCATTGAAAATCTGTGAGAAGTAAGGCATTGTATTCGCACACCAATTTCCTAACTATACAATGGTTGCTGACAATATGATTTTTTAATGCTGTAACGTTGCATGGCGTCCAAAAATTCTGCTTCTTAGTTTTCTTCCGATCTTCCGATATTTTTTTTTATCTCAAGCTAAACACTTTTGATATACCGAATCATTATAAGAATTTTAAAACATTTAAACCTGACCTCAAATTATGCTAATTCGACCACGAAACATTGAAATTATAGAATTCAAACACTATGAACTCACATAACCTCAATTTAAGGCAACTTGACTCATTTACTAAGATCCAAGAAAACAAAACAAATGAAGATGCTATTAGTAAGGTTTTGAGTGACCACGACTTTGGTTCTTGCTGGTATATGATGCCACATTACACTTCTTAATGTTAAGCTGTTAATTATTAACTAAATACTTTTTTGAAGATTTAAACAATCATCTGCATTAACATTAAGCTGTATACCAATGTCACAAGATGTTGAAAAGTAGTGAGCTCAGCACCAATCCCTGGGGAATGCAAGAAGTAGCACCCTATCAACTGGAGCTGCAATCGTGAAAAGTAACGTATTGCTGGCGATTGGCGAGATATAATTTAAAAAGACTAAACAAGAAATCAGAAAACCAAATCTTTCTAGCTTATGTATAAAAACTCCCTATCCACAAATTCAGAAAAATTCTGAAAGATACTCAGACTCAAAGGCACCACCAAAGCTGTCGCATCTGTAAGATGGTAAAATCTATAATAATACCATCACACAGGCGGAAGTGGAGTCAGCGATAAATAGACTCAAAAATAACAAAACCCCCGGGCCAGACCAGATACACGGAGAAGTTCTCAAATTAATTGACTCAGAACAAATAAAACTACTGACCACCCTCTTTAACAAAATTTACATGAACGGTCAAATACCAAAAGACTGACTACTGTCGACATTCATCCCGATTCCCAAAAAAACGAACGCAACTAAGTGCTCCGATCATAGAATAATCAGCTTGATGAGCCACGCTTTAAAAGCTTTTCTTAACATCATTCAAGCACGAATATATTGAAAACTCGATGAAAACGTAAGTGACACGCAGTTTGGCTTCAGACAGGGACTTGGCACTAGAGAGGCCTTGTTTTCCATGCAGGTTCTGATTCAAAGAGCACGTGACATCAATGCCGACGTCTTTGCATGCTTCATAGATTTTGAAAAGGCATTTGACAAAGTGCAGCACAGTAAACTGATTTCAATCCTACAAGAGAGGAATCGACGACACAGACAGAGAGATAATATCAAAGCTATATTCACAACAAAAGGCTATTGTACGAGTTGAGAATGAGACAACGGAAGAATTTAATATAAAGAGAGGAGTACGCCAGGGCTGTATACTGTCGCCTCTTCTATTCAACGTATACTCAGAACATCTCTTTAAAGAAGCACTGGGCAACATAGAAGATGGAATTATTGTAAATGGAGAAGTAATAAACAACCTAAGATACGCGGATGATACCGTTCTTATAGCCGATACTGCAGAGGGACTTCAAAGAATTATCGACCGAATAGTGACAGCTTGCAACAGATATGGTATGAAGATAAACTGCAAGAAGACGCAAACGATTATTGTCAGTAAAAACGACGTCGGCAATATACAGTTTACTGCCAACAACGTAACTCTCACAATGGCCGAGACGATCACATATCTAGGCTGCACGTTGAATAAGGACTGGGACCACTCTCAAGAAATAAGAAGCCGAATCGAGAAAGCAAGAGGTACTTTTAATAAGCTGCGCAACATACTCTGCAACCTATCCCTCAATATACATACGCGGATCAGGATTTTGAAATGCTATGCACTCTTAACTCTCCTACCTAAATATTAATAAATATTACTAAGGTTGTGAGGATAATTAATGTTTCATCAAAATTAGCTAGGCATCACAAGCTTATATATATGTATATATATGTATATATATATATATATATATATATATATATATATATATATATATATATATACATATATATATATTATATATTACGATTTTCAGATTCTTGAACCATAGATTATATCATATTCTATTCTTTTTGTTTGTGTTTTCTTGGATTTAGGTTCGTTATTTAACAAAAAATCAAAAACAATTTGACGTTTCGCCCTTTATTTAAGGCATTTATAAAAATTCTTTGTTTTTTTATTTATTAATCTTTCTAAAAATATTTTTTATATAATAAAAAACATTCATACACAAACATATTTACAATTTTAAAAACCAAACAAACACTTTAAAAAAAACTAGTCAAATTTTCAAAAAAAAAAGTATTTAATTTTACCAGTACATACCTTGACATTTCGTTTATTTATTAATAATGAAATGAAATTTTTACATCGTCTATTTAGGTACTTAGGATACATGGAATGTGACTGTGTTCTATTTTTTATATTTTAACAATGGACCAAAAAAAGCGAAAGATACATAACAAATAATATATTAAATAGATTCTTATTCTTAGAAAACAAAAAATTTGAGGAATTACATAGAAACATTAAAAAAATACACCAAAAAAAGTTAAAACAATTGTTTAAAAAGCGTGAGACCTATAACGAAACAAACAATGACAGATCTGAATGGATCAAAAATATATGTGATACCTTTATACCATCTGAAGTAACTAAAATTTTAATAAGTTATAAGTTATTAACAGGTTGTACACCGAAGTACTAAAATTTTATCCTATGGTCCAAATTTCTCATTAGACGTTACAAAAGAAAACGATATCCCAATAACGGAATATATAGCCTCAATTGAATCTGCTATTAGCAATGAACCAGATGACAAGAAGGACACAATTAGAGCTGAAGTGACTAATGTTATAACTAATCATAAAATCACAATAATACCCAAAATAATAAAAAGTAACAGCATCAAAAAAAAATAACAAAGAAATTGAGTCGAACAAAAAAATGTATAATTTATTGTTCTAAAGCCTGATAAAAGCAATAAAACAGTAGTTATGAACAATACAGATTATACAACAAAAATGAACAACTTACTAAAGGACAAAATTACATATAAAAATATTAAGAGTGATCCAACTAACTTATATCAAAAGAAAAATAATACCTTCATAAAAGAATTATTCAATGTAAAAGAACTAACTGAAAAAGATGCAAAAAGGCTAACCATTCACAATGCTATTCCACCAAAAATATACTACCAAAATTAAATAAACATGATATACCACTATGATCTATTGTTTGTTGTGTATCTTTCTATCGTTTATCAAAATTCTTATCGGATTGCATTTCAAGTATTACAGAAAAAAACGATTTTTTTATTAAAGAGGAAAATGCTTTAGAAAAATTAAAATTTAATATAATATTTTTCAAACGGTTTGTCGATGATTGCATAACAGTCGTGCCACAGGATAAAATAAATGAAATTTTCCAAGAGTTTCAATGAAAAATTACAATTCACGTCCCAAGCAGAAAGTAATAATAAAATAAATTTTCTGGATATGACACTTATACGCAGAAAAAACAAAGTTTTAATTGAATGGTCCACCAAACCAACTTGGTCGGATAGATATCTAAATTGTTTCTCAAATCACTCAAAAACCCAAAAAAATAGTGTTATAATAGGTTTGTCTGATCGTGTCATCTTTCTAAAGTTTCCAGAATTAATTACTTTTTTTTGTAAATTTGACCAGTTTTCTAAAGGGTTTGTTTTTTAAATTGTAAATATGTTTGTGTATTGATGTATGAATGTATGTATATATATATATATATATATATATATATATATATATATATATATATATATATATATATATATATATATATATATATTCGTTCAAAGAAACAACGGCACTTTGTTGCTCTAGTTTTGTCCAAAAGTATATATGAAACACCTTTATTCTGGGAAATCCTTTTTAATAATAAATTTAATTTCGCTCCTCAAACGAGACCGTGTTTATAAAATTAAAATAAAACAAGCAGTCCGGAGAATTTGCAATTCTAGAAGGTAAATAAAAGAAAAACCTGTGCACCGACCCTCGCAACTTAAACATGGAAATGTTAATCCAAGGTCCAGGCGCTTGGAAGCGGTCTAATCCCGTGAACAGCCATGTAAAGTGGATATTATTAATTTTAACAAGGCCCTGGACTGGCCAGGATGCGGTCAGGACTTTATGAATAATAATTATCCTTGCTTAACAAGGATACGGACACTGGGGTCCTGTGGTTATTCTGCGTGAGAGTTGCGGAAGTTGATTAACTCCTGCCCGCCGGTTCCGGCAGTTTCTTGTTTGTTTCCAACATTGCGAATGCAAATGGGGTTTATAAATAAATCTAATTTGGTTTACTTTAATATTATGGAAATATGTTTTTTTCCATTATATGGAGATATACTCGTAATTATGTACAGGGTATTACAAATTCGATTCTTTTATGGGATTTCTTGTTAACTATTAAAGTTAGCAAAAACAATGTAAAACTCAGGTTATAAACAACTTTTGACATTACCAAGGAAGGCAGGAATGGACTCTCCATTTAACTCATAGGTTTTTGTGCGTCCTGCATAGTCGATAGCTTGACACATACTAATGAGTATCTCCTATGAGGTAAAAATAGCGAATAAAGAAATAAGCTTTTTATGCTTTATTACGATATATTATATGAAGAAGTAAAAGTACTTTAAGCCAAAACTTGAGTCTCCGATTAGAACAATTTATTTTGATGAAAATTACTCCTATATTTATTTAGATTTTCATAATTTTTTTTAGGTAATGGAATAAGGATTTGACAAAAAAATGATTTAAACTAGTCACGTCAATCTAAGCAAGACTGTAATAATTACAATCAAGCTTCTATTAAATGACACGGAAAAAATAAAATTTTAATCTTGACAAGAGTCAAAATCTTTTTTACCCCCCGTCCTGCTGCACAAACATAATAACATTTAAATTTCCTTATTAAAAAAAGAAAACTTAGCAAAAATCTTATTTAACCCTCCTAATACCCTATTACAATAAAATTTCCCGAAATTAGGTGTCATGTTAAACCCCATTGCGAAAAGAATATTAAAAAACTTGCTGAAAGTAATCGCGGGGTGCCTTGAGGGTGGCAGTGCATAATTTTCTTTATCTTATCAAATTCTCTCGCTTCCTTTTAACAGCTAAGACACAGAAGGGTCATGTTTATATATATATATATATATATATATATATATATATATATATATATATATATATATATATATATGAAGTAAAGTACGAACAGTAAATGCAAACTTCGCTCCATCATATCCCTTCCGTGTTAGAACTTGCACAGTTGGAATAAATTGCTACAAAACACAATTTATCCTGTTCCACCACCATCGAGATGATGGTCCACCTGTACCACCATGCCGAGAAGAAAATCAAAACTTACCCTTCCTGCCACAGTGATACTGCAAAGGTACATGTTTCGTCTCTTACTAGACTTATCAGGGACCAACATGCACCTGTTTGCAGCATAATGTGGATATAACCACTGCTATTGCATCTCACATGGAGGAATCCGTGAAAGCCGCATAAACATATATACGCCATCTGGCGGGAGGTCGGCGAAACCGCGTTCAGTGTTGCATACTTCCTTTCAATCTGTTCTTTGCTCAAACAGGTGTATCTCGCTACCCTGATGAGTCTAATAAGCGATGAAACATGTACTTTTGCCGTGTCACTGTGGCAGAAAGGGTAAGTTTTGACTTTCTTCTCGGCATGTAGTACAGGTGGGCCTTCATCTCGATAGTGGTGGAATGGGATAAATTGTATTGTGAAGCAATTTATTCCAACTGTGCAACTTCTAACACGAAAAGGATATGATGGAGCGAAGTTTGCATTTACTGTTACACTTTATTTCATTTATACGTTATAATATTCTTAATGTTTTATTGGTTCTTGGGGATCAAGTTTTTGGTTTTAATTATTTTGTGAAGAATTTGCAAAAGTTGGCAATTCGAGTATCTCCATCATTTGTGTCCACAAACCAAGGTCTGTGTAACCTATTCAGAAGAGTAGCTCTGGTTCTAGCTAAGCATGGGATGAGTTGTCGAAGTGCCTTACAGCAAGGTTATTGTCCCCTTAATCACCTATATATGTATATGCGTAGAACTGGGATCTGTACATTGCGACCTGGTAGATCTATTGTGTTCCCCTACTGCTGCCAAGTCGTAAGAGTTACCTTATCACCTAAAGCAGGTCCTGCAGTTCTCTTTCTCTCAAGAACCTTAGGATGTTGGACGGCTTCAATGTGGGTAGCTCCCAGTCTTCGATTTAGTGTGTTCCCAAGAACCACATCCTAGAGTTTTCTAAAGCGCTGCTCTTTGAAAGGATATAAATAGTGGTTTCGTCCTCCTCTTCACAGGATCTGTACTCTTCTCTTTCTATTAGTCCGAGTTTTTTGAGGTGTCCCTGTTAGGACTCCTGTTAGAACTCTGATTTTTTTTACTGATGTCTCAGCCCCGTTTCTCGCGAGCTTGTCTACTATTTCCTTCTTCTCTATCCCGGTGTGTCCCGGTACCCACATGAGAGTGACTTTGTTATTCTTACTCAAATTATTTATTTCTTCTAGACATTTCCAGATCATTTTGGAGCTTACAACTTGAGAGCTCAGCGCACTGATGACTGCTTGACTATCACCTTAGTCATAGGGGTGCCTAAGAAGGTAAAGTTCAAGTTCACTTGTACACACTACTTTTTTATAATATCGAAAATGTCAGATTTGGAACCAACGAAACAGCATAGGGTGGAAGCTTCGGTTTACAAATTAAGAAAACTTGCTACCGAAAATCACTGAGATTGGTTTAGAAGATCGAATGGTGGGGATTTTTACTTTAAAGACAAGGCACGTCTAGGATAGCTAAAAAAGTATGAAAATGAAGAATTGGTAGTCATAGTCGATGAAGAGTGAATGTGAAATTCTTCTTCTTCTTCTTTCTCAGCCCATTGACGTCCACTCCGATGGTCCCCTACTGGGATCTGTCTCTCGCCTTCTGGAACCAGTCTTTTCCAGCAAACTGTCTTATATCATCTACCCATCTGCCTTGAGGCCTGCCATGATTTCGATTCGTTTCTCGTGGTCGCTACTGCAGTAATTTACTCGTCCACCTATCGGGCTGTTGTCTAGCTATGTGCCTCGCCCATTGCCACTTTAGTCGTGATATACGTTCAATGACGTCAATTACTTTGGTTCTTGATCTTATTACTTCATTTCGTATTTTATCCCGTAACGAGAT